>JAVKLA010000007.1:16843794-16902434 GCA_034782735.1 Sagittarius serpentarius | reverse complement strand
AGTGTCATTGCTAGTTTCTTCCTTTCTGTTCTATTCAACTGTTCTTATCTCAACCCACGAGCTTTACTTTATTTTTCTGATTCTCTCCCCCATCCCACTGGGTGGCGGGGGGAGTGAGCGAGCGGCTGCGTGGTGCCGAGTTGCTGGCTGGGGTTAAACCCCAACAGAGCCATAGATTTTAAAATACTATTCTCTTCCTACTGCTTTCTCCACTCCAACCACAAACAAATACAACCATCAAGAATCTGTGACATGTCCATGAGCAAATTCAGACACTTGAGCAGTATCTTAAAATCCAATATGCATATGTTATGTAAATCACACTGCTCTCGAACTAAGTATGGGGGATAACCCATGGGCCTGATAACAGAAAATGGCATCTTTCATCACTGGGTTGTCTGTTTGAGACTGAGTTACCAGTGCATTTAAGCTGTTACCATCTGCTGATAATTGCATTACTTGGTGGTGTTTGTCCAGTCTCCACTGGGCAAATGCTCCTGTAGCAAAACTGCCCACAACAGTTGGCACTTAATAGGCACACCTTTTGTTAGCCCCAGCACAAAGGGTTGAAAGCTACACTTTCCTGCTCGCTCTCATTCTAAAGATTATTTTCCCCATGTCAGGGTTAGATTGTAATTCTAAATATGGCAAGTTATACTGTAGCTCCCTATGGACTACCTGCTCTCTGAATAAGTTATAGAACTGCAATGAACATCTCAATCTGCTCCATAAGAGCCCAATTCATTCATTATATTCAAAGAGATTCAAACGGTGCTTCCATGTCAAAAGTTAAAAAAAAAAAAAGCAAAAAGCAAAGTTTCATATAATTTTACCAGTGAAATTAAAATAATTCATTTATCAAGTCTTGCTTAATTTCAGAGTTGCTCTTGCCTGCATTTTTAAGCATCAATAACAAGCCTTGAACAGCTTTATTTGTTAGCTACTGGTTTTATTCATTCTGTACTTTTTTTTACCCATTTAATCATTAAGATGTTGCAAAGAAAAACTACCACGTGCCCAAGTTTAAGCAATACATATTGGTTTTCCCAGTTAGGAACAGGCAATTACTTAACCTGCAATATTACAGATTTTTTTTTTTTTACCTCAGGCTTACACATTGAAAACTGAATTAACTTGCTAGTGTTTACACTTAGCCTTTATTGAAATGTACTGCCATGCTGATTTCTACACCTACTAGCAAGAGATCATTTTGTGCAACTTCAATTATACATCATGGTGGGCACAGAGGAGTAAACCGATTGTCTGGTGGGCAGTTCTCCCAGTGTATTAATTTAAAAGATAAGAATATTAAATGTGAGAGGTCTATTCTAGCTGCTTCAAAAAGCAAGCTTGAAAAATGTACATTGCATTTTTTATTGGGTGAGGGCAAACCACTTTTTTTTTTTTATACAGGTTTGATGCATGGCCTAACGCAGGCCTCAGCAAAAAGATAGCAAATCTTAGAATTTATTATTGTCAATAGTCTGCATGACCTTTACTTTAACTGCATCTTGGCTGTCAGTAATAATCCAAGGCTGCACTTTCAATGATAGAATGAGAGATTTTGCATATTGAGTCTCCAGGTCTCCTTGAAAGCGTTCAGAAATCACAGTCATTTATTCCTATTGGCAGGGCAAGGTCCATTATGAAAGCTCATTCGTCTTTACTTGAAGATGAAGAGTGGAGAAACTCCATTTTTGCTCTGAATCAAGTACTAACTACTGTAGTTTTCTCAAATAAATCAACAAGGCGGCTTCCAGGTCCAGGGTCTGAAATCTTTTCTCATTCAGGGCACCTGTTCTGTAATGGTTCCCTTCACCTTTGCAACGTACAATTTTGGTAGCAGATAAAATAGCACTTTAACACAGACCTGGGGATTTTACATTCTAACCTTTCTTCATTTGTGGTTTGTTTTACCTGACAGGTTAGAGAGTTTGCAAGTTCAGAAAAAAATCTAGCAAGGACAGGATTGCAAGGGCAGTAATAATAAATAATGGACTTGCACTGGTCTCCTCTCCCCCAAGATGTTTTTAAAGCCAGAAGTTACTTAAGCTATGCAAGACATGATACGTGCAGTCATGTAATAAAATATACTCAAAAGGTGTCTCAGGCTAGGTACAGATCAACTCTGGGTAGGTCTTCGCTGCTTGAGCTGACGGGAGGAGTCAAAGCCAGCCTGGAAGTCATAGAGATATACTGGTATGACATTATGCGCAAGCAGATACATTCCTTCTGCGTAGATAGCCCTATACAACAAGCATGCAAATACTATGCACATTTTAAGGAGAGACTGTAGGACACAAAGAAAGAAGGGAGCAGAGGGTTTTCCTACAGTGTCTGTAATAAAAACTGCATTTGAATCTCACCTCTTCAATCTCTCCTCAGGTTTTATATTTCTGGCATCACATAGGAGACCATTCCTGATCTCCACAGGAGCCCTCTTCAGATCCATGAAGAGAAAAGTTAGGGCAGGGGAAGGAAATTATTCACCCTCTGAGACAACAGCAGCATCCTAAGAAGAGTGCCTAGATCTAAGGTCCTGCAAAGGCAGACAGCTGTTCTCCTGCAGAGTGACTTACTGAAGCCCACGGGGTTCTGCAGAGACTCAACAATCTGTAACACATGGCAAATTGTGAGATTCAGGACTAAGCTTGAGTTAATTCTTCCACCAGGGTAAAGAAAAAATACCCGCAACTCTCCTCCTTTTAATCCCCATTTATGGCAATTCATCACAAGAGAAATTCCAAAGGAAACAGCAGGCATAGGAAGCTCTAGTTGCCTGGGTCTTTCACAGCCATATTTCTAGTGAGGTTGGACAAGCTTTTTTCCAAAAAAGTTTACTCACTAAAACTGTAGTTTCAGGTCAACTGATACTATTCACAAATTTATTTAGCTCATCGCTCCAGTGAATGTGTATTCATCTATAAAGTGGAACACTATCAACAGGAGGGACAGACAGCGAGTCCTATAGGCACAGCAAGTGTTTTCCTTCACTCTAGTTAAAATGCAGGACCCCGTAAGATGTTTGTTTGGTTTACCATTCTGAGCCTGGATACAGAGTTTGCAGGACAAGATTGAGCCAATTTCATACACAGAAGACATCACGAATACTCTGTAAGAAGGACAAGGATGACATTAATACACCTCACACTCTATCCTCTATAAAGTAGGCTGCAATTAGGGCAGCTGAATTCTTCAAAACAACCCTTCCCTCCCCCTTCACGCCCTAACATTATTTTAAAGTACCTAGTTTGCATCACAGGGTTGGGAATTATTACCACAATAAGCAAGAGGTGAAATCTTGCATGCCTTACTTATTTTGCTCTCTAACCAGCCTCAAAACCTTTGAGAGTAAGAAAAACCTAACTGATTCTTGCTGGGCCACATAACTACTGACAGAAGTCCCTCTGTACTTCCACACCTTCCTCCACCTTTTGTTTGACTTTCAAGAAGATTCTTGCCAAATCTGTCTCACTGCCAGTGCTCATATAAGTCTCCACATCAGATACACTCCGAGCTATAACATCTGGCATATGGATTGTGGGCTGAGGAACCATGTAACTTCCACAGCATACTTTCTACTGGCTTATAGGCATCATCACATATCCTCCAGCTAGTCTACTAAATTCTAATTCATAACTCCTGTGTCTTCCGACTACAAAGTAATAAATACATACAAGAGGATGGAAGAAATAGGAAGAGGGAGTTTAAGCTCCCTGATGACATCCATCTTTAACATAGAAGATGGAAGCTTCTGGTTCCCATAATTATGGGATAAGCCTCAGAAACAGGACAGAAAAAAAAATGAGATTCTGGGGTCTGCCAGAGTCCAATGACATCCTGCAACCATTCCTTTGAGAAACCCGTAAAATTCATGATGCTGAGAACTCCAAGAACATCACTGCAGCATAGCATCTGTATAATAGGCCCAAACACCTTCCACCATTCAGTAAACGACCAGTTAGCCACAGATTCTTCAGAAAATCAAACCTATTGAGTCCACTACTATGTTATGGTTCTCTAGCAGGATCTAGGCATAACAGATGAAGACAAACACCCTTACACTACTGTATGCCCCAAAGTCTTTTAGTTTTTGCTATGATCTACGTTGCCCATGCACCTACATACAAAGCACAGAGAACCACAGGATTTTACACAGCCCTGTAAAAATCCCCAACTCTTTTCCCCCTTTACTACTGGATATGACAGGATTTTAACCAGTTTGGACTCTCTCAGTTTAGACTAGTGTATGCTTTCTAGGTTCAGCAAGCACACCATGGGTAGTTTACAGGGTAAAAACTCCTTCTATTCCAAGCCGCTTTTTCCCTTTTTCCACATGGCCTGAATGACAGAACATATTCATTCTACAACAGAACGTTTTTTTCTACTCTACATGTAGAGCCATCTTATTAATAAAAACATGATTACACTAGAAGATACGGTTAGCACGTCAAATGATTTTGCCAGTGACCTGATGAGATCTTCACAGGTTCACTGAAGTAGCTATTTTTGCCCCTCAGTGGCAGCGGATTATTGTTCCCCCCTCCCCACAACAAGGAGGAAAACGTAGTGATACAGTGTGTATAGTAACTGCTGCAGACAACCCGTAAGTTTTTTTTTTTTTTTGCCAATTGCAGAGAGTATTTCAGCACTCAACCAGAAGTTTCCAAAACAAACACATGCATGTTGATACTTTTACTCCACCCCTTTTGTGTTTAAGCATGCCACATGTCCCCAGTGCTTCCTAGTCACATAAGCTACATTCACTTTAAAAGGGTAATCAAGATTCTTGGCCCATAAAGCCAGCAGCAGGGAAGCATAAAAATTAATCAGTAACCCATTTTACAATCATAATAAGGAAAGAGGTGTCCCAACTATAAACTCTGATCACCGGTTGCAAAATACATGTTTAAATCCCCTAATATTAGCAATCTTTTAATATTTTCATTGCCAGGTTACATTAGAAGAGAGATGAAATGCATTAAAACATACCTTACACTCCTTTGTAATTGTTTTACTCGCTATAGAATGTAGAAAAGTCACGAGGGGGAGGAGATGGTCTACGCATCACATTTTCAAAAAACCCTGACCAGAGTAACTGCATTCCTTGCATTCGCATCTATTCTTGTAGCAGAGTACAGCTACCTATTGATGTCAGCTTGAGACACCAGAGGTGAAGCTAATTAAGCAGATTAAAATGAAATGGGCTCCAACAGATGATAAACCAAACAGCAGGTCTCCCCAATACGCATCCAGTCAAGGAATTGAAAGATAGAAGTTAACATTCAAATGATTTCTGCTTGGGGGTTTGTTTTGTTGTGGTTTTTTTTCTTTTAAATAACTTTCATAGTAGGATATATGCTTTTGGTTTGGGTTTAGTCAGGGATTTGCATGTATTTTGTGCAAAAGATCAAAGAACGGGTAGATCTTTCAAGGGAGCACTTAGACATTCCGGCTCCACAGGACCTTTCCCACCACCTTCAGTGGGTGCTAGACTGAGGCTCAAAAGGGGTTTGGGAAGAATACTGCAACGTTCAATTCAAAAAACCCAAAACCACACCACACACCTTCAACTTGGGTTCAGGTGGCAGGACGCTTGCCTGCTGTCAGACCAAATTCTCGGTATTTATCTCTGCCACTGGTTGAAACCTTTCCCGTTCGCAAGAAGCGGGCGGGCTCCCGGGGGGGACGGACGGACGGACACACACACACCCCCACACACACCCGAGATGGCGGGCGGCGGCGGGCACCCCGCAGAGAGGCTGCGGCGCGGCCCTCTTCGCGCGTCGGCAAAGGTCGCCAAGGGTGGCTCGGCGAACCACCCATTCTTAACTGAACGGCTACGGCCAAAATCAACACCTCGCCCCACAACAAGTTTAAACTGATGTGGAGGAGCGTGCTCTCAGGCGCCGGCCGTAACATAAATCAAGAGGAGAGCGAGACCGGCGGAGACGCGTGGCTGTGGCGATGAGCGGGGCGCACGCCAAGAAGACCAGGCGTTAAGGAGCCTCAAACCCCACCATACTTCTGCCGCCAGCCGCGGCCGCCGTCCCCAAGAGACACCTTCACCCACAACCCTCCCCGCTTCCCTCGCCCGGAGCGGCCCGCACACCGGGTACCTGACTGGGGCCGCAGGCGCGGGGCGGTCCCTCGGCGGCAGCGGCGCAGGCCGGGCGACGAGCTCACCCCCGCGGCGGCACCCGGGCCCAAGCCGCCCGGGCAGGGCGGTGCGACGGCTCCGGTCGACAAAGGCGAGGAAACAGGGCGGGTCGGAGGTCCAGCCAAACGGCGGCTCAGAGGCGAGGGCTGAAGGCCCAGAGCTGGGCTGAAATGGGCGGCTGGGGGCGGGCAGAGTCCAGGTGCGGCTAGTCAAGGCTGTTAAGGAGCATTAAGAGCTGCTAACGCCCCAGGGCCTGACAACAGGTGGGACCTAAACTGCCCCTAAATGGGCTATTTGTAGAGGGAAATCCCAGCTGAAACGGATCTGACCAGTGGAGGTGCCCAGCACTTTCTTGCCCCCAGTACTTTTCTTTGGAGGCCTGTGGTGGTCACCGTCGGTTAGCGCCTTGGGATTGCAGCGCTGACACCTGCCTGCTCCTAGGGTAGCGGGGGCGGGGTGTGTGTGTGTGGAAATCTGCCATCTTGACAAAATCTGTTAGGCAAAACAAATGGAAATCCTTTTTTTGGTCTATATTAACTGACTCGTCCCCCTGATCAATGGCAGCGCAAGGGGTCGTGGCTGGAGGCGTGCGCCTGGAGCGTTGCCTGGTCCTGGGCCACGCAAGTATGGCTCAGAAAATGGAGAAAGAGAGGTAGAAAGGTGTGTGACAGACCCAGCTGCAAAGGATATGTCTGAGTAGTCCTGCAACATAACTTAAAAGCGTGATTTTTTTTCTTTAAGTAGGAGAAAGAAGGAGAACCCTGCACAGAGTGTGTATTTTTTTTCCCTGTGATTTCCAGCCACTGCTGAATTTTTCTTATCTTAATTCCTTAAAAGAAAAGTCAGACAACTAAAATTTATAGACTGTACTAATCCTTAGAGTACAGATCCACTCTTTTGAAAGCCATAAATACAGAGTTAAAGAACCACAGGAAATTAGTTCTCTGAGTTATGTTAATTGCTCCCAACACTCCCGTATCTATCTACACAAGGAAGGAATACAATTTGAAGAAGACATCATAACATATCATGGTTTAAAAAAACGTTATGCTTAACGCTTTTTCTTGTGAATTAAAAGGGGTTTGAACCACTTAAGAGGAAAAAAAAAAAAAGAGCATGTCTGAAACATGGGCAGAAAGTATGCACACAGTAGAAATAATTGATCCGAGTGCTGTGTTATCTGTCACTTTAAATCCCTCTCTAGCAGCAGCAGTGGCGGCAGCAGTAAGGGGAGTGAAACCCATGAAGAGCAGCCACAGAAAAAGGGAGAAAGGAAACAACACACTGTGAGTACAGTTTTGAATTCAAAAGATTAGCAAAAATACATTTCAGTATTAATAGGGTGGCTTCAAACAACATGAAGGTAGTGAGAAAAGTAAATGACATTAGAAGAAAAACATTGATAACTGTATTAAACCAGTATGAATCTCACAGCGTAACCAAAAATATAAGCAAGAGCACTGTGAAAATTTAAACCATAAGAAACCTCTTTCATGTGAAAGGCTTGGTTTTGTCAAATTAACTGTTTTATCATCTGATGCAAAAGAGAAAAAAGGTCATTAGTGTACTACTCCACTTGACAACTCGGAATGCTGAAGTTTGAATACTGGCCTTGCGCCACCTGTATCTCAAGTATCTTCTGATTTCTGATGTACGGTTTGTGTTGATGTACTGCTAGTCGATCCAACGTTTTCACTGCTTGAAACAGGATAAGCATCAGTTAGCTCAATCAATGCGAACTCTGACCCTCCGTAGCTCCATTTCAAATCTTACACTCCTGGGGGTATACCTGCCCTTCAGCTCATACGTATTCGTGGCTGAATCACGACTATGGCTGAATGTGGAGATCATCACTATACTCTGGAAAACCACTGAACAGCATACAGTGGGCCAGCGCGTAACCTGTTAGATATGCGTATGAATTTACAAATAACTCCTTGTAAGAGGTAATCAAAATGCAGATTTTTTTAAAGAAAGAGGCTGATGAATTTCCTAAACTTCCTATAAAAAAAATTAAAGGGCTATGCAAATCTGCCTGTATCTGAAAATACATGAAGAATCTGATTTATATCACTAAAATATTAATTAATTCTTTAATTCATCTATCCCAAACAAGCAAAGCTATCTTACTTTTTTCTTTTCCATATCAAAAAGAAAAATAGTTTGGAGATTTGGACCATACTCAGGTACTGCCTTGCAATACACATTCAAGGTTAATTTGAAAACTAGCTACCGAGAATTTTCTTAGACAAATCTACATAGAAAGTAGTTGTTTTTAAGGCTCCCTCAACTTGTCACGACTATAGGGCCTGCACAGGTCAGCCAACTTGAGTATAACCACGTGGCTATGGTAATGTCAGAAATTTATCTCATCTCACTTATATTGCATAAAAAAAATGAGAGTTAGGAATGGGAAAATGTGCAGTCCTGCACAGAGTAGAGCTAAATCCTAAATCTCTACGCTAGTTTCAAGTTTGTGTTGCTGTGATGAATAGAAGACAGTCTGGCATGTCAGGGTTTCCTGTATGACTGATACTGTTAAGAGATACTTCCTCATGGCTGGCTACGCAGGAACATTCAGCTTCAAACGAAAAATAATGTCTCTCATTTGCATATTCGTCTAATCCTAAAGTGGAAATAACTTAATGGAATTTTGGTGGTACTTCGCATTTGTTATTTGCTATGCAAAAAGCATTTATGAAGTAGGAAATTACACAAAGGCCTAGAAAGTAGGCTTCTTCTCCCCTAGCAGAAGACTAAAACCTAAATATTTCTTTTTTTAGCACTCTGGCACTTCCTGCCCTGACTGGCAGCGTAACCAGAATGACACGCCACCATGCTCCAGCATGGGCTGATCAATGGGCAGGCCTCATTCCTGGTATTAGCCTAAAATTTGGTTGTCGTTATCTGCCAGAATAACCACCATTGTCCCAGCTGAGCTTCAGGACTCCCGTAATGTAGAGATTACTTACTGGAGTAATACTTAAAAGAACCATGTCCTAAATCAAAATAAGCATCTGTATACACTGTAGGCTGAAATAAATTCGATTTGGTGTACATTTTGTGCTCTTAATTGTCATTCTTAGGTTCGGGTTTTGTTGGGGTTTTTTTTCTCTGATGGTTTTCTTATAAAGGCTTTGTGAAATCAGTCTTTCATTGCTAACATCTTCTTATTTGAGTTTGGTTAAATATTTCATATTTTAAATATAGCATGTTAATAATTATTTTTCAGTTCTGAATTGGAACAAGTGTAGCTGAATGCATTATTCAAGAACGGCATCTGATCTTATTTAATACCGTGTAACGCTTTGCTTCTCTTTTTTTTCTGCTTTCTTACTCTTTTTTTCACATAAATGCAATATAGCATGCTTGCCAAATTTGTACAAGTACGTACGTTTCTCCCAAACAAGCTGTTCAGAAATGTTATTAGCCTAAATATCTTGTCCTGAATTTTTAAAGCATGTTTTTTCTGAGTCAATCATAATTTTTTGTGCATCAGTTATAGTAAGCTATTTCAGAAACGGCTGTGCAATAGGATGTACCATAATATGATAAGGAAAAAGTTAATCTGCTAAGAAAGTTAGTGACCTTTTTTTCCCTGATTTCTAAGCTGCTCACTGAGTCTGCTTGAATCTGTCTCTTAAATATCTCTAGGGTTTGAGAACCAAATGTTTTCAGGTAGTTGGATGCCTAGGGATTTATGGTTGTGTGGTTTTCCAAGAGTATTTAGGCATATACAGTAACTCCAGTGACAATCAGCAAGTATCACACAATTATGTCCTCCTGAAAATTCCAGAAGGTGACTTTTTACTTCCTTGAAAACTAAATTTCCTAGTCTTCTACAAGTTGTGATCCTGGCAGTAAAGTCATACTAGAATTTCACCAGCAGAGATCTCAGCAAGCCCTGAGAAGTCTTACAGCAGACAGGTTTGCCTGAAAGTGGCATGTCCTCCCTTCTGGTAGTAACTGAAGTTTCTACTACTGAAAGGATAAGCTTTGTGTGTACAGAAAACACAAAGCTAATTGCTTTTTATCCTCCATCTCCAGCTTCTCAGTGCTGAGTGTGCCTTTTTTTCTTTCTTTCTTTTTTTCATTCAGTAGACACTGCTAAATCCTTTAATCATCGTCGGAGCTGTTCATTGTCACTAGCAATAATTTTTGATACTTCTGATACTACTTGCTGTAGGATGCGTATGCGTAAGTTCATATAAGATGCCAACATCCCTAGGGTATACCAACTCTTATTTTCGCTCCATAAAAATGCCTTTTTTTTTCCCCAAAAAACATACCTCATGGCTCTGTACATGTGGCTGGCAATACAATGCTGAAATTCAATATTAAGAATGCTATGCTCAGGTAGCATACTGGTAGCATTTTTCGTTTCTAAGTATAATCAAAGGATCACTCTTTTGTGAAGAGAAACTACTATGTCAGAAGCTTCTGTAACTACACGGAATATCCTTCCTTTCCTGACCTTTTGTATCAGGCTGAGTTTCTCTGGCAAATTTAAAGCCTACTGTAAATGCAGATCATTTGTTTTCTCTTTCTAGGGATGGGAGCTGTATGTTTGGCTGTGACGCTAAACGCTGGCCTGCACAAACTGTTCAAGTAAAAAGATGGGTCTGTATATAGAATCATAGCATCGTTTAGGTTGGAAAAGACCTTTAAGATCACCGAGTCCAACCGTTAACCTCGCACTGCCAAGTCCACCACTAAACCATGTCCCTAACTGCCACATCTACACATCTTTTAAATACCTCCAGGGATGGTGACTCAACCAAATATCATGAGCCTGGAACATCTGTGGCCATGTCCGAAGCTAATTTTTTTAATTACTCAAAATAGCAAGCAGGATGTGCAGCCAGTAACTTTCCTCACGATATCATAATGTTTTATAGGCAATTTTATATTCTGTGTGTTCTTCTTTCCTCTCCGTTGATACTAATTTGGATTGGCTGTGGGATGCGACATATGAGTAAGTGTGCAAACTAGAGTACAACCATGTGTAAATCTGCTTGTAAAACCTTATGATAAAAAAGGCATCTAAGTTAACCTTTTTTTATCCTGCCTATGTGAATAACCTTTTGGTGGGAAGCGCGCCTCATGACACCGATGATATTTATATAATGAAGTCACAAGTTCATTTCTGTCTGAATTTTCTCCCAAATAAATGATCAGATAAATAATATAGGGTGTGTGTTCCAGTAAAACAGATTGTTTTTAAAATAATTCTGAAGTTGTAACTTGCTTGGCTTCACAAGCAATCTCATGTGAAACATTAAGTCTTTAAAGCTGGTTTAATCAGGTGTGTAGGTCACACGCCATATGCAAAACAGCTAGATGAGTCTCAGATTTATGCTGTGTGTATTAGTCACTGGAGTCTGAAACATTGATTTGATGATTATTTTCCACCATTATATCACTATTTGCTATTTTCTCCAGTATTTCTTTCTGTAAACTAATTTGTTACAGTGTTTGAAGAAGACAGACACAAAAGAAGTGCAAGCATAGTAAAGCTAAGTTGTTTAAATTTAGAACTGGCTGGGAAATTTTCAGTTTTCTTTCATTAGAAAAATGTTGGTTTGTAGAAAACAAAAATTACTCATTCAGTTCAAGCAATTGCCTACTAAGGAAAGAATTGGAAAGGGTTTATAAGCTGTTAAAATACCAACCACTTTAAAGTAAAAGGGTTGCTGGCAGGTCAAGTCCTCTTTTAGTATTTTTAGTTAAAACACAATAAACCTATAATTAAAGAAATAAAAGGTAAGAATTTAAGAGAGACTTCTAAAATCACACAAACTTGGGTTGATCCGATTAGAAATGTGAAATTTTAAATACAAAATGGGATGTCAAACTTCTTTTACCAGTACTAGGTATGAAGAAATACAGGTATCAAGAAAAGTGTCACACGATGGAAGAATGGGTGTCTTGCATCCATCACTTCTGAAAGACCGCGGTGGTGCTGATCAACTGGAGCAGACGGGGAGTGGTTCGCCTAGGTCCGACTCCAGCTCTCCATTGGCCTCTGTATTAGACTGCGCCTTTCCATTTACTGCACAGGGAATTTTTTGCTCAGGTGTCTGAGAACCTGCTTTATTTTCACTTTTGTCTAATTTTGCTTCTCCTTTTCCATTAATAAGCTTACTTGTTTTAGCATAACAGATTCAGAAGCTGGGGTTTGGTCCCTTTGTACTATAACCCAGAAACAAGTATTCCAGAGAGCATGCATCTCAGCTGATGCATCTGCACTACAGCTGGGCTCTGCATTTCCATGCCTCCTTCCAACACGTGGGGTGAGCTGGGACAGCAGAACAGAAATCCAGCGTGGCTGTTTTCCAGTGGCGCAGTGCCCAGGACCTGACAACACTAAGCTCCTTGGCAGCGGCTTCTAATTTCATTGGAGTCAGGCCTGGACTTAAAATCAGAGAGCTGATCACATATCTCTACCATCTCACTGGCTCCGAGACTTACTCGTCACAAGAGAGAAGGTGACGCCCCTCCTTTTCATAAGACCGATCAATCATGATTAACTCTGCTAATTAAACTTGGGCTACAGAGCTGTAACACTGGTGTAAATGATCAGAACCAGACCCATCGGCCATTTTGGTTCTAATTTTCATTTGCGCAAATGTAATTTCACCTTGCTTATTTAACATACTGGTCTTTTTATACAGTCAAGGGATGAAAAGTGTCCTAGTACAGAAGAGATGTAAATCTGATTTGAATTAAAAAATAAATAAATAAAAAACCTTCCAAGTCCAAGAAATTAATCTTTTAAATCTTCACTCTTTGGGACTTCTCACTTGTATAGTGTTAAGAGTAATTTATGTAGCCAGTAGTTTACATGCTCAAACCCTGTTTCTACAACCTCTCGTTCTGATCAGGGAAGGGAGCAAAGCATTTGGGTGATAAATATGCTAACCTTTTGCACAGAACATGCGACAAATATGCACGTGAAAAATTCCTTTTATATTTTAGTTGTCTCCCATTTTATTTAAGTATATTATACTTTTACAGTAAATACACATATATATTCTAATTTATTTAGGGTAATGTATTCAGCCAAAGAAATATTCATGTGATGAATTTCCCCAAACATATTATGCAAAGAGCATTATTCAGAATTAAACAGGAAGAGTCACTGATTTTGTTTGCTAAGATTACAAGTAAAGTACCATAAGGCAAAATTAGCAGTCGGCAAATGCTATTAAGGGCATCCGTTGACTACAATTAGACTATAGAATGCAATCAGATGGATACTATTCTAGGCATCTCAAACATGTACAAGATTAAGAGTCTCCTGTTAAGGAGTTTACCTTATGTGCTCTGCGTAGGAAATATAAATGGTATGAATTAGAGACATTTTTAAGCTCAGTAATAAGCTGGTTGATAATACGTAATATTAATCTGCAATCTGTTTTATTAGCTGCTGACTTACTTCCATACACAGAGAAAAGTTGGTGATTTTGTAACTGCTACTTTCAATACAAATGTTTCTACTGAATTGCCTGAATTCTCTTTGGGAAGTCATGGTTCCTGTTCTGGTAAGAGGATAATCCAGTAAAAGCAAAGCTTCGTACTGACAAATTCATATGAAACAAGAAGCAAAAAGTCGGAAAAGAACACGGGTTTATGACAGTATCTGGTCATCGAGGGCTAAATTAAATAATAGCCAACGGAGATGATAGTGGCTGAATTTCTGTTTTTCACAAGGTGAAATAGTAACTGTAGTGATAGGAAAGTCTGTGTTCCTCAGAAGCAACTACCTTCTTTGATGAATTATGTCAGTAGCCAAGGATATCGGGACTGTTCAGAATAACTGAAGGACAACATGGGACAACACATGCTTTTCTTTCACAACTTGGCAATTTTTATGAGTAAGTCAGCTGACTGTAGTTTGCTTGGTTTATCCGCTCTTGTCAAATTAATAGTTGGAGAAGTCCTGCATATTTTCATATAGGAAATTTACTTTATCACTTCTGTTCCACCTTTGAGGTATGTTGCTGGTGTTGCAATTTTTATAAATAACATTTTTATGGATTATGATGCACACAGAACTTGCATAGATATAGACAATATAAAGTTAAAGACAGAAGATTTAGTATACATTCTCAGAAATGTTGGGGGCAGGGGAGAAGAAAATGAAAAAAAAAGGGGGGGAATGGAGAGAATGAATATGTCAGTTCTTTTGGCCATTCTGCACATGCCAAAATGTGTCTTCCTGTGAATTTCGCAAAGCTGTTTTTTTATTGATGTAGCTTACTTTTTTTCATGAATCATTCAAAACCTGCCTTTTGAAGAAGAGGACATGCATATTGTAATGCATACAATGAATTGTATATTATATTAGAATAGCAAACTCTTTCAGTTTTCCTCCCTACCAATGTTAAAAAGGGGAAATCTATGTGACTAATTATATTAACAGGGAAAATGGGAAACAAAACAAAACAGTGCCAAAATAAAAGTCAGTCAAGAATTTCATTAAGATCCCTGTAACTTCTGCAGATTTTATTATCTGTTACTCTCTGTTAATTAAAATGCTTCAATGAGACAAAATGGGATGACTCCTCCAAATAAGAACTCCAGACCTGAGCTTGAATATTTCCTTACATTCTTTTTTTTCCTTTTCCTATTTCTGCATTTTATCGCTGTGGCAAGAATTTTAATTCTGGAAGTGAAGCACAGGAATAAGCAGTAAACTTGCTGCTATTTTTCATTTTGTAATAGATTCCCTACATGGGCGAGTCACATATGATCTGATTCTGCAGCCCTGACTTACACAGTAGTCGTTTTTCACATGAGTAATTCCATCAATATTAATAGGGCTGCTTGTGCACATAAGAATTACTTACATAAAGGGTACAAAACCATGCCTGTAATTCTTCTGTATCATTGTTTCCTAGCTTCTTGTTGTACTAGAAGTATGGCTACATTAAGTGCGTCCAATTTTCCGTAGACTGGATGTTTGATAGAAGTGCATTTTTATCAATAATTATTTTGTTTCATAAAATGGAACAATGGACTGTGACATTTTACGGCTTTAGAATTTCTGTATAAGAACAGTGTAGATAAGAACACAAAATATTCTGATAGAGTTGATTTCCAACTTCTCTGGAATTAAATAGCTTTGATTGCCTCAATCCCTTAGTTCCTGTTCAAACTCCCTTTGAAATCCTATCTTATTTTGCTGCTGGACCTCTTCCTTTTAATACAGCACTTCCCTAAACTCTTGTTTGTAGAGGGGCAGAATTGAATGTAAAATGCAGCTTTCCAACATTAAAAAAGATGGTTATGGTCCATTTTTTTTTTATTACATGGCTTTTCTAACAGGAAAAATAAACCTGCCTGCAAATACCTTCAGAAACAAAAGCCCTGCATGTACAGTATGAAAAAAAGATAAAAGACAACTCCAGAGTGTAGTATCTGAAAGCCATCATGGGATCACTTCAGGTTTTTTGTTTTCTTGTATTTTGAAAGTGTGACATTTTGAAAGGAATGGCAGTGAATGAACTATCAGATAAAGGGATTACTTCACCATGAAATGAGTGTAGTCATTGTACTCAAAAAAAGAAACTATTTCTTCTCTTTCTTTTTAAGCGTGGCTAATCTTTGTTATTTAAAGATCCCTCTTAAAGCTAGGAAGTTAAGTGCAGTGCTTACCCATTTTTCTGGGTCTGATTGGGAACTGGCCATCCACATTTTGAAGGGTTAGGAAAGATTTTAAGGATAGTAAGACAGAAAAGTGCCTATTTCTTTTTAAATGGTTCTATTCTTTTTTGTTATACATTATACATCACAGTGATATTTGAAGGCAGATTTATTACACTCCCTGGCAGAATGCTTTGTACATTTATAATGCAAAGCTTTTATCTAAAATTCAGAGCATTATTTTAGAAGGAAGGTGTAGCATATCTGTGAGACAAGTTCTATTCCTATTGAGAAATGTCCACAGGAGTTGAAAATACATGGTAAAACTGATGGCCAAGGAAGAGCTGAAAATGAAATCTGTATGGTTTGCTTACTGTAGTGTTACTTTTGAGCCTTACTATCCTGATCGAGTTGAAGATGTCCCTGCTCATTGCAGGGGGGTTGGACTAGATGACCTTTAAAGGTCCCTTCCAGCCCAAACCAGTCTATGATTCTACAAGATCTATGTGCAACTGCTTGATCTGTCAGTTATACATAATTTGATAAAGTAAAACTAATTTGTATTGTATGTAAATATCAAATCCGTTAGAATTCATGGAAATATCCTAGACACAGTAAAACTGTTTTAAAGGAAGGAATCTTTAAGCTCTTTCTGTTTGAAATTATTTCCCAACCATGCCATGACCTTAGCACGTGAAAAATTGCTGTTGTAAGGAAAGAGGTCTATCCATGAGAGGAGACTGAGCTGTGTTTTAATCCTATATTGACAACTCAGGGCTGGAATTTCCAGAAATTAAAGCATTTGGACAATCAATTTCCACCAACATTTAAAATAGCAGGAACTTTGACACTGTGTGGCTTTGAAAATGTAATCTGATCTGCCGGCCCTCCCTCATACCTGTCTTTTCAAATATCACTTGTCACTCCATTTTCAGATGTTCCTTGAACAGTATTGAAGCAGCTTGAAAAAACAGAGTTTTGCATCTAAGCCCTTCACTCTGTGCCTGTTATCACCGCTAAAAACATCAGTCAGTCCACTGGCTTAGGGTTGGGAATGCAGGGGGCTTTTAAGGGTTTTGTTTTCTAGCGTTTCAGTGTTGGGAATTCAGCACGGAACTAAGAAGCACGTAACGAGTTCTCAGAGCTCACCAGCAGTTCTTGAATTTGCGAAGGAATAAACGTGATACTGATGGAGTCAAACCCTGCGACGTAAAAAACCTGCAATAAAAGGGTTAAAAATGTTTTGATTACACTTAGTCATCTTTAATAAGTTAACATGTTAATACTTACCAAAAAATTCTTGAATGTTACTGAATAATCTAAAATTTGCTATGAATAATATTTCTTGAAGCAAAGTAAAAATGATAGTCAAACAGCATTTTTCCCCACTAAATGCATTTAAATAGTAGTCAGCTTTCTCTTTGTATACTTTATGAGCACTTGACACTTCTTTAGAAAGTCATCCCTGTCTACAAAGAGAGTTAACATGTTGGTGTCAAAGCCAAATGCAGTGATCCTAATCTGTGTTAAAGGTTTTATTACTGGAACTAAAAGATTATCCATATTTCATTGTAGCAATGATTTCAGTGGGACTATTTGTGAAGTCACATACTGCTGGGTATGTAAGTACCGTAATTTGGATTCCCTGGCTGACCATCTTCTGCATCTCAGTCTGCGATAAGATTCCCTGGATCTGAAATGGTGTGAGACACAAATATATTCTTTTTTTTCCTGTCTCTCTGAGGCCAGCTGTCTTCTGTCAGGCCGTACTGATGAGACAGACAGGGGAATGTCCACTTTGGAAATACTTCTAAGAGACCCTCACAGCTTCTGTTTTAGATTAGGTCTTGAATTTCTCATTAGCTGTGGAACCGTATCAGCATTTGGAATGTTTATCATACATGCCATATGGCATAGAAACTCAGTCAAATTTGAAAAGCTGAGGAGTGTTGTCTGAAGTGTTACCAGAGTCCGCAAGGTGGACCTAGGTATTAAAAGAGCTGGTAAAGAACCTGAGCATCAACATGGTCGTAAGAAAAGCAGGTATCTCTGTAGGTGGCCTGTTTTTGCTGTAGACACAGATGTAACAAGCTTAAATAACTGTAACTTCAAGCCAGACAATTTCATACCAGAAATACAGTCAAGTGCTTTATCAGTGAGTGTAATTAACCATGAGGAAAAAATAACTACAGCTGTGATAATTCCTTGTCATAAGACTTTAGAACAAAAATCAGTGTCTTCCTGACAAACGTCACTTACCTTGATGGTCCTGCTGCCTCTGTACTGCACAAGGGGTGGCCAGGATGGCCACAGCTGGTTCCGAGCAAAGGGCAGACCTAAGTTTCCTACCGCCTCCACTGATAATGGTGTTTTACTTTCCTTTCTATTTAGCCATAATGGATTTCATTATTCTAGTGGAAATAATACTTCCATTTTACTTTATGAAAATAAGATAGACAGATGCTCTTCTTAGTGCTCCTAAAACATACATGGTTTAATATTACAGCCATTCCTAATTACACACTTATTAGCGTATCTCCCATATTTAATGTAGTACTTTGGACATAAACTAGTGTCTGTGTTCTAAGGAAATACTGGGTTTGTTCTTCTTGGCTTACTTGGAAAAGAAAAATACAGTGGAAGAGTGCAACACATTCAGTGCATGTCAGACCCATTGCTCCTGCACAGAATGCTCTTTAAGGGAGTGAAATGAATTTCTGCTTTTTCTCATACCCACCCATATAATACATGCCACGTAAGGCAAATAAATATTAGTCCTTTAGTAGTGCATTTATGTCTTTCAGAAAGTTTCATACTTGATTTGAAAGTTTCAAAACTCTCAGTGATACAGTTCACAGATGGTTCAAAATCCACTGATAATTCAATGTCTGGTTCGCTCTAAAGTAGAGTGAAGACCTGGTAATTAATGTCCTGAGAGACTTGAAAAAGCTTATGCACACATTTGTAGATACACTAGTATTTGCTGTCAGTGTTCAAACATTTTCAGTAAACTGAACTGCGATACGGAGCATATGTTTCTTGTTCCCTAATTGGTAATCAGGCCCACCGAGGAGGGCAAGATCCACACACTGGCAAGCAGCAAGGGCTAGAAGGTAACGCATCGATTAAGGATTATATTTGAGATGATGTCTGCTGAGGTGAGCATCAATGGGTCTGCGTATCTGTTGCTCACTTCTTAGTTTGAAAGCATTACGAGATAGATGTATAAATTTAAAAAGCAAAATAGTCAAATCCTTCGTGAATGGAACGAAAGTTTCCATCTAATGGGCTGATTTTTCAGTATTTATGTAAACAGTACAACTACTTACAATTTAAAACATAGAAAAAGTCAAAATGGCACAGATCTAACCAGTCAAAACCACTCAGATTGAATTCAGTAGTTACGGATACACGTGTGTGGGGGGGTGTATCTGTAGAGGAGTTCATCACTGCCAGCGAAGAAAAACATTTTTATATTTCAGCCCCTTCCCTCCTCCCCCACACCAGACATTGCCTTTAGTTTCACAGTTCTTTGTGATACAAACCATGGAAACTAAGAAGAAGCATTTCCATAACTTGCACTTTCCAAAAAACCTAATGGCAAAGATACCACAAAGCATGGCAAGCCTTAAACAGCAACTGTTACGAACAGAAACACAACTAATGGCAGCAAGACAGAAACTGAGGGATAAAGAGCAGCTCCTTTTATACCCACAGTCTGAATCTCCCAATCTGACAGCAGGCATTTTTTACAGGCAAACGACGAGTGCCTTCCAGGATGTTCTGCACAATCCAGTCGTGGTGACAAAATTGTTTATAGAACAGTTCTCTAGTAGAAAAAATGTTTACAGCACTTTGCTGAACAGAAAAAGGAAGATCTTCCCACAAAGACTGCAGTCTTTCACACCTTGACACACGCATCTCTTGGGTCTTCTCCCATGAATCAGTCACATTTGTAATTGGCAAATTCTATAATGTCAAAATTTGAAAGCCCCTGTGCTGTGCTGCTGGCTCACTGGGAGGCCTGCAGGACCAAGGACCGTATTCCCAGAGAACTGTTTGGGTCCATGTTCCCTGAACTTCCCGTTCAGGTTCATTACAAAATCAGTAATTTCATCTCCGTGTTACTAACACATTATCACCTTCAAAAGTTACCGGTCACTAGTGCATGGGGCAGATGACAGTCTTTCATTTCATACTGTATTAAGGCAATAACAACAGTCCAGCTTTTAATATGATATGAAATTTCTCCTCTATCATTTCCATTATTTTTTGTCCTAAAAGCAGATGGCAATCATTTGTGCTCTGATTATAAGCTATATCTTTATCTATGGCTTTTCTCATCATAATATATGAAAGTGGCAAATACAATCTATAAGTAATAAGTGTGGTATGAAATTTCACAAGGTCCTTATCATTCTGTGTCATTATTCTTGTCTTTGTTTCTCTCTCTTCATTGTAGGAATATTTTTTATTTAGTGTGGGGTTTTTTTCTTTGCCTTTTCTTATTCTCTTTGATGACTGAAAGTATTCTGCTGTCTAAAATACAAAAATAGTTTGTGGTCTTTTCAAAATGTTGATTTATATTCAAACTTCCTGATTTTTTTTATGTTTATCTCCCTCTTTGTTTTTCAGTCACTGAAATGCTAGGCATTTAAGGTGCATGTATGTACGTATGAGATTAATATAACTGAGCAGAGTGTACCTTGAGCTGTACACTCGGAAAAGGTGTAAATTTTGTGCTAATGACATTTCAGATCATGTCTCTATTCTTGACCTCAGAGGACAACACTTGCCTGCTCTTCCCAAAGTACAAAGATACTTCTGTATTTCCAGGCATTTCCATTGTTCAACTGACAGGCAATTACACTTCTTTAGAACTGATGTTTGATTTTGCCTTCCTTTTGCTTGAAAATAAATCTCCTTAAAATTCTTTATGAGGGAAAAGTCTGAGGAAGCCCAGCTGGTTGGCAGCCATGAGCCATGGAAGCCTTTGATTCTCAGAATTAAGGACAATCTGATTTTCTTTGTCTACAGGTACTAGAACCTTTGGGTTCACAAAAAAAGCTAGAAAGAAAGAAATGAAGGAAGCAACCAAGCAAGCTTTCAAGTGCAGGAAATTTCTGGTGAAGGAAACATTTGGCTCCTTCTTCGCCTACCAGAATAACTGTCAAAGGCGCCAAATAAAGTTAGGAAATCAGAAGCCTGTACCTCAGTCCTCTAAGCCACGGATCTGGACCAGGTAAGTAAGTGGAAAGCAAATGAGTTTCAGATAGAAGCCTGTGTAACATAATTCCACTTGCATACCAGCCAGTATCCATTAGGTTTGAATTAATATTCCCTGAGATTTTTTAGAGATTTCACTGTTAGCCACAGTTTTCTGATAATAATTCATAAATAAAAATGAAATATTAAGGTACGCCAGCAAAAGGGTAACATTATTAAAACTCCAGAGCAATCTAGAACCTGAATACCTCAGTTAAGACCTTACTTTTAACAACTCAAGTATTTCTAAAACATAGTGAATTCTGGTGGGGTCCGAGATCCTAACAACCTACATGGAACCAGGTGGAGGAACACAGGAGTAAATTACCTGCAGAAGGCAACAGCAGGTGGGCTTGCGTACACATGCAAAACTAGCCAAATTTACAGCATCTCCATAAATACTTATTTTAGTAATAATAAATGCAAAAATGTGCAGATTATGCAAAATGGATAAACACATAGTTATACTAGGAAATCTGGCAAACACATACAGTTGTGGAGATTTTAAAGATTCAGGTATTAGAAACAGGACTGCATGAAGACTTGAGATTTCACTTTACAGTACTCTTCCAAGCATCTCTTTGAACCATTAAGAAATACATGAAGAAATGCAAGAACAGCTGAACTGGATCAAAGTAATGGTGGCTACTGATTCAGATCAGTAAGTGAAACCCGGAAACAGGACAAAAAAATTACCTGGCATCACTGTTCAGTGCTTATGCAGTAGGAAGTAACATGAAAGTAAAGAGAAAAATGCCTGGCTTCTGAATAGCGGACAGTAGCCTGAAGGCACACCTACACCGGGATGGCACAAAACATGTTTTTCCTTGTGGCAAGACACTAGGGTCTCTCTGCGCTGGAAGAGGAGAGAAATAAACTCCCATGATCTCTGATTAACATTCTAACAGAATAAAAAACGTATTTAAAAGGACGGATCATATAGATGGCACGCTACAGCTTGAAAAAAGCCCTGTGATTACAGTGCTTAAGACTACAGAACAGAGTTTTACTAGCAGTCATCAAAGAAGAATCAAAGTCTGCACAGAATATTCATGGCTACACCTGTTGCAACTATCACGGAGTGGCTTAGCTGTCTAATAGTGGTGACCATTAAGAAAAATAAGGCTTAGTGCAGATCCAAACCCACTTACTAGTTACTTGAGAAAGGCAGTATTCATTACATGTGACTGGAGATGTCCTGTGTTATTTAACCAGCACAAAAGTATTCCCTGTTGGTGATGGGATTTGACATGCCAAGCTAGATAAGCCATCCAACGATTTAACAACCTGTCTTGTATTTGGGACTTCGTGGGTACCGACCCAGCTCCAGCGTGCAGCTAGTGCATACTGAACCAGACAGTGGAACAAATCCTGCATGCGTAGGTATTTGTATACCTAATTTCATATATAGTGATATTTATATTTACCTACGAATGATACTTACACTGTTGGACAAAGGGGTTTTCACAGGGAGCACATCCAAGCTCATTATCAATGTGAAAATTCTGTAACAGATGTCAGGAAAAAGAAGCTATGTGCGAGTAGAACAGACGGAGTTGAGGGGAACTGAAGTATTTTTGCTAATATGAAGACACTGTTGTGCTTTAAAAGATTTTGGTTTAGCCTTTAAAATACATGAGGGACCTGTGAACAACTATGTCAGTCAATACACAGAAAGAAACAACACAGACTTTACATTTAGAGGTAAGAAGAAACACAGAACCCCAACTTGGAAAACTCTGGAACACTTTTTTTCCCCCCTCACTTTTAATCACTGTAGCAAACCATTCCTTTAATCTGGGAAGAATTATGCAGAGAAAGATCACTGGAGAACTGCCATCTAGAAACTGAAGACACATTTTTCAATTTCCAGTGTGGACACACAGGCCACAACACACTTCAGTATAATTTCAAGTATTAAATGCTAACTTAAGGCACATTCTCCAGCCTGCCCCAAAACAAAAGGGTTAACATGAATCTAAGGATGAAATTGGCGTAGAATTACCAAATAATTCTCAGCTATGATGACTGGTAAAGAAATTCAGGTCTGATATATTGTGGTTTTCTTCTCTTTTCCCTGTGATTTAAGGTGGCAAAACATGGCTTGCTAAGACATAAACCCCTTCCTTTCCCTTCTTTTCCCCTCCTCCTTCCCCTTTGTTCAAGCCTTACCTGTTCCCGAGTATCAACACATTTCTCCATTCCTTCCACAGTTCCCAGTGTGTGCATTCCCATGCTTCCATACAGCGAAGACTGTGAAGACATTAATAATCGTACTACTGTCAGTGCACAAAAAGATAATTGTTTTACACCTGGATCACGTGAGTCATCACAACGACTACTAAAGCAAATTGCATAAACGAAGCATACGCGTTTGGCTCAAGGTTTCATTGCTGATGATAGCTTTGTTAGTATTGTAAGCAGATCTTTATCATACCAGACAAAACCTTAAGATCTCTTAAGCTGGGAGAGCTATTAAAATTGCATGAACTGTGTAAGAGTAAGAACGGGTAGCACGAATAACCATCTTTACTGTCTTAGAGCAGTGGGATCTTGAAAATGCAACAAGAGAGTTTACAGCATTTCATTCAGGCAGTATTTGACCATTCACAAGATTTCACTACAGACCTTAGGAGAAAACTGTTTTCCATTTGTCTAAACAATAGAGATGCTGGTGTTTTAACCAAGTATTTGAAATGTCAGTGATCTCAATATGAAATATTCTTTCTCCTCAGCTACCTTCCTGGTTTTAGAACCCGTCTTTCCTCCTTGTACTTACCAGGGGAGCCTTCCAGTTACACATCCAGTTGTGCCTGACGCTGAAAGATTTCTTTTGCTGTTTTCCCAAAGTTCCCTGCCTGTAACCATCAGTCATTTTTACAGGTTATAACAGTATTGTAAAGCTTTGTGACTCTCAAATCACAAAGGTATTCACAATAAACAGTCATTTTTGTACTTTCTCTGTCCGCCCCCCCGTAAGATTCACCCTTTGACTCTCTGGCTCTGGGACTGCCCGGGGAACAGCAGGCTCCCCAAGAATCTGAACTCAACGCAGGAAGGGCCTTCAGTAAAAACATCCTTCTTCCGTATTTGGTGTGTTGCTAAGTAAGGACAGACAGTCTAAAGGCAGTCCCTAGCATACGTCTCTGCATTCTGCACGGTACTAGTAGAGGTTAAGGAATAACCAAACTAATGGACTGACCATCCAGCAAAACACAACAATTAAGTTATCGCGGTGTTTTCACTATCGTTGTTGTCTTTTCTTTTAAGTTGATTTAAATAAAATGGCACACAGGCACAGATTGCAGAAATGTGAATTTTACTGAGATTTATTCCACAGAAAATTTAAATACAAGAGATTAAATAGAAAGTCTTGTCAAGTGAGACCCTGTGAAACTAAGTTCCAATCACTGAGCAATGTCTGATGGAATTGCTAATTAGATCACATATTTCTCCTTTGCTGTAGAACAAGGAATCACACCAATGATTCCACTTTTCATCTGCAGAACGAGTTTTCAATCCCTTTTGTAACCGGTTAGTACAGTACAAGGTACAAATTCCTACTGATGCTGAACAGAAACATTTACGTATTTATAAGCTAGTATATGCCTAGGGAAAGAAAGCCTCCAACTTTTATTTTTCCCGTATTTATTGTCCATTCAAAAACAGATGGTAGGAGGTAAGCCAGGTTATCTCAGACTTCCTGTGATGGGTTCAGTGGCAGAGGCCCAAACAGCCTCACATGCAGCAGAGTACCTATCCCACTGGCATCCAGTTTTTTCCACTCGACTCCTTTTCTCTCCTTGGAGCCAATCCAGCCCAGTTCAGCTCTTTTGTAGGAACTGAGGAACCAGTATTGATTTCTCATTTAAACCAATCTTGCGTAAGCCCACCGCTGCCTCCCTTGCTATGAATAGGGGGAGCACTGGAGGAAACCAGCTGCAGCATTTTCAACGCAGAATTGCTTCTTCGAGCTGGACGTGAGCTGCGTTGCAAATTAGAAAAATAAAAAGCGAAAATGGCAGTGCAGATAGGCTTTCTTTTCAAGTCTGATACACATTCAGCACTGCCTTCCTAGAGAGGATTCTCGGAAAACAGGGAATTTGCTTGTTAGAGCGAAAGAAGGAGATTCTGATTATAGGCTTCAGTGCAGTTGTCAGCCAAGATAACAAATCCTTGTACCAAAGTGGCCTTAGAATAGTGAGGCAATAAGGACTTTCCTAAAAAAAAAAATCAAAATTGTGCAGTGCATTTTTTATGAAAGTGTGAAAATCTGTTGTAACTGCCTTTACTGAGTGTTTATGGATTTAAGCTGAAGACTCCAGTGATGTATGAGGATTCTCAGGCTCTGTGCCATGAAAGCTATGTTACCAGATTCTGAGCGTTCAGCAGGCGTCCATTGCGATCGGGGAAAAAAAATACCTCCTGCACCAATATATTTAGGGACTAGCAGTGAAGTTTTCCCGCGTGCTCTAAAGGAGAAATTAATGCTAATAACATTCATACAATCTTTCCCAAGTCACACAGCAATAAGCTGCACATATCTAGGATGTGATTGCTGAAAACTGGAACACAGTTTGGTAAAAAATTGGGAGTATATCCTGAAGTGTAACATAGCCATCAAATAAAATTTTGAATTGTGGACTGGAAGTCAGAGAGAGAATATTTGATCCCTACAGGAAATGACCAAGCTAGCCAAAAAATCGTACTTTTGGAGATCTCACTCAAAATGGTTTAGCAGCCCTCTGACCTAATTCACTCACTCTCTGTTCGTCGCTGTTCAGAGTCTCTAAAACGGGAATCTGTATCTGGAGTTTGTCAGGGACAAATTGTCGGAAGCTCTTGCATGGAAATAGGATACCTCCTTCTTCTCCTGGCGTATCTCTGCAAACCACTTAAGAGTAACTATCCCCAGGCACTGGAGAGTTTAGGCGCTACTTGTTCCTGATTTTCACTGAGAAACGAGCCACCAAACCCAGGTCATGACTGTGTTCTTGCCCCACATAAACACCGTCGGTGCAGTGAGATTAGTCTGCTGACTGTGATTAATAAAGACTGAAAGGACAATTTGCAGCAGCCTGATGGATGGAGCAATTTCGAACTCTACCACATGTAAGCAGGAAACCAGAAATGACTGCAGCTTCCCAACTCGGCCTCCCCACTGCTCGTTTTCAGGCTTTGTGCAGCCTAATGAACAAAGATATAAGCTGCTTCTACACAGAGTTTTTGACTAATGTGGAGAAAAGACCGGGTTTTTTCTGTGTTGCAAATACACAAAGCAACTGGAAAAAATGGATTCCATTAGGGTATTATGAAGCTTAGCTGTCAGCCACTATATTTTTTGGTTATACATTCTTTGTCAGAGAACTTTATGCAAGAAGATTTCCCAAGAGAAAGAAACTGCGAGTTAGGTGGATTATTTTCATGTAGTGGAATCAATAACCTGAGTTTCCTTGGTGAGTGGTCAGAAGAGCCAAATATTTGTAATTCTCCATTCTCAGGTATCCCCACCAGGGAATAATTAGCAGCCTAAGCTGCTGGTTTGATTGATGAGGTTGCTGAGTGATTATTTCTCCAATTTTCCCCGACTTCAATTCTTGTAGACTAGGATCAGGGAAAAGAGAAGTTCACTTTAGGTTTTCAGATACCGATACTCAGTTTCTTTCTGTATTTATTAATATATTTTATCTGCATTTTCCAAGAGCTAATTTGGAGGCACTGCTGAAGGGATTTTTGTGGGAGTTTTGCTGAATTTGTGGCACCTGGTAGAGATTAGAAAGAATGACAGAACAGGTTCTGCCTAGCAGAAAAAGAGTCTGAGGAGGAGGCCGTAGTAATATTTGGAAAGAGTGAGAAAGTTGTGGAAGGAGAGATGAACATCACAGCTTTATTTTAGAGATGTAGTGCCCAGCGAGAGAGAGGAATAGGAACAAATGTCAACAGGAACAAACCAACCTTTTGCTTTTTACTGTAGTCATAAAAAACTTACGTGCGGATAAGGAATATTTAAAAGTGTGCCTCAGATACAAAATGTCATTCATGTCTACTGAAAAAAAAAAAAAAAAAGACTGTTGCCTGGGGCTATGCTAATTCTTTAATGCGATGGCATTCCTGTTAGGAGAGCTCTGTGAGCTTTCCAGGCTGCCAAGCATGCTTGGCGCCCATGTCTTCAAGCACTATTCCTGCAAGGCTCCTGAGTACATTTTCATTTTAATGGGTTCTTAAGTCAAGCATCTCTGGCAAAGTTGCCCTCCTAAAAAATGAGTGAGAGCTCATGCAAGGGACAATGACATTCTTTAATATTTACTGCACTAAAAATAGCTTTTAAAAACAATACAAGGTATACAGAATGTTCTCCTTGTTAAAAAATGGCCGTTTTTAACAGCATTTGATGGATGCAGTGGGCTCTTGGTAAGTACAGTTAATATATTCTCTCTCTATATTCCTTCAGTACTAAAGAGCAAATTGCTTAATATGTAATCTTGAGTAAATGTTTCCCCAGTTACATTCACTTTCTCTTTTTGATATGCTTTATTCCTGCCTGAGTATTTTTCTCCTTTTAATATTCTCAGCAGGCTGGATTTATGAGCCTATGAAAGCAAAGAATAGGAAGGATCTTCTTCGGAAGCCAGCTGCACTGGTGAACTTATTGAATAGCTGACCGAGTACTGAATGATAATCGTACAGAGAAAAGAGCAAGAGAAACAAAACGAGACAAAATCACCTTCGTTTTCCAAAAAAAATTAGAAAGGACCAACACCACACAAAAAGAGATAGAGAAGAAAAGAAAAACAGGGAGAGTGAACTCATAGTTTGTTTCATTTTTCATTCTAACATCATTTCAGCCACAAAGAATGACAGTATAAATGATCAAACAACTGTTTGCTAATGCATTATAGATAGTCATACACAATATGGCAGCTTTATACTTGTATATTTACCCACCATGAATACAAAATATACTAAGAGTGACAGGTAATGTAGCCAAAGCTTCTACTCTCTGTAAGCATCTGTGTACTATGAATTATAAATGAGAGTCTTGTGTCCAAAGGTAGCAAGTAATGTAGATAATGCCATCTGAGTAAATGAATAAATGCGAAACAGATGCTTTTTGCATTCAGGGCACACAGGTACAGCCAGGAAGCCACCAGTACAGATTATGGATGCTGGTGAGACAGCTGTTGTCTGCAGCCACTGCCAGGTGCATTCCTACCTGGACTGCGCCGAGCCAGGAAAAAAGGCCTTTGTCCTACTTGGTTTTGACAAGTTTCCAGAAGGATGAGGTGTCGTCTTTTGTAGATTCCTAAGGTGCTTGGATTTCCTGAAGGCTTTCCTACAAAATCAAATCGGCATCCTTATTAGAAGAGTCCTTTATAAGAGGTAGAGAAACTGCCTGAACGGAACATTTAGGTTTTTAACAGTCATAAAATACTTTTTCTTTGCTTTTTATGCAAGTCTCTTCTGGTTTGCTGGTATTTTTTATCTGAACAAATATTTTGCCTCAAGATGAGATTACATGGCATAAGAAATTACTGCTAGAAAGGCATTAAGAACTTCTGTGATTTTTTTAATGCATGTAAATTTGTTCATTTTATAAGCAGAAAGACATGAGCTCGGACTCTGGCTACGGAACTGGAGGTTTTTTGTTGTCAGTACAGACTGCCCCCTTGATACCTGAAAGGTAGGTTGAACTCCCCAGATAAAATATTAAGCCTAACAGTGCTGACAGATAGTTTTTACTTGCGAGATACAGCTACTGCTATTCTTTAAAGTTCAAATAAGTTCATAAGCAATTTGGGTTTATATTGCTCTTGCAGCTGTTCTTTTTCTGTCTAATGCTAGATTTGTGCTGTGTACATTTCCAGGTTTGCTGAAGAAAAACGTCCATCCTTTTCACTTGCAAAAAGGAAGCCCTGAGACCCCTTTCTCTGCAGACTTGTCCTTCATGAGTTAGTTCTATCGTGTGGGGTGGGTAAAACAGTAGTTTCCAAGTATGGAATGAAAGCATATACTAATGCAGTTTTAAGAAGAAAATGAACAAATGCAGTAATAGAATAGACCTTTTTCTTGTTTAGCATGAGTACCTTGAGCTATACAAAACTCTAAAAAGGAAAAAGTTCCAGGACCAAATAAGTATCTGTACATATTCTAGAATCTACTCTCACTGCCTCTTGCTTAACTGAGCATTTCAGAGAAAGAAAGTATGATCAGAGATTCATGTGAAGTTTTAGAAAAGCTGAAAGGATAACGCACAACTTCTTAGAACTTAGCAAGATGGTATTTCAACCCTTAACAGAATTTATCAAAAACTACCAAGGCAGTCATTGCAATAATTTCACAGCATTCTCTTAGAAGTAAGCTACGTTTCCTCCAGACAAAATATCCCTAGCGCGCCAAGCTTTTTGGCATAGGTGTGGTCAGTCAGGGGGTTTCCCTACCATTGCCAGGCTTTGATTTTGTATTGAGGTTGATCCAGAGTGATACAGATGATATCCTTAGAGGAATTCTGCATTTATACAGGTGTCATAGAGAAGCGAGCTTTGTAGCCCAAAAGCAAGGGCTGAAGCCTTAAACCAGAACAATACAGGTCCTGCTTTCTACTCTCTCTCTTTCTTTTTTCCTTGTTTCATTTGCATCTGTGCAAAGTCAGCATAAAACACTGTCATTGTCCCAGTTTGTCACTTCTGCATCCCAATTTTTCACTTTGTTTGCAAAAGTGGAAATGACGGTACACCTCGTTGGGGTGCTCAACAGTGAGATATGTGCAATCCAAGTAACGGGGACAGCCAAACCATTCACGGTCTCTTAAATGACCTGTTACTGCCACTGTGATTTTCCATTATTTTTAACGCAGTAAAGAAAGCAACTCCTTACCAGTTACCAGTTTTGACTTACAAAGTAAGGAAATTTCAAACTATACACCTTTGAAAGCCGTAACACTGCTTTCCAAACAGCATGATTTTTATTTGAAATTAGTGATTTTAACCACAAAAATGCCATTAATCCACAGGTGGCTTGTTCCTTTTTTCCTCCATGTCCTTTCCTGTTTTTCAGCAAGCTGCCCTTGCGTTTATTTCAGTGCAAAAGTTGGCGGGGGGTGGGGGGGAGAGATCGTGTAGGTTTTTAAGAAGTTTGAGAAGTAATTTGCAAAGTGATACTTTCTGGTAATGAAGGCTGCTACCTTTGCCCAGGTCTGTCAGTACGATAAAATTGTTTCAGAATGTTAATTACTGAATAATCAGATTCCCTTGAAAATGTAACCACAGCTTTTACTGAAATATGATATTCCTAAATTGTATCAGAGCTGTAGTACGGTCAAATCAACAATTATACTAAAAGAACTCATGCAGTCTTTTCTTTTCGAAGAGACTCTATTATCTCAAAAGAATTAGAAAAGCATCTATGATGCACAGCCAATATGGAGACAGTCATCCCATTGGCCTCTATTATCCGAATGGAAATGAGAAAACACTTCCATTACATTTTGCAGTGATCCATGCCTTTCTCTTTTTAAGTCAATAAACTGTATCTTTCACTAGTGGTTTGTGGATGTGTGCAAAAACGACCTTTTGCAATCTGGCTGCTGAGACACGTGCTAGGAGAGGTGGTATAGGAATTGTAAAGAGAGATGCAAACCATTTTTTACTGCCAGCCACATCCTACCATGGAGTAATAAAATGAGGCCTGTAAAGCCTCTTGCTACCTGTAGTATTTTACTGTTCTTTGTATTGCAAGTCAGAATTCCCTTCCCAAATCAGTTCCCCCTAATCGGTTTAATTGAGGCTGATGCTCAAACCACAGAAAAGTATTATGAACAGAAAGTCCCTCAAGTGGCTCTTGACCTCTGTGGAAGCGCAGTCCCCTCTATCACATCATATGTCTACACATAGCCTGTTCAAAAACCTCCTTGAAAAGAACATAAAATCACATCGATTCATAGCAGAGAGGGCATCGGGGGGACACCCAGTGCTCCCTCCCTCTTTCAAAAAAAAGAAGAAAAGGCTTCAGAGAAAGTACTTTGAAACTGGTGAAATAATCTTCTAAATAAACCACCAGCGGGGAATACCCACAGCCACTGCGGAGAGCGTGCTGTTCAGCGTATCAACAAAAATACATTTGGCCTGAGGCAATGCCGAGGGCAAACATATCCCAGATGGACTAGAGAGGCCCAAATACCTTCAGAGATGAAAATTTAATTAGAGGAAATGTCACCACAGTGAACAAAAGGACTGCTTTAGTGATTTTTCATCATTGTTTACTACAAGTGAAGTATAGTTTTAAGTGTTAGGACAGGCTAAGTACAGGAGTGTTCTTAAGCACTGGAATGGAGACGAAAGGAATGGATGTGGAAGGTCCGAGACAATCATCCACACCTGAGGACTGATCCAAAGGAGTAAACGATCAAATATCGACAGATAGCAATTTTTAATTGCTTCAGTGATGTCAAAAGGTGACAAAAGGTGACAAAGGTGGTGCTTTGAAGCCACTAAGGAGGAAAAACTGACCTTAGGCTGTTGGTCAGTTTAGGGTTTTGTTGGTTTTGTTGTTCTTATGAGATCCCGAGCACGACAGAAAGCTTGGGTCTCTCAGAAATACACAGTCATCCCTGAAAGTTGAGGTGGCTCACTGACTCTTTACCTCTTTGATAATCCACTGTATAATATTAATTCTGATTCTTGCACAAGTCAGGGGTGAAATTGCTGGAAAAGCAATATAGGAGTTGTTGCAGCACAGTCACAAGGAATCAGCCCCCTTAAATGAAAATACGTGAGTTCTAGCATGAGTTCTGAAAGCTGTTTGGGATAAATTCAGAGCAAATAAGACACAGCAAACATTACAGAAAGTCTGTCAGACTATAGCATGTTCCGCATTTGGATTTTGCATCTTCGGAATGCAGAGTTGAGATTTTTTGATACGTGAATTTTTGTATCTTTTTTCCTACTCAGCCTTCATTTTGTATTTTCTACGGAAATGTTCTCCATTTAGCAAAATAAAATAATCACCTTAATTGAAAGGATGCACAGCATGATTTTCCCATCATAGTATCAAAATAGTGCTAATATAGCACTATTTTTATTTGTTATTACGTAACAGGAATTACATACTATTATATATGGCAAAAATAATAACTACAAAAATAGTAATTATTATCAAATGTCTCTCTCACAAAGGCCATACCAATTTCACGCGATTAATCTTCTTAAGAAGATCAAGGAGACCTCTACCTATAGACAGCTGGAGAGGAGATTCATTAAAAAGGGCCACAATCTAAGTAAAAAAATGAAGAAAGCATTATACAAGGATAATTATATACAATTATGTATAGATCAGTATACTTATTTGGGCTTAAAACAAACTTCGGTTTTGAGATGAAGAGCTCATTTGCCCATTTCCATTGTATTTCAGTTAATAAATCTTTTCTTTTTGCCACATTTGTTCTTTGCTAGATCCCTACTCCTGCTGTTGTGATATGTGTTCTTCTGGATCAGACACAACTGTGTATGGATGGATTCTTTTTGTGTGGAAGGTACTAGGGAACCTGAAATCTGCTGAAGATATTAGGGAACCTTCACACTGATTTTAGCGGAGTTTGGATCAAGCCCCTGGAATACCTTATTGACTTACTAAGTTTACTGGGTAACATGTGCCTTAAGTTTAGGTGATTGATTTTGGTATCTCTTGGTGCTATTGTTTATTGTCACCTGTTACTCACGCTTTTATATTCTGGCCCAAATAATCTCCCTAGGTTTCAAGTGACCAGAGGCAGTATGCTTTTGCTGGCAGTCAGAATTGGCTTTGTGTTCTCCGACCTTGTCTTATTAGTCCTTCCTGTTTTCGTCACCTGCTTCCTTATTTTTTTTCCTTTCTTTTTAGCAGATACAGTTCTGCACAAAGTTTAATCATATGTGCAGAAATCTGTTAGATTGATGCCAAAGGGCTTGCCCAAAGGCAGGCTCTAAACACATTATTGTTTGAAACCTGTGACAGGGAGTCCAACCAGCCTCTGATGAGGCAACATGCCACACTAAGTAGATATTCATGAATCTTGGCAACCAAGTATGAGGAATCAGTTTTCTTGCCATCCTTTCTCTGTCACAGATGGTTATCTGGAAAACCATCCAAACAACAGAAATATACCATATGTAAAACAAAGCCTCCCTTTTTATTTTCACGTTCACAGACTATCAGCTTAAGATTTCACAGTACTTATTATTTTTATAATTCAAGATGAGCAAATACATCAATACCCAAATGCATCCAAATTATGGAACACTGAAGAAAGCAAAACTGTGCTTTATGGGGATGTGATCATATTATTGATGCTATGGACTTCTTCATCCACTCAGGGTATACAAACTGAAAGGACAAATTTCTTCTGTATGTTTATCAACACCCATAAAATGGCAGCACTGAGGTCAATAATGCCAGGTGAAAACCTGTAAATAGGTGTTTAAAGAAATATGCCACCGAGCTAGATTAATATTGGATTAAATTACAGAGATTCTGAGGAGATACTAAAAGCACAGTAATGAAGCACAGACATCTATTTTACTGTTTTAGTCTTATCAAAAGGCTGTGGATGACAAATCCATCTTCAGCTAAAAGACAATTCTGAAGGGGAAACTAATTCTCAGTATGTAGCCTTCTTCCTCCGCTGATCATCAACAGAGTAGATTGCCCACTAACGATGCACTGATTACAAACTTGAAGTCAGGACAGTATGCGAAACAAGACGTGAGACAGATAAACCTCCTTAATCAGATGTAGGTGACACTCTCTGCAGAGACACAGGAAACTTAAACATGGGTAGAAAATATGTGCGCATATTTCCACATGTAAGCTCTTACTGCATTTCTTACTAATAATTATTTTTCTGCAGAAAACCTTTATGAAGTTATTTCCCAAGCAGCTGAACCAGAGCAGAGAAAAACAAATGCCTGAGAGTAAAACAAAAATTCATAAATAGGCAAAGGGTGACTCCTTAGTAAGAAAAAGAATTCATAGATACAAAACATTTGCATGAGTTTTTTTATATAACCATGGAGCTGCTTACATGATTTTTCAAAATACTCCGATGACCTATGCACCTATGCTCCTACTCACACTGAGCGGTAGTGCCTCACTCCAAAATATTCGATCTAAGTTCATTAAGACCACAAACGGCAGAAGGTAACTATCCAACAACAGGAAAGCACCGCAATATACCCTTAAATTAGTGAAATTGCTCACATTAGGTAGAAAGTAGAAAAAGGTGAAAATCTGGTGCAGTAGTTTGCAGTGCAACATAAGTAAGAATTTTATATTCCTGCCATAAGGGCCATATCCTAAAAAAGCTCCTAAGTGCCAGCATCAGGATGTACGAGAACTTTTGGCATGTAAGTCCAAAACTTCGCTCTGAAATAAACCCACTCACCATCTGCATAAATCTAAAGGTAGCGAAGCTCACTAGGTGCTCTCATCTAAGTTTCCCACAGACCAAAATCCTTTACACCTATCTTTTTAAAAAATGACCTGACTGATATTTTTCCCTCTTATTTGTCTCGGCATAATCATCAAAGTACATTAGTGCGTTTTACCTGGTGTACACTACTACCATCAGCACGGTGGGATTTTTATTCTTCTCTTCACTTTTCTTCATTCCAGGATATGTCATCACAGGTATATTTTGAATATGTCAACTTTACCACTTTTACCTGCCAAAAAATCAATTAAAAGAAGAAAAAAACCACCCCACGCATGAAAGTCTGCAATCTATTATTTTAGCTTATACAGACTTTCATTTGGATAATTAAGCAGTTAACAAGTAAAAGCTTTTCATCATTAGAAGATGCCCGAGAACAGGGTTATGGGCACCGGAAGGTTTGCTGCTTTGTTTATCTGCCAGTTCACAGGAGCAGCGCCTTGCATGGGGATAGGGAGGAGGAAACTGCTACATGCAGCGGACAGTTTGCTCATTTGATATTATACACAGAGTTCCATGTGTTCGTTATCCAAATTTTATAATTTCCTCTAACATTTTCTTTGGTTTTTAGATTGGTTTCTAGATTCTATTTATAACTGCAAGGTGAAGAATGAGCTTAAGAGAAAGAACTATTGCTAGCCCTCATTTTTCCTGTACATATTTATAGCTCAAATCTGTACATCCAGAGTCCTTGGAAACCTCCAGGTTCTGGTACTGTTTCCGAGCGAGGACAAAACCATCTAATAAAGCCACTCGAATATGGACAGTGAATAAATCTGATCTTAAGAGAAAGCTTAACAAACCCTACAGGAATAATTTACTCACAAATCCTTTAATATGAAATTCACCTCAGCAGGTAACCCAAGCACCGACACTGATGTCGACTGGAGGAACGTTAACCCAGCTATGGCAAGTTAAACCAGGGCGCAAATAATTTCTCTCAGCTAAATCAGAGGACTGAGTTTTAGACGCAGCTCTTCTGTGGCTTCTCCATGTGTCTGCTTTAACCCGTGTGCTAACTGAAATAATTACATTTTGCTACCAGAAAGAGCGTTGGGAAGCTTAATTAATATTTGTAAAGTAAGTTGGCTTGCTCAAGCAGAAGATACTACCAAAGTGCAAAGTATTATTTAATAGCAAATAAACATACTTTGACACAGATTGAATCAAAATGTAGTCCGTAATTTGAAAATAAGCACTAACGGAAACCATTAGATAATTCTTTTTACATTGAAGGGAAAAAAAAAATCTTTTAAAATGTCTTGGCAGAAATCATACAGGGAGTCAAATCACCTGCCCTGAAGACTTTGTCAGCAGAAATCATGTAGATTCAACTTGCAGCACAACTGTGGACTAGAGAAACTGGAGCCTGTTGTTGATGCTGACAAAAGATTAACCAAAACTGACTAGCGAAGCTACGTGTCTCCCCAGACTCCTGTTATTTCCCTTTGTCTCAGAAAATGGTGCGTATGTCATCAATGAAAACTAGAAAACATATTCTTAATGAAGCAGAGAGAGAAAAACCATCATAATATAAACAAGTTAGTAGTCTTTGTATAGAAATTCCAGGGAGCAAAATGAAGAAACAGGATTAATGTTGAAACGCATCAGGCTGGAAGTAACAGAGTTACCAGAGACATGTTGGAGGACGAATACCAGTGGAGTGGAGGTATTGAACTACGTGCCCTGCATAGAAAAATTAAAGAGCAAAGTGATGGTGCAAAATTTATTGTAGGCTAATGGTATGAAAGACTGCAAGAGGCAAGGAGGGATAACATCTAAAACTGGACCTTCTGCTGTCAGTATCTTTGCAGAGAGGTCTGTGTACTCTTGAAATGAATGAGTATGTTGCCTCAGCTTTCAGTGTGGACTCCTGAGCTAGGGATGAGAGCACGAGAGAGAGTGGGAACAAAGTTACGGAAATGGAAATTATCACGATAAAAAGAATAATAATGTAAGTAGTTGACTGCACTGAGGTAGAGGAATGGGAAAACCTCAAGCCAACAATTCTGAGAGAAGTGGTGCACAGGACTGCAGGCCCACTGATGAGGATTTCGAGCACATCTACCAAGTCATTAAAGAATCACAGCAGTACTAGCTATGTTCAGAAAGAGAACTGAAGATCATGGTAATTACAGCCTGTAAGACTAATGTCCATGTAAAAAATGTAAAGCATTAGAGTAGATTTAGGAGGAATTAACCATTGCAAACATACACGAAAAGAGAAAAAATAGAAACATATAAGAGTCCAGAAATTCTGCATTAACAGTGTAGAGAATCTACCAAACATTTGAGTATTATTACAGTGTCTGATACAGTAATATGTGGCAAATAATGAATTAAAGCAAGGGATAAGATTTAGCTGAAGATAGCAAGGTGAATGAGGTGCTATTTGAATGGTAGCATGTTAGTATACATTAGCATATGTATTAGCATATTAGTATATTTTACTAATTTACTATCTATAAACCCAAAGTAAATGTAGTTACCTCTAATCAAAGTTGCTTTATCCTATCTAAGGGAACAAATACAGCTACGAATTGCTTATGGTTGGCCTAGCTGTCTGATCTCTACCTGGGAGGACCTTGGTTCACGTCTCCTTTCGCACATCTAATGTTATTCTGCTCACTGTCTTTTTCACTAGTGTGACTAAAGCTAAACTGAATATACACTACCTTGAGTTCTCACTAACGTTTTGATGTTTTGTTACTTATATTCTTAACTCTTCAGGTAATGCTATGATATTTCTTTCATACTTTTATAGTGTGCAATACAGTAAGACTTCCTAGAAGAGGAAAAATCAGAGGTCTATACTATTCAGCTGAACAAGTCAAGTAAAACAATTTTTTGTGGACAGTACACAGAAATCAAGTGTCCATTGCCAAGTTTCAGTAGAGCCAGAAACAACCACTTCACCCACTTAGGAAATGTTACTAGTACGTTACTTGGACTTGCTACTTTTCTATGCTTTTCCCTTTTAATTTCAAGAGGAGAGGGTTGAGTTTTAGTGGAGAGAGTTATCTTTTACATTTTGAACAAATACCTTTAAACATTTCTTTATTTTCGTATGTGCTTCACTGAATTCTTTCATCTGTCTGGCACTCGCTTTTCTGCATGTCAGGATCTCAGCCTTTTTTGGCTCTTGGTGACATCAAACATCTGCCTTCAGTCTCTGTTGTTGTCTTCTAATTTCTACTCTAGTCAGCCCATCTGCTGTACTCATTCGTGGCTAGTTAAGTCTGGACTGTTAAACTGTCTTTGACTTCGCCTTCGGTCCTGCCTTCCTTCCATATTCAATCATCTCCAATATCCAGACAGAGCTTTTTCCTTCTTTTTAGCTGTTTTCTTTCTCCCTAATGCATTTGCTGACACCTCAGAGTTTTCTTATTAATCTCCCAAGCAGCATTCAGATCTCACTTTTCCTTCAGTATTGACAGAATTGAAATCTGTTACTCACATGAGAAATGTATTGTTCTTTCAGATTTATGTCAGGGTTTCTGCAACTTCATTTTTGAGACTTCAAGTCTCAAGCATTCAGTAATCTAAATCAAAGTAGTACTTTGGATAAGCGTCCAGCACACAGCCAAGCTGACTCTTTCCCAAAGAACCAAGATGCCCATGAGGTCCACTTGCACTCTCATGAAAGACGGGTAGCGTACTACCTGCGGCCAATCCAATTCTACTTTCAGCATATTTCTTTTCTCTCACTCTGAAAGGATGTGACTTTCTTTAATTTCTTGATTTTATTCATCCCTGCTTTGTGGCAAGTCATGACAAATTTGAAGCCTTTTGTGAGAATCAGAGTATTTGACTGAGTAATCATTCAGAAATATCTCCACTTCCTCTTGTGAAATTAGGGTATAAATAACCACATCATTGCGCTTTTCATCAGAATTTTAACACGTCTCACGGACGGTAGCTTATTATGTACCCATTTGTACCAAGAGTTGCTCTAGGAGGTTTCTGGTTCTGTCAGTATCTCTAGAGCACAACGAGGGCTCTGCCAAAGTGATAAAATGACCCTCAACTAACTCCCTCCATTCTGCTGTACCCACCAGGCTTCTTCTTAGCCACTCTAGCTAGTCTTTCATTAATAATGGCTTTCTGACCTTCTGAAATGTTCAGATGTCTCAGCTACCTTTTTCTTTTTCAGTGTATAAATCCAATAGAAACGACAGAGCTTTCAAAATCACTCTCACTGAAGGATTTTCTGGAAATATATTCTCTCCCCTCTCCAACAATGTACGGATTCTCAGCTAATTCATGATGGAATTGTAATTTCTATTCCCCTTGTTGCCAGTAAAAGGCGCAGCAAACATCCAAGGAAGGTGGTATAACAATGCCAGCAACCTTAACATAGCAAAGCAGCAAGCTGAGATTGCACATCAACGATAGCAACAACAAAAAACGAAGGTAGAAGAACAGATATAAAAAAGGCAAATGCTTGGGAATACTGTATGGATACTTTCCACGAGTACCTCATGGTCTCTTTGGAGAGTTAAAAGTTAGCTCCACCAGGTGAAAGTAAAGTACCATTTTCTCTGCAGAATATGGCTCTTCCCTAGAGGAACTTGCAAATAAGACATCCTGTCCTATTAAATTTCCTAACTATTTGAATGCTGGCATTCAAAAATGAGCGATGGAAAAGAACCTCTATCCCATGAGCATGTTTTCTCTGCCAGAAACAAATTTACTTTGATATTTTCTTTTGGTTTTAGAAAAGAAAACTCACTCTGATCATATTACTTGGGTCCTTTGTTGCTAATAGAGCACACAGCAATGAATTTGAGGCCTTTACTTTCCTTTTACCTTGCCCTCAGGTATTTAAAATCTTTTTATCTTCATTTCCTTTTCCCCTCTTTCATCCTTTCTTCACATTTATATAACTTTCCTTCAAAGCTCCCCAGTGTCTCCACCTCATCTCAGGTGTGTATCTTGCCAGTTTCATCACATAAATTACTTCCAAATTCCATTGCAAAAACTGCCCACCTAGTAACAAGAAATTCATTGGTTTATTTTTATTGCTCTTTTTAACTTTGGAGAAAGTAAATGGAAATACATATTTGAAAGTATTCATGAGAGGCAGACTATCAGTCTCTATATGTATTTCTTGCAATTCATTTTATGTTTTCATTGTGTGATTCCAACATAGGATTTAGCTTTCACTAATGTAACTTCAACAGCTTACTTCTCCTAAAAAACAGATGATAGGGAAAAGTTGGATTTTTTTTTTAACAGCATAGAAGCTATATACTGAAACCATATGTGGTGTTTTCACTTGGGAGTATGTAAAGATTCCTTGTTTTAATTGACATCAATTCACATACACCATACAACATCATTTTTTCTCTGTGAATATTGACTTGAACTAGTTGCTTATACAGACTCACTTGCATTTGTCATATTTTATTTGTTTTGTAAGGAGATCATGGGAAAGCAAACATTTCTTGGTTGTGCGAATAACTGATTTTTCAGTTTGGCTCAAAACAAAAAGATAATTTGAATGAATCTGGGTTTTGCTCATTCTTGAATATAAAATTTTAAAACATTCCTCACTCGAACGGTCACGGCAGTTAGGGAAAAACAATGAGATTTAATAATTAATCTGAAAATTATAATACTTAGGTAAATGACTAAGTGGATGGGTGGCAGTTCAGGCTTCTATACCCTACTCCAGTGAATGGCAAAGTATGCATCGAAGCTAATGCAGGGTTATTAAAGAGATACTGAGAGAACCACAGAGCTCTGGACTGTTACGTCTTATGGGGCTGAGCTGCTCTTTTTGGATGCAAAGATTCATCCAGCCACTAAACCTGTGTTTTTCACATCATAGATACACTCCCCAGGCTCCATAAATCCTGTGGTTTGAGGCACGGGGAAGGCGGGAGCGGAAAAAGCAAAGGAGAATACTTCCTAGAATTTCTTTGCTTTTCAGGAAGTTTTGCAAATATAGATCTGAACATTTAAGCTCAGCAACAACTTTTATGGATTTGATTACCTCCTCTGGATTCAAGGTGTTCTTTCCATGACTCATATTTTGGAGGTTAACTAATAGAGGTCAGAGCCTGAGGTAGCTCAAGGCTATCTGAAAGGTAAGTGAATGGTGTACGAGTCTTTGAATATGCACATCTGTGAATTTTCGTTTTACTTTGAATCTTCTAGACTATGAAATTCTCCTTGTTCGACTAACACGAGAAAAGACCTTCATTGGTCCTCCACTCTTCCACACTGGAAGAGTGAATCAGGTGACAAACAGGAACCTACAGAAAGCACTAGGAAACTGGACAACTTTTCAAAACAGTAATGATGACAGCTCCAATTTGAAGGCACTGAAAAATTAAATATTAAGTAAAGAAAGGTAATCTTTATTCACAGCATTCTCACAAATTAAAGGTTAAAGACAGGCAGTGCAAGCTCAATAGCAATTGCCAGCTCATATTTAAAACACTGTCACATCAACTTACTTGTTTGAGATAATGTCACTACACTCACCCTATACACAAATGTTGCTTATTTCCCTTTGCCATTTATTCAGCTTTGTGGCAGTAATTAGCAAAGGACTGTGACTGACTCAGAGAAAACTGAAGACATAAAACAGGAGCATGATGTGAAATGAAATTTCTATTATCGTATTTACACCTTCCTCGTACATTTCACTGTACAAATCAGAACGAGGAAGAAAAACAGTGAAGTTTTTTTAGATTCTTAATAATCTTTGCCTCTTTGTTTTAATTTTGCATTTCACATCCAGAGTTTTTTCTGCCCTCTGTCCCTTTTCCACTCATTTGCCTCTGTTTACAGCAATTTTGTTCTATCTAAATATTAGAATGCGAGTTCCCAGAGCTAGCTAAAAAGCTCTTAAACATCCCTTGAAGCTACTTCTGCTGCAGATTTCTGCATCCATTAGTTGTCCTGATACTATTCTTAGAGCATTAGTGAAACGATCAAGCTCAGAAAAATAATTTAAAGAAAGGTTATCACTACTTGTTTTGCTTCTGTTTTAGCCATATAAGCCCAGCATAAGTAATTGAACCAGCATATTTTAGCAAGGGGTTTGGGAGGTCATACGAGAAGGAACATGGCACCAGAGGCGGGGTATGGCAGTAACCTCCAAACCAAGCTTTATTCTGAGAGATTTTAACAGGGAAGCTCACTTTCCAACTTAAGTTCAAACTGCTTCGAGTATGAACCTACCTCCCTCTTTTGCTGCTTTTCCTGCCATCCCTGGGGCTTCCATGAAATGAAGCATTAAAAAAAACCCCAACAAACTATGCAATTTACAGGAAACAAATGACTTGTGATTCATAGCCTGATCTCCTGCTTCATACTTAATTGATTCCAGTTAGGCGTAGCAGGACAGTAGTATTCTGCATTTTATGGCCTAACAGAAATGTCAGCCATCTGTTTGCACCTGCTGAAGTTGCTATGGATAAGTATTACAAATCCTGTAAGCGTCTGGGCCTGGATTTCCATACCAAGAAAGTGTTTTTTGTTGATGACTGTCAACGTGAAGGCATTGGTAACTGATGCTAGAGACATGTTTGAGAGGGAATGCTCCCTCCAGTACGAACAACACGAACATTTTCGTCTATACCTAACCTTCAGAAGGACTGAACAGACATTTGGTTCTGGCAATTTTGCTATTAAGTTATGGTGAATGAACTAAAGTGTAGAGTCTATATTACTTGGGACAGATGGGAAATTAGCATGTCATAAAATTCATAAAAAAGTGGATGATGATGCTGTCTGTCTCAAGAAAATAATTACATAATGATTACCTCCTTTGAGAATACCAACAGACTAGGTTAGAGAACAGTCAGTTCTCTGATTTATCTAATAGTGATTTTTTTAGATGTTTGATATCCTTCAGGTAAGACGCTTTGTATTGTTAACTTATTCCTTTAACTTACAGTTTTAACCCTTAGCTTTAAATTTTTAGGTGCTTTGTGTAACTGAGCACTAGTGAAATCCAAGTTATGAATCTTGTTTCAAATATTTGCTGTAATTGAAAAACTGATTATTTTCTTGCTTAAGATGCTTAAAAAGATGTGCAAATCTATCTTTTTCTTAATAGACCTCATTGTTTCCATACAGCCTAAAAAGGTTGCGGCATTCAGCAAATTCATGAAGACGTTTGCCATTGTCTTTAGCAAGTCAGATACTGAGCACTAAAAATAGGTGGTTAGAAAGCAACCAATAATGTATTTACTGGGCTAAATAAAAAGCAAAACCCAGGCAGTTAGGTACAATACTTACTCCTGAGTACAGGGAATTTAGACCGCTGAAGCCAGCTGAAATGCTTTGAAAACTTTAGTATTCTTAATTAATTTTAAAATGTACATTCAGAATGAAAATTTAAGCATAAAAATAACTTTCTTGGAAACTATATACCACAACATCTTGGTTTGCTTTCTGTTCCAGTATATGTCTTAAATTTTTGGATGCAGGTCTAAAATGAAGGACATGGAGCACGGTCTGACTTGTTATCTGTGGAGAAGACACTTGAGCATAAGAGCCCATGAGCTAACTCAGCCTCTCGGAGACCAAGATCTTGGCACACTCCTGTGGGACAGTTTAGACCCAACCATTTTATTGAAATGGACTAATTCCAAAAGAGCTATTCTTTTCCACCTGCCCACTTTTCACAGATGAGCTTTGAAGCTGAAGAGATCAAAGTCCATAATTTACTTCATTGCAAATTTTGTCAGGTTGGTTCAAATCAATCTCATCTGCAATTTAAACTAAAAAAGCTAACTTTGCGATGAAATAAATGATCGATGTTTACGGAGTTCTGTCTAGGTTTGCTGTCTACCAGCTGTGGGAAACCATCCAGTAGCTGAGGGACAGTGTAAGTTGTTGAGCTGAGACATAGTAAATGTGTCAGGATTTTCCCCTAGAATCCACAAGCTTCCTGTACTTGTGCTAATGTTCAGATATTAAACTGTAGTACAATAATAATTTTATGTGCTCTGGAAGTACAAATATAGAAAAAATATCTGCAAGCCTGAAGTTTAAGGACACTGGTGCATGTGAGGATTTTCATTAATATATTATGAATTGTTAGCAATGCAAAAAAATATTTAACTTTTCTATTTCTTTCTCCCAGAACTCTTCTTCTGTTCTAGGCTACCAAAGATGATCATTATACCTTTCAACTTATTCATAAAGCTAAATAACGTAACACAGAAAAGACAATACATTCGACATCTCCTTTGTGCAAGAAATTCAATGTTAAAAGCTGCAGTGTATGAAGTAATTCACTTGAGAGTAACAGATGGCAAGATATTGAGGGGGTCCAATTACAGAGAAATTTTACAGCAAAATAAACCTGGAGAAAAAGATAAGGTTAATAATATAAAATCTATTTATTTGCATTCTTTAAGACTTTTATTTTTATTTGGGGAATGAGAAAGTTCCCCTACAATTGTTCTCCTTTGGAAGGAGGGAGCTCCCTCACCAGTTCTCAGAAAAGCCCTTGCAGTGGCTCCAGTGAAGCTTGCAGCAGGCTGTCCTTGAACGCTAACGATGAAAGCAGTAACAAATACCTACTTGCTTTTCATCTGCCTAGAACTATCCATCATTTTAACACAATATAATCAATTATTAGATGAGTTCAAATAGCGAATAGTCATCAGAAGATCAGGGATAAGGAAAGCTGGCTGGCTCAGGTCAGCACAGGTGGGGATTAAAGAGAGAGGGAAAGGAGTTCCAGTAGGCTAGGAGGCAACGGAGTGTTTTTATCAGGCAAGTATTCCCTGCCGGAACAGCGTGGGGGAGTCGCTCACCCTCTTCCTTCTCTGCTCCCTTTACGCTCAGATCTGGAATGCTGCCAGATCCCTGCTCTGTCTCTTGCGCTACGTGCCGGAAGGCGGGATAATCATGTTTTGCTGGGTAGGACCAAATTGTCTCCTGTGCTCCCCTAAGAGGACAAAAAATCAAGGGTGACCTTTGGCAAAGTGCAGGTCTAGCTCCCGGTCATCAGAGCAGAAGCCCAGAGAAGAGCGGGAGGGCTGCTGAGAGTCTCAGAAGTGAAAGCAGTGGTTTTGCGGTACCTGGAGAAGCTCTATGGCGGTTTCCGCCACGTGCTGTTCAGCGTGCTCAACTTGCAACAGGCATGCTCGTGCAGCGGTATCTATACACCTGGGTGAAGCCGTGAGCTGAGAACGCCCATTCTCGGTGCATACCAGAGTCTCTCAAGCGCTGCCCCTAGGCAAAGGGGATGAGGTTACTTGTTAAGATGAGTAGCATGATTCACACTTTTCGGTTTCAGGATACATTCATCTGGGAGGTGGGGGAGATTCTCAGCAGAGATCTTCTCAACGGAAAGAACACTTTTCTGAAAATCCTTTTCTCTTCCAGTTCTCTGAAGTTCGCAGCTTCTCCAGGTATCTCTGATTCCCATGTTTACTCAGGACACAGATAGACACTTTTTTGCCAGGCATACAAGAGTGACTAACTGTGCTATCACTTACAGCTGGTCATCACCACTCCCGAGCTGGAAGTTATAAACCTCAAAACTCAGCTGGCAAAATGGAAAGTCACCAGTGTCTTATCCGCACCAGTGCAGTCAAATGAAGTCAAAAAGGTGTATGGCAAAATGCAGATTTGGGTATTGCAGTGCATGAAGACTCACCCAGATAACTCTTCTATGGAAGCAAACGCTTTCTGCATGGGAGTAGTGGCTCTTAAGATATTTAAACTACTCCAGCTCTTTCCAAAAGGAACATGTGACTGTTCCCTTAGTTGCCTTGAAATCTGTTAGGCATTGTAAGAATGAGGGGCCAGATGAATGATCCAAATATGCTGTCACTTAAACTAAGGACTCTTACAGCACAGTCACCTTAGACACACAGGTATATAAACACACACACATCAAAGCTTTCCTAGAGATTGACACATTCTGTCAACTTTGCATACGCAGATGACATTCAATCCATTATTCCAACCAGTTCCCAAAGGTCTCAGTCATTCAAGATTTATATCTCAGCTTGTTGACGGAATCCATTTTATTTCTGGCAAAGAAATACTGAACAAGGCAATTGGAGTTAAGCAGTTCACATAAATATGAATCTAACTCTTTGGAGAAAAGATTTTGTGCCATATTTGCATTTAGCTGACAAAGTTCAAGGAAGGCTATTTCTATACCCATTTACTGGTACAGTCTATGCAATGGTATGCTGAAGTAAGGAATATAGGATGTCTGTAGGACGTTTGCACCTCTTTCCATCATATCTACGCAATGATTGCTCAAAGACCATCCTCATCTCTTATCACAGGTTTTCAATAGTTAGTGTTTTCAGGAAAAACAATTCACTATTCAGGGAACTCATATGTGAGATATAACCACATACAATTTTTGTGATGAAAATTCCCACTGATTCCTGCCAGCTCCAAAGAGTTAAACAGATTTTCAGGACCCATGGCTTTTAGAAGCTCAAATATTGTTAATATTCTTTATACTCTGGAAGGGCGTACAACAACTAAGCCTGACTTAATTACAGGTTATTGATGTATTTGTTACTGAGAAACAACAAAGTTTTTTCAAATTCATGGTCTGGCTGTATTTTGTAAAAAAATATTTCTTCACCTCCTTTAGAAAGGCTTAAAAAGCAAGACTGAAGTTCCTACGTTTACTTTTTCATAAAGCCTTTTTTTTTCCTTCCATGAGCCAAGGCTTCCCTGAGCCTTTTTGTTTCCTGACAAGACTGTGCAGCAAGGTCATTTTTTTCTGTGGTGAACATACAGATGCGTCACCTGGCATGGCATTGCTAGATGACCTCTTATCACATCCAGATGCCAGCAAGCTGCTCCACTACCAGTCTCTCTCTGAATGTAACCCATAGCAGTGGTGAGGAACATCATGAGGACTCCACAGCTTATCAAACTGGAAATCAGCAAGTCACAGAATCACTGATCTTTCATGTAGGGGAATAAATATCAGAATTTTTGTGGTGACTTTGATTCTCATTAACAGTTAGGCTATTTCCCATTACTCTAGAGATACAAGGGGGAGAGTCTAAATAAAGTTTAGTCCCTTGTAGGACCCAATCGTAAGATCCTTTAGTAGTCATAATATGTATTAAAAAAATGAATTCTGTTTTGCATATTCCTTCTGTGTGTAACCCTTCTAAAGAGTTCTGAAGTAAAGGTCACGTTTTCTTCCTTAACATTATTTCCCAGAACAGACTGTTTAAGAACAACAGAATCACCAATACTCAAAGCAAATGGATACATACAATATATGCATGTCACTAAATGTAAGCATTTCTATTAGATTTAAAACATACAGGCAGTTTACTAACCAGATCAGTACAAAAGCCGTTTGCGTAATCAAGTTGACACCAGTTCACAGAAAATATAATTTGAAAAGGTTCACATTTAAATGAATATTGCTTTTCATGCTCAAATGCCATTCCAAACTCCTAGGATAAGGTATTAACCCTTCATTCACTTCTATTTAAAGAAACTCAGCACTGAGCTTGAATAACCTCGGACTGCACTTACTCACCAAAACATAAAATTCAAGAAAAAACCAACCCTTCCTCCTTGTATTGCCATCACTTAAGAGTTCTAATAAATACCGACCACTAATAGGTGGATAAACCTACAGTTTGCAGCTCAACTTTTGCCCTTAGACTTCGTCATGGGTGGGACAGCCTAATCCCTGCCTTTATTGATTGCGTCTTCAGAAATGAGCCACTTGACCCTTTTCAAGCAGCATTTGTTCCCCTGTGCTTGGGAAGCCAGACAGCTCAGGCAGGGGCAGTCAGGGCAGCTTCACTTCTAGTCCCCCCCTTACCCACCTGAACGGAGGAGAAGGTTGAGCTCTCTTCCACTCATTTAGGGCTCCGCTCCAGACAACGCTGACAAAACCGTTTGAAATACAGAGTTTTTCTAACTCATTGCTGTCCTGAGGGACTTCACTAGTCCAAGGGAAACTGAGCCTAAGGGGAGCACACAGGGAAGTCATGTATTAATCCATTGCTTTCTTCCTACAGTCAGACAGACCACTGGAAAACATGCGAACATAAACAGGCATACAGAATGTGTGTACATGAGTATGCACTACATACACACAGACATATATATACACACACATATGCATACAAATATATACAAACTCACACACATTTGTGCCTATGTGTCTCTACAAACAACCTGATCTGCCTGGAATCCTGTCTTTCTGTAAAAACCGTAGAAGGAAATGGAAAGCAGCTTCTGGTAAAAATGGCTTAGACAGCATGTTCAGCTGGACAGGAAGACAAGAAATCCAGCGCGATTTGTAACTTTACTTTCCACTTTGCCCCACAGCAACCTTGCTACGTCATGAGCCTTGAACTCAAAATCCATCAGGAAGAGTGGTCTGATATACACCACCTGCTCACAGTGTCCTGGTTTCGGCTGGGATAGAGTTAATTGTCTTCCTAGCAGCTGGTACAGTGCTGTGTTTTGGGTTCAGTGTGAGAAGAAGGTTGGTAACACCCTGATGTTTTCAGTTGTTGCGAGGTCGGGTTTAGACTCAGCCAAGGACTTTTCAGCTTCTCAGGCCCAGCCAGCAAGAAGGCTGGAGGGGCACAGGGAAGCTGGGAGGAGGGGACACACCCAGGACAGCTGACCCAAACAAGCTAAAGAGGTATTCCATACCCTGGGACATCATGCCCAGTTTTGGTGGGGGGAGGAGGAGCACGGCTTGGGCGTCGGTCAGCAAGTGGTGAGCAATTGCATTGTGTATCACTTGTTTTGTGTATTCCAGTCCTTTTATTATTACTATTGTCACTTTCTTGTTGCTGTTAGTGTCATTGCTAGTTTCTTCCTTTCTGTTCTATCCAACTGTTCTTATCTCAACCCACGAGCTTTACTTTTTCCCCCTGATTCTCTCCCCCATCCCACTGGGTGGGGGGGGAAGTGAGTGAGCGGCTGCGTGGTGCGTAGTTGCTGGCTGGGGTTAAACCACGACACACAGCCAAAACGCTTATCAAAAGACGCAAGGGTTTATCCATGCAAACATGTTTGCAGACTTAGCAGTACATGGGTTTTCTGTGAGCTCTATCCATGCCGGTCCTAAGTGATTTCCTAAACTGGAGTCAAACGGTTCTCAGTTTCCTGAAAGATCAGATTTCTTATATGAGATGGACAGCTTGAATCGCTACGTTTCTAAAAGCACCGACAAATACTCTTGCTGGGTGCTGCCACATTGGCAGAGAGTGGTCACGCTGACCTGCTGCGCGGCCGCTGCTCCTTGTGGGCACGACAGCAAACGGAGCTGCGAGCCACTGTGGTAGCACTCGGTGCACTTGCTGTGCTCCCACGGGCTCTCTTCATTCTTCAGACCTGTTTGCCTTATAACTTTTTTAACAGGATGGTATTCCTCATTAGTGGAGCTTTTGAATTACTGAAAGGCTGTGTAACATTTAATTAGTCTTTATTTTACAAGTAATAAAACGAGTACCTTTCGGTCTCTGGCGTGCTGCTGAATAACTGCAAGTTTTTGATTTTCTATTCAAACAGCTATCAAACAGATTATAATTTTAGCTTCGTTATTTGGCTAATTCACATTTCCTTAAAAGACACATGAGAGCAGGTTTATAAATATTGCAACAAAGAAATTTGGAGTCAACAGTAAGAGGGGGTTCAAAGCTGACAGATGAGAACAATCCTTGTAAAAATACAGTTTGTATTACCTGCAAACTGTTTGGTGTTTGCTAGTTTCATTTAAATAGAAGTATTCAAGAACTTCTGATACTTTTGCAATTTACCTGATGATTATTGACACACCACATCTTTGTTTTGAGTCATCTTCAGTGTTATCGTATCATTCTCAAATACTGGATGTCTCCTTCCGATTTTTAACAAATTTTTAGACTTTGTCAACCAACCAGACTGCAAAAGAAAACAAAAAATACAAAAATAACATAAATTTAATAGTTTCAAATTCAGTTCAAATATAGTATTAAGACTGGATTCTCCCAAAGACATATTGCTAATTATTTCTCAAATCATCACTGTAAAATTTGCTCTCTGAAAATCTAACTCGGATGTCATATAAACTAGAGTAATGCCTTTTACTACATGACAGATATTTTTGATTTACATAGCAAGCAGACGATCAGGAGGAACTTCTTGACTATTGTCTACTACCTGTATAGAAGCAGTACAGGGAAAACTATAGTGGTTAGTTCAAGACTATTTAGTATGTGAAAATGGTTAGTATTGAACTAGAGGATATTTTCTTTTGTGAACAACAGAAGTATTTGGGTGAAATATGGATATGTAAGGTTAAGTCTTGAGTTAGAATCACATAACCCTTTTTCTTCTCAAGCATTGTTTTGTAAACAAAACCGCAAAATCAGAAAGAAAAAGTTTTGGTTTTAGGAGATCAGATTGAGATTTTGGTATTTCAATAGTGCAAATGAAAGTTCAAGTACTGTAATGAATGGTTTAAGAATTTAAAATTTATCTAATGTTGTTCACATTGACAACTCTCCTTTAACTATTTGCTACTCCTTCTCCCCATTTATCCAGCAAACTTGTTCCAACTGGGAGCGAGCAGGTGCCAGTTTTAACCCTTGCAGCCCAGAAAACAGTAGCTGTCTTACCCTGACTATGCTTTTGGCACCTGTGAAACTTGTCCCTGCATAACCATGCCACTACAGACCATTTGCTTGTCATCATTAGTGAGTGATAAGACCGACTCCGTGTCAGCAAACACGGCAGCAGGGTAATGCCAAGCAGCTTACGACTGCCTGGGTCTCAGCTGAAGTTGGGAGCAGAAGGGAGAGGGAGGGGACTTCATCCGAAGCAGGAGGACACCCACTGCAGATGTTCACCCGGCTCTCGCCGCTCTGCAGGGTGGGCTGCGTGCGCTGCCTCTGATGCTGCCGCCCCTCCAGCTGAGCGGACGAGGTGCCTTTTCTCCTCGCAAGTGAGGCCCCAGTCTCTCGTCATAAAATGTCTGCAAAGAGAGGTAGAACAGAGGTTAGAGAAGGAGGGACTTTTAGTGTGCTACTTGGGAACTCTTCTTTCTTCTCTCTTTTTTTTTTAGAGAGAGCTATACGTGACAGTCATCCTGATCCACTTGCTAGAGGTTCTGAGTGTACAAGACAGACGAATTTCACTACAGAAAATGTAACTGATCTGTTTGGCAAAAGTACACATCAAGACACACCTAAATACACATTCATATATGCATTACTATATCCTTTGGACTCAGCCATGCTAATTCATAATTCCAACTGCAGGACTCTCCAACAGTTTAATGATCAGACTGAATAAATGCAATTAACATCTACTTTATGCCACAGAATAAATTTGATCTTGTCTAATTCAGCTTTTCAATCTACCCACCATTCATCAAACTGAAAGTTTGTTTCATCGGACTATTTGGTGCAGAATAAATACTACTTTGTCAAGTAATGTGACATGAATAAACATTTTGTAACATTTTTGTAAAAAAGAGTGCTTTGCTTGACTAAAGAAATAACAGAACACTTGTCTTTCCAATATACTAAGATGCCATATGGAAAACAAAAGAATTTCCGGCAAACCTTTCTGGTGACATATTGAGGTCAATGTGAATCTGTTTCTGGCAGTGCCAGGATAACATTTGCAAACTCTTAACTTATGGGTGTTGTGGAGAAAAAAATGACTGATCATATTAAATAATTCTTGTAGCTAGTCTAGGCTGTGTAAGTACTCTTAGTAATGCACAGTACTGCTCATCGTTGCTGCTCATTTTGGACTACTTAGATGACAAATGTTCCCTCCACCGTACTGCTCATTGAAGAACAGGTAATCCATTTCAGTTACATCTCTAATATTGGTTTTGGTTTTTACAAGTGATACTCCATTTCCTTTTTGACAACTCTTTTGAGCTGCCGACTTCCCTGTTCTCCCCAACTTTCAATGCAGTCCTTAAGGTTAATATTCCTTAGGACAGTAAAAGCAGAGTATACTGCTTCAGTTTCCTGAGAAAAAGAAAAATCCAGACTACAAGCATGGAAAACTTAATTATGTTGCTTTCTGTTTGACATTGGATAGCTTGTGCATGTACACAGAAAATATTTCCAGCCTCAACACCATTTCAAAGATAGTAAATGGGAATTGTTCCCTGAACTGTATTTGTAAACATTCAAAACGTGAAAGAAGGCTCTGTAGTGCAGATCAGGGTTTTAATCAGTATTTGGTGTAAAAAGAAATTATGTCATGCTGATATGTAGTAAATAAAATACGTGTTAGGTAAAAAATGCAGTTAGGAGTATGACATTTCTAGAATTAAAAGTAGAAGAGTTATAAACGATACTATCAAATTTCCTCTTCAAAAATCTCTAATTGCTACAGTTTTAAATGGAGTGACTTGTCTAAACAAAGCAAGTAATTACTGCTTAATGCCTGCATGACCTGGAATAAATAAATGATGTTAATGACAGGTAGGAAGACACAAGTAATACTACACTGTTGACACTGATCTCTCTGCCTTTGTTTTTGTTTTAGTTTAAAATAAAAAAAAATTAGTTTACCTTCTAAATTATAGTGGCAAGCCTTTTCTTTGCATAGTGTGGAGTGACTCATAAAATGCAACAATGTACGGTAAGAAAGCAAGCCATTAGGATGAAAAGGAATTCATTTTCACTGTCTCCCTGTATTCACTGGAGCAGCCTCAACAATTTATTCTGTTGGTTTTTTTTCCTTTTCTGGGTTCTACATTTACACATGAGTTCAGCATCTTTCTAGCTGATGAAAAAAGAATGCATAAAGGGAACATTTTATTTCTGTTTAAACATAAAAGATCTGTGATACAGGACTGCTTTTTCTAGCCTTTGGTCCATATATGCAATAAACAAGAGTTGACGGTCCTTTGAGAGATTATAGTAGGCTCCACGTTTCTAGGATTTGCAAGAAAACATTTCCCTTAAATTCACACCTGTGATAACTTATTTTTTAATCAATAAAGATGGTCAATAGACATGTTTTTTTCCTTTTCTAGGCAGTAAGGAGATAACAGGGAGTATTTTAATATTAGTAATATTTAATATATATAAATACAATTTGACCTAGGTAAGTGCCAAAAGAAATCTGAAAGCAAAGGCAAGATAAAACTTCTGAAAAGATATATGGCAACTAGTATTCTATCAAGGTGTGTTAGATTTTTAAAACTGCTCTTTTTGTGAGAGCTATAGGTGTAGAGGAAGAGGTGGTCGCTTGTTCCTTGTTTGTTTGGTCAAGGTTTTGTTACTGCTTTTCCAGTGTCTCTGTTCTCATAACTGGTGTAAAGCTTTTATAAACAAGGGTATTATTTCCATTTTCATATTGCATAAAGCAGATGATGCAAGATGAAAAAGTTTAATGAAAATGAAAATAATGCCTGCTAAAGCAATTTACAACTGAAAGAAGTGTGACAATATTGGCTTCGGACATACTGAACAAGTATTAACCAAAAGAATCTTGAGAAATCTGCCTTCTAGTTTAAATATAGCTCAGTGCAGAAGATGAGAGAAAAGTTCTCAAGAGCAGAAAAGGCATTTTACAACTAATTATTCAAAAGAAGACACAGTTAGAAATACGATCACTTGCTACCTTCACCTTAGGATCATTACTGCCAATGTAGACTAATAATGCAATTACTTTTAGAAGAAGTTCTTATTTTGCTGAATTAACAGAAACTGGTAGATGTACAATTTAATATGCAAACTGAAAAAGGGGGCTGTAGAATTCTGGCAAGAATTCCTCTTTTATTTGTGTGTGCTCATTATTTTAAAAGGAATCTAGATACATTTCTTCAACTTAACTAACTCTTCTTTCTTTCTATCAAGTAATGGCTTCTCATCATAATTGCTACAAATTGAGATTTCCAAAATTGCTGAAGGGAGTTAAGTGTTTAATTCTCTGTGAAAGCCAGAGGGAGAAGACTGTGTTACACTGAGTTGGAAACTCACAGACATTCACCCTCACACTGTGAAAAAAAAGCCACCTGGATTTTAATAAACTCTTTTTATTAAACGATTTGAAAGCATTTATGAAAAGTTTCAGATTTTAAAAAAAGAATTCTTTGGAGTTTTTGGGTAAAAAGAAATCGCCATCTAAGATGTTCAGATTCTTTTGGTAGTTCTTATACCTGAATCTGTCTGTTGAAGACTTTCAGTTTTATGACTTCATTTTAGATTGGTTTAAAATATTTAAATATTTTTAAAACAACTGAGGTATGGCATAATTTTTTAAATGTTATACGACACCTGAACAATGTTGTGTTTTAAAACAGACTTGAGGTCCACTGTAAGATATTTAAAAGGTTTTCGACATTTTAAAATGTATGTTTACTGTGTATTAGTGGCAAACGAAGCACTTGGAATAGTTTCACAGACATGTAATTGTGCTGAGACATGACTTGGAGATGGGAGGATCAAGAGTTACTACTAGCTTCGGAATAAATTGTTACTTGAAATATGGCAGTCAGACTTCAGTCCTTGCTTTCCCCATTTGAGAGTTTTTCATTCAAGCATTTAATTTCATTTTGTTCATTTAAAATTGCAGCAGATGCTGAAAGTTGAGTTTCTTACATTCCAGCTTGAATTATTAAGCATCGAAGCATAAGCACTCATTTCTTTCTCCCATTAGGAGAAAACCTGTGGGTCTGACCTGAAGAGCAGGCCTAAGGTCCATAATGTCAGACACTTCATTTTTTTGATATCTGCTGATACGACATAATACCGAAACCTCTCTATGCATCAAGGTTATTAATGCAGTGTCCGGAGACTGTTTTAAACTGCCTGCTGCCATCCTCACTGGTATTTTTACTGTCAGCTTTCCAACAGAAAATGCTCCTGGAAAAGGTCATATCATTTCTTACTGTCTCCTTAAGACTCGGATCTCCATTCCAGGTTACTAATAAGAGAGGATGCTCCTGGAGAACTCGACTGAAGGTAGGAAGGGACTTGTTTTCTCTCCTTAAGCTACGGGGTATAGTTTTCTTATAAAACATAGCTGAAGGAAGAGGTCCGCTCTGTTTTTCTAGATTAAGCCCAAGACTGAGTTGTAGCTGCTGCTTATCCATCCTGAGGATATTGTTTTAGTCACTCCTTTTTTTAAGAGCATGCCTGCACAAATGCGTGGAAGCACATAGAGCAGAGCTGATGTTCTGGTTCTCCCTTCTGTCCTTAAATGAATATAGTTACTACTACTGCATTTGTGGTGAAGCTCTGAAGCTCCATCTTGGATAAGACATCTTTAAAAGGTTAACATCCTATAGCCACATGCTGTAAATCTGCTCAGTCCTCTACAGTCAAAGTTTTCATTAGATATGCTTCAAAGTCAATTTATTGATACCTGGGGAATCTTCTGATTAAAAGGGAGGCACCTATGGAGGTCAGGTGCCTCCAGAGTGAGGCAGTAGTTGAGTTGGATTTTAGGATTATAGTTAGGATTTAGGTGTCTAAATTTCATCTTCAGCCATCAAGTCACTTCTTTTAAAAAATAACTATGTGGCCTAACCAGCCCTAGTTATACTAACAGAAATAATTTTATGGAATATGCCCTCAGCAATGAAACCTTCACAGTCATGGAATTTATGAATTTTCCTGATTGGCTTAGGTAAAGGCTAGAACCATTTCAATCAAATAGGATAAATATTGGATCTCACTTTGCCAGGTAAAAGCACACGTCACTGTAATTTGTGCTTTCAAAACTTTCACGCAGTACTTTACTTAAAAAACGCGTAGCACTGTAGCTTCACTGTCCCTGCCTCAAGGTGTGTGTTATACTACCACCTTTCTGCAGACTCATCATCATGCAGTTAATAGATGATGAAGCAACGGGAATTAAAGAATGAAACCTTTAATAATCCTAGACATCCACAGAGTCCTAACAGTGCTTAGCTACATCATGCATTTGGTGATATCACCAAAACCAGTGAATGGCAAACTTAAGATTTACTATCTCTTGTGAAATCCAATTCCAAGGTTTGCAGCTTTTCAGTAGCTACTATACTTAGACGTTTTTCCTTTTTCTTATTTTTAACCATTTGGTATATATTTTACTGCTTTACTTCGCTATGATCTGATCCTGCTCGATGGAAGGTGTTAGAATTTTCACAGCTGTGGGATATTTTCAGGCCAAAAGGGCAATAGGTGCAAAACTCCACTTGAAATTCTCTCTTAGTGTTTTCAGTTGTCACAGGATCACGTCTTGGGAAAAGAATACTATGGGACCACATATTCATAGGTGCCAAAGGCCCAGATCCTGCAAAACCAGATCTCATTGACTAGAAGCGTGAATCTGAATTTCTGAAAATAACTCATGTTGCTGTAACTTTCAGCAAGTATGGCTAGAAGGATATGTACAAAGAGACCTTATCTCCCTCTCTGACCATTTTTCATGCTGATTGACCATAAAATAGCTTGGAATTGGAAGTTATAGGGCTACATTAGTGGTCATAGGACTGTATTAATGCACTTCTCTTCAAGCTAATTAGCTCTGCTAAGCACCTTGAGTACTGTCCAAGCATAAGTTACTGCAAATACTTATTCCATATGAAAATATTAGTATGTATAATAAAAACAGGAATCACTTCAATGTGCCCTAGAGTCTTCTTTTGTATAGAAACCCCTATCTTTATCATTGAGTTCAGGGTCCTTTTGCTGTAGATCATATCCGTTGCTCAAGTATAACCAGGGAGTGCCAGCTACTTCATGTATTAGTAGGAATCTAAGAAGTAATGTTCTTGTCAGTAGGAACAGCAGCTCAATTCATCTTACTATGCCCAATCACAACCTTGTATAATAATGTTGTGCTCCCCCAGAGAAGAACAGAATGTTTCCTTTTGTCTTAATTTAGTGTTTGCCGTTTGCCATCTACCCTTTATAAATAATATGCTGCAGTTAGGAATCCTCATGCTGCTAAAATTAAAACACTGTTTTCCTTTTGGCATCCAGGGATCTGCGAGACAACATGAAGAACTGGTGCACGTGACCCTCTTCAACAAGAAAAAGTCGAAAGGCTGCATTTTAGGCTTGGCTCCTAATTTGCCTTTTAACAAATGACACATTTGTCTTTTACTGCAAACACAATATTCCTTGCTCTGGTGATGTCCCTGCAATACCTGTGGGGAACCTACAGCAAGGGAAGAGGGGACTTTACGATAATATATCTTATTCTGAGTATGCAAAGCTGTAGAGGAGGCTGCTGCAACCCTGGCAGCCTCCAAGGAAATATTATTCATTATGTATTTACAGTTATTGGATTAAAACTTTGTAATGTGCTCTGTTCAATTAATAATAATACAGAGTGGAATGAGCTATGAAATGCATTGTGCCTTTTAAAAGATCTAATATAAGAAAAGACAAGCAGTTTGTCCTAATGAATGCATCTAATTGGTGCACTTTATTATAAAACACTGGAACAGCATTTTTCACGAGGCAGTTCTATTTGTAACAGGCTGTCTCCAGCACGTCAGGGTGTAATAAATGTGCTGCAGACTAGAACTGCTGATCAGCATTTCTGGAAGCCCGGGAAGTTAGTGGGACTTGTATGCCATTGCAGAAAGACCTTCCGCATCCTTACGGAGGGACCCGCAGCACTGGGATCCGTTAGGGATAGGCTTACGTGACCGACCTTCTGGAGATCTCTGCTAGCAGCCCACAGTACGCATGCACAACTGCGGTAACTGAACAGCCAAAAGAACAAAGAATTGCTACTACTTTGTTGTAGCCCTGGTGACTTCCACAGTATTGATATACAAAAGCGACTTTCAATAAATACTGTCTTCAACATAGTAGAGCTTTCACAGCAATAACTTGAGATAGACATATGGTTTATGTATGACTATAACTCACTGTCTACATCATCCTTTGTTCATTTTTGATGAATGTAAAGAGGAAGAAAGAAAGGATGCACATGCAAGATTTCTTTTGAGTTATAAGAAGAAACAAAAAGCCCTAGAGGCACTTCTGAAAACACACCTTAAAGCCTTAGAGGAAAACAGTCAACAGTCAATATTCTTTTGGCAGGACCCATATAGAGAATGACATGACAGCGTTCAAGCAAAGTAGTTTAGATAATATCAAATCTATGCAGAAATCAAATCTATACTGAAGACATAAAAGACCATGAAAGGAGTGAGCTTTGACCCAGGATTCTTTTGTTTGCAGTCTCAATAACTAAAAAGTAGCTTTTCAGGCCTTTATTTCCCAAAAAGCTGTACCAGTAAATGCAGTCAATTTTATTGTCTTGCTTTTGAAACAGAGGATACCCAAGAAAGCTTCTCCTGGAAAAATAAACTTATCCTTTCAGGCGCAGGAGAGACGGACTTCACTCCTCATATACGGAAGCCTTTCAGTCTCAGCAGTAGCCTTCATTTCCCTTCCTATTCATCGCTGAAAGGCGCAACTCGCACTCCTCACTGGGGCTTGCAGTCCATTAGCCTGAACCTGGGAAACACGTCTCCCAACTTTATGGTGTTATTCAGCCTAACTGCATTAATCTGCCTTAATACATTTTCCTGTAATAAGATGGATCCACCCCATTACTTTTACTAATTTATCTGAAAGAACAGAGGCTTCCACAATGGTTGCTTGGGCACTGCCCTGGTATCTACAGCATTCAAAAACCTGCTGATTCTCTCTAATGTAAAGGGATAAATTATACAGCCATATAGGGAGAGTATGACTGTATATTTACCTTCATCAATGCCCCTGTCCCTGAGAAAGGCAACTTTATGATCAGGAAGTAGTAAAAACGAGGTCATGGGTTACAAGCAAACACGCTTTGTATATGTATTTCTGTTAGGAGTCTAAGATATTGTTTTGGGTTTGAGTGGTGGGGTTTTGGTAGCAGGGGAGGGGCTGCAGGGCTGGCTCCTGTGAGAAGCTGCTAGAAGCTTCCCCAGCTCCAAGTCAGACCCTCCGCTGGCCAAGGCCGAGCCCATCAGCGATGGCGGTACCGCCTCTGGGATCACGTATTTAAGAGGGGAAACCTGCAGTGGGGTGGGGGGAGATTGGAATGTGAGAGAAACACCTACACAGACACCAAGGTCAGTGAAGGAGGAGGGGATGGCCCTGCGGCCCCCGGCGAGAGGGCAGGCTGTCCCCCTGCGGCCCGTGGAGGGGAGCGGGGGAG
>JAVKLA010000007.1:16794801-16843637 GCA_034782735.1 Sagittarius serpentarius | reverse complement strand
TGGAGCAGTCAGTGCCTGAAGGGCTGCAGGCCGCAGAAAGGACCCGCGCTGGAGCAGTTCGTGGAGAACTGTCTCCCATGGGAGGGGTCCCCAGGCCGGAGCCGGGGCAGAGTGAGGAGCCCTGACCCTGGGGAGGAAGGAGCGGCAGAGACACGGTGTGAGGGACTGACCCCGACCCCCATTCCCCATCCCCCTGTGCTGCTGCGGGGGAGGTAGAGAATTCGGGAGTGAAGCTGTGCCCGGGAAGGAGGGAGGGGTGGGGGAAGGTGTTTAAGTTTTGGTTTTACTTCTCATTATCTTTGTTTTGACTTGATTGGTAACGAATTAAATTAATTTTGTTTTTTCCCCGAGTTGAGTCTGGTTTTTGCCTTTGACCGTATCCGGTGAATGATCCCTCCCTGTCCTTGTCTCCACCCACGAGGTTTTTGTTCTATTTTCTCCTCCCCATCCCACCGGGGAAGGGAGGAGTGAGCCAGCGGCCGCATGGTGCTCTGTTGCTGGCTGGGCTTAAACCACGATAGACATAAATGTTCAAATGGGTTAAAAGAAGAAAACAGGCATCAAGCATAACCAGGGTACCACATGCCCCCTTCCGTCAGACAGTATACAAACTGATTGGCCTTAATCACATCATATTACGTTTTCAAACCAACCGATGCTTTGAGACCAAACCACAGGGAAGCTGAGTGGAAGTTTTGGATGGTGTACACATCCCAGGACTGGGCGCTGCTGCTCAGACCGCCAGCGGTGGCTGAGGCACATGTGTACGATGCACAAAATTGTCCAGGGTGTGACTGACTGCTCACTCAGCTCCTGCTCAGATTTTGGCTAAGCCAGCTCATGCTAAGGCCTGATGTATGCTGGGGACAGCACCATTAGGTCAAAGCGAGAGCATCACATAGGCAGGACAGGTGGCATTGCTGTCTCTGGCAGCTATTATCTTTTGCCTGGCAGTTTCCTCAGAATCCACTAACTTATGGAAATGGTATAGACCAAACCTCCAAGCTGAAGGGTATAAGACATCAGCCTACCCAAAATGCTTTTGAAGCGGATCCAACAGCAGCCGAACTGCTGAGGCTTTCCTGCTTCCCGGTGTAATACAGGAGATGCCCACATTGTGATGGAGGAGGAAGGATGAGGACTCTCACCATCGGGTAAGTAGCCAGTTCTTTTCTTTTGCTCATAGGTGGTTGTTGTGGTTTAACCCCAGCCAGCAACTCAGCACCACGCAGCCGCTCACTCACTTCCCCCCACACCCAGCGGGATGGGGGAGAGAATTGGAAAAAAGGTAAAGCTTGTGAGTTGAGATAAGAACAGTTCAATGGAACAGAAAGAAAGAAACTAGCAATGACACTAATAACAACAAGAAAGTGACAGTAATAATAAAAGGACTGGAATACACAAAACAAGTGATGCACAAGGCAATTGCTCACTACTCGCCGACCAATGCCCAAGCAGCACTCCTCCCCAGGCCGACTCCCCCCAGTTTATGAGCATGACGTCCCAGCGTATGGAATACCTCTTCAGCTTGTTTGGGCCAGCTGTCCTGGCTGTGTCCCCTCCCACCTTTCCTGTGCCCCTCCAGCCTTCTTGCTGGCTGGGCATGAGAAGCTGAAAAGTCCTTGACTTAAACACGACTTGGCAACAACTGAAAACATCAGGGTGTTATCAACATTCTTCTCGTACTAAACCCAAAACACAGCGCTGTACCAGCTGCTAGGAAGACAATTAACTCTATCCCAGCCAAAACCAGGACATAGGTGCACGATATTAAGTGACAGGTTATAAGTTATGAAATCCTATGACTTGAATGGTCAGTAAGTGGGTTAAAGTGATAGACTAGTCTGGGCAAAAGGGGATTGAGCCCCTGTTTTTTGTGTTTGTTTATTGCATTTCTTCATGAGCTTGTGAAATAAAGTTTAAATCACAGAGTACATTGTCCTGTAAATCTGAAAGATCCGAACGGACCTTGACACCGGGAAAGCTGCAAATCCTGCCTTGGTATCCCTCAGTCCTGGCTGCCCATTCTTGTCTCAGGAAGAAATCAAAGAAGTGTAATTGATCATCGTGCTAGAAAAATGGCAAAGGCTTATGTAATTCACAGCATATTTACTGTACTGCTACCCCTTCCTGCCCAAGGGTGGGCACTGTGGGAATAATTATGTTGATTAAACAAGTCCACGTAACCCTGCATCAGTGAGCTATGCTGGCTTTGGGCCACTCTGTACACTGTCTTCATTATATTAAGATAATTTTATATGCTGGTGCTTCTGAATATTATTTTCCTTGTCTTTTACCTGCTTGTCCATTACCTATTGTTTAGCGGTATCTACTAATACTGATCCTGATTTATATGTCATTGTGTCCCCAGATGTCTATGGCCTTCTGTTCTTCCACTTCAAGTCCCGTTTAGGGGCAGCAGCTAGGACTTGGTAGGCCAGAAGGGTGAATGGGAATGAGTTTGGAAGACCTTCTCTTCATGGCATTGTCTCTTCATGAGGCCTTGGGGCATACAATAAACTCCCAAACGTTATTTAATGCTGTTTCCCCTATGCTCAGATCCCCCCAATAAATTTGCTTGTAAGACAACAGCCCTTACAGATGGCTTGCCGCCACAGGTCCCTCAGGAATCATGATTTCATGAGGGAAATACGTATTTCAAGAAATAAACTATGAGAATTCTGAAATTCTTTGGAGACTTCAAAGACATGACTGTACAATAGTATGTGTATGGCCTCTTGACATTGAATAGACAGCATCGAGAAAAACAAACCAAACCAAACAAAAATAAGAACGAAAGCCTTCTCTTTTGTGCCTTTGATGACAGGATATAAAAGAAATTGTGAGTTTCCTTTTTAAAAACAGTGGTCCTAATTTGGATTTCTTACACATTGGAAACAATCTGCTTAATAGGTCATAAATAAATTATAGTTATTCTACATACACAGTCAAAATACAAACCTGAATTAGCTCAGCTTGATGGAAAATATTTGTGCATTTTGTAAATCAAACTGTGTCATCTAAAGGCATATTTCGCCCCACATTTTCAATTGATTGAGCCTGAACTGAAATGTTCCCTTTTGGGTCAGAGGCTGGTATTGGCCTTTTAACTTGCTGTGCAAGAGCTTCCAGGCCTGAACTTTCTCAAGCATAAATGTCAACACAGTAGTCAAAGTGTTTGGCTTATTCCAGTTAAGACATCGTTTTCTGCATTTTCATATATAGGATAGCATTAATATTAAAAAAATAATCCCCAAGTTCTGTCTGTTGTTTAGAATATATGCCAACATACAAAATAAACTAAAACATACTGGGGAGATTTCCCTACATGTTATCTCTGGAATACATACAGTGCTGTATTTCTTAGAATAACCGCATAATGCATAAACATTTCTGATGGTAGCTTACAAAAAGGACATGCATGGTGTATGATTATTATAAACTATTTTTCTGTCTTTGAAAGGTTCGTGATAATTTTTGTTTCAGTGTTCCTGAAGAATAGTATGGGATGCAAAAAGATATCTGAAATACATATAGATAGGTAAGAAATTAAATGGAAAAATACACACTGAAAACAGATGAGAGTTTTTAGTAAAGAAACTATTATTTACATTTCAAATACTTCATTATCCCTTCGGTCTGAGCTAAATTTCAGGTTGTTTCTGCAGCACAAGGGTTTTCAGAGCCTGGATAAATATTCTCTAGCTGAACAGGGGAAGAAATGAACAACAGAGGTGAGTGTCTGCTCACATTTTAAAGTCTCTTGCAGTCATCATTTTACCCCAAAACAACTTAGTGACTAACTATACTCTTAAATTACTGCTCGTTAAGCTAGCATCATGGGTTTATAATGCACCAGCTACTGCACATCCAATTGTTTAAATAACCACTTTGATTTCCATTTCCCTTAGTAAGATACAGCAGCTGCCCTTAAGTTTTGGGAAGTGACTTCTCCACACCCCAAGCCTCTTGTGTACTGAAATTGAGTAAATACATTGTAAAAGAGCTGAAAGGTCTATTTCCTGTAGATTACAGAGCTTTATTATTTGTAGCTTCATGGGTTTTGGTGTTCATTTTTTAAAATATCTTTGTCCTAATTAGGATTTTTTTCCATTATCCAAACGTGGTCACTTTCTTCTACATAACTGAATGAAAATGAAGGTTTTTATTAAAGAATTTAAGTGTTTAAAGACAAGAGTACAAAAATGCAAATATGTTCTCCTCACAGGAGTAGCAAAAACAGCAATATTAAATATATATCATGGCTAATGTATGTTGCTTTTACAAAAGTGACAGCTGCGTGACTATATTATCATACTACTGTGACTATATTATACTACGTGTGGTTTATTAATCTGATCCTACAGTTTTTGGTTGGCTGGAGTGCAGGGCTAAGGGAGTTAAGTCCTGTATGACAGACAGCATACTTTTACCAATATAATTCATTTCCTTGTAAATTACTGTACAAAATAAAAATCAAATTCTAAATTTACCTATTAATTTTGACACAATTTGGACAGACAGAAAACATTCACTTGAAACTGCATGACTGTACATGCAGGGAGATAGTTTGATGTCTTTGAATCTGTGAAAAAAATACTGGTATCTGAGAATTTAAGGAGAGTTAATAAATACTTGTCTAACGCTTTTCCGAAAACAGTCCAGCTTCTCAGTACAGTCTTCATTAGCTGTGCTAAGTGGCTGGTCACATTATGGCATTTCTCCTCTCTGATTGTGTCATCTTTTCTGTAAAAGCCCAAGCGCAAATGCTGAGTAGAGTGTTTGAATGGGGAATAACGGGTTATTTTAGTCATGTGTAGTTCGGTTTGGAAAATAAATGTATTCCTCAGAAGAGTATCAATGTCTAAACAGTCAACTAGTGAGGATGTGAGCGAGCAAGCAAGAAAGAAAACAGTCAATAACCGTTCATGTTGCCAGCTGTTAACACAGACTAATGGAACCCGAAGGTAAAGACACCCCTTTAAATGCTGGCTCGGCGCTGTTTGATCAATCGCATCGGAGGCACGTTTGCCCATAAAGAAGTCTGGACTTGTATTAATAAGCAGATGAATGTACACAGTCGTCACAGTAGAGTCAACCTTTGTGCTAGGCTTCAAAGTATACCTAGTGCACCTGGCTGAGGCACGAGACAGCACTAAGCATCAACCTCTCCAGGCCTTAGTCGCAAAGCTCCATATACACACAACATGAATATATGGAAGGGGTGTAAACAGATCTAGAAATAGATCTCTGCCTTTCCTATACATATATACACGAAATTGCTAAGAAGGCGATGTTGCAGGTACATGTGCTTCCGAATACACAGGCACCTTCTCGGACCAGTCAAGCCCATAAGCTCCTCAATGCTCACATACATGCCAGAGCCAGAAAGCAGACGCCTGAGCCTGCTTTGAAGCCCTTGGGCCTTTAGGATTCTGACACTTTTGAAAATAAATCTCTCCAATAGCATATCTATATCCATATTAATGCATGTGTATGTTCACGTGAAAGCCTGTGCACACAGGAAGTTTGTATGTGGCATCCAACCATAAAGTTCCTAAATCTCAAGCGTAGAGCCCTGTAGTGTCTAATGGACTCACCGTTGTTTCTTAGGAGTTCAGAAACTGAAATCACCAGACTGTGTCTTCTTCAATTATTTATTTCTCATCTACAATCACTTCATCTCCAAGGATATGAATGTGATATTACTCAGCTGTTTATTCCTCGTAAACCATTTTACTACACTTAGGTATGTCAAATCGACATAGAAATCTGTAATAGGCTTATTAAAACAGGTCATTACAGTCTTATTATTGCTCAGTATTGATAACAGGACTGAAAGATAATAAAACACGATGTTTCAAAAGTGAGCAATAAAAAAGTCACAAAAGAACAGAATAAAAATTTTATTATGCAGTGTCAGGAATGTAAATAGTTTCAAAAGTGATACTGTCAAGCCTTTTGGGACCCATCTCATAGTGCAGTCTCTTCTCAAAAAGAGAAAATAGAAATAACTTCACGATGCAGACTGATAGTTTATAAAATCAGTGCAGACAACACTGAGCTCAATGATCTACGTTGATTTACATCAACCTAAGTTTTGGACACTAATTCTAAATACATACTATAGAATCAAAATTTGACCTACCACAGGAATATATATAATTTGTTAATTTAGGAAGTAACGTCCTCCCTCAGTTAAATCATTAGTCCATCCATCTGTACTCTGAAAAACTGGTTTTTTTTGTTTTCATCTCTCTGGAAACATTCCTTATCTATAAAAGTAACATACCTCTTTTTTACTGCCTGATTGAGTTCCAAGCTTTATTTACGTAAAAGTCTTCCCACCACAAATATTTATGCATGAGATGATGAAATTCTGCTTCAAGAATATCTTCACAGAGGGGTTGGAAATGCACTTCTTGGGAATATTTTGGACAGCAGAATGCAGTTACTTAACTGCTGCATGCCTGTGAACTTTTCAGTACCTGCGTATGTTTTCCAGCAAAAGTGAATGTGGAAGTGAATGAAAATTCCAGTGGAAAGGATCTTCTGTATCTTTTTTTTCCCCCCTTTTAATTTAGTGTCAAAATTCCATTTGGGTTGTATTTTAGTCATATTATATGGAAGTCCCTTTACAAAAATCTGCCCCTTATGTAACAGTCAAGGCTGCCACTGTACTTCTAGTATTTTACATATTTTTTCTCAATTAGTTGCATGCAACAAATAAGTAAGATGAAAGAAAACAGTGAATTAGGTTTGGGGTTTAACAGATATCTCCTGCATCATCAGTAATAACAGAGCAATTGAACTACTGTCTTTTTTTGACTGCTGAGCTGAATAACTCTGTTTTGAAAATTTCTGCATAAAAATTAATTTTTAGGGAAAAAGTAGTTTCATTTAGTCAACACATAATTTCTTGTAGCAAATAAAAGCAATTTTGACATTTTGAAACTGCCAAGTTTCTGGAGAAAAACTGGAATTCTTTTGCAAAAGAATATTATAGTAATTAATGCTTTTGTTTCTGTTTATCCTGCCATCTCGCTTTCCCGCCAGTACATAAGAATTAACAGAGGCAAAATGGTTGCTCAGCTTTTTCAGCCATAATAATTCCTACAAGGCTAAGCAATTGGAAAGCTGCTATTTCATAACATCCTTATGTAAGATGCTATATATTTTCTTGTCTTCAAAGATTAAACTTCTTAATTTCATATGTTGAAACTAGGAGAAAATCAGTCAACTTTTAGAGGACTAAATATGATAGAAAACTAAATATGCCCTAAAAAGTGATCAGTGTTCCAATCTGATACTGAGCAAGATGCTTTAAAACAAGTTTTGTTTCCCCAGTCTTTGTTTTATGGTATCTAGTTGAAAGATTACATACTTAATTCCTGTTAAACACTGTTGGAAGTATTGATGTATGAGTATAAGCTCCATATATGTATCAGGAAGTAATAGCGATACTGGAAAGAGTGGAGACTGAATGATGAGACTGGCTCAAGATGGTAAGTTTTCTGATTAATTAAAAAGAAGAAAAATATATTTTCTTACAACCTAGGAGCTTAGGGTGCATTTTGTCACTCAGAGGAGTCAACACTTTGCAGGATTAGGCAAATACCAATTCTGCAGCTGTTATTCATCAATTTTTGCAGATACCAGATAAAGCTAAATCAGAGTCTCAGAGTCTTAATTTTTTTCTAACTCCTAGGCCTTTCATTTTTCATCTTGACAATGTTTCTTTAGAAAAATGATACAGTATAAACACAACTTCTGAAGGAATTAAGAGAGACAAATACTTAGAAGTAACACAGAATTCCTAAATTCTTGCCTGGATGGAGTGCATCCCACGAATAAAGGGAGAAGGCAGCTTGCTGCTCTTGGATTTTCCAAGCTTCCCTGTGCTGAGAAGCAAAGGGGCCGACAGCAGAAGCGGTCGAGGTGAGCATGTCACTGACAATTAAAATAAGAGGGAGCTGGACCCGTCTCAAAAGTTTTTTAACAGACGTTAGAACCATTTTGTGACCGTGACTCAGACACATCTGATGTTTTACCAGAACACAGCACAGTTTATCCGATAATTTTAGTGTGCTTTACACATTAAAAGTGCAATTAATAGAACACATACCAAGCAATTAGATGACTTGTTGTGACCTTTTGATTTACATTGCAACAAAGACGTGAACTTGGAATTCACTAGTAAACCTTTTTCTGGCTTTCATACAGCCGTTTTAATGGAGTTTGGCAATATTTAAATCAAAAGGGGAAAGATGAAAGCTAATTACAGCCAATATACTAATGCTTAAATAATTTGTATTAATAGAAATTAAAAAGAAAGGGGCAAAAGCAGCCGGTATTACATGGAGCGAGCGCATTTTTCTGTACTAATTTAAACACCACTATGGGATAATTTCTGTGTTGGTCTGTGCTGATATTGCATGACGGTTATTAACATGAATGGGACCACTGAATTTATCTACAGCAGACTGGAAAAGCATACCACATTATGTTTGAACGCAAATGAAAACAACACAGGTTCTCACTGCATACTTAAGTATCTGAACCACACAGTTAAAACCCTCCCAAGTCTTTGCATTGCTCCCCACTGTGCTAAATACTGCACTTGAGGCTAAAAATTTACTTAAGTAAGGAGCGAATTGTCATTTTCAGGAGAAGGTGCTCTTTCACATGCAAGCCCTCTTTTTCCTAAACTCCATCAGCGCTGCACTCCAGACTCCATCTCTCCCACGGGCGCAGCGGGTGCAGGACTGATGTGCAAGGGCTGTGGCTGCAGCTGTTCTGCGGGGCCCTCGGGTGTTCCGGGGCTGCCAACGGGCCGAGCGTAAACCCTGCACCAGGAGCGCTTCGGTCCTCTGCCCGTCACCAGCCAGGGCAGGAATCTAACATTGTGTCTCTCCTGTTCACCCCCCGAACAAGGGACAATTTCAAGAGAGTCCGTCTGCCTCCATGGCTCATCTTACCAGGAAATGGTAGGAAATGGGCCGTTTTGGTTTGTTACAGAATGGTACCTTTTCGCAACATTTTTATGCCTATTTAATAGTTGGTTTAATCAAAACATTTCATTGTGAAGTTTACAAAGGCATTTTTTTGGTTTTGGGATTTTTCAGGGTGCACAGACTGAGGTATGTGGCAAATGTGTGTGCCGTGTCCCAGGCTCTAAGGGGAGAAACCAGGACACTTCTGTACAAACCAGCCCACCTCGGCGGATATACACTTTACTAAGAAGACGTTTTCTTTCTTTCAAGAAGCACCTATTTCCAATGAATATGGTTCATTATCAGAAAGCGAAATTTTGCTAAGAAAGTCACTGTGTTATTCCACAGGCCACCCTTTTAATGATAGTCTTATTTAGCCAAAATCATGCTTTGAAAACAGACTTACTACAAGGAACAATTTATTAAGGAAGGAGAGTCTTACTTAGAAAACCAGCACTGAACCATGTACTGAAATGATGCAGTGTTTCCCTTTTTTTCCATTCTCTCTCTTTGTGTTGTTGAGTTCACTTAGGGCTTGATTATGCAAGTCAGTGACAAAGCTGCCCCTTGACTTGTGTGTTACAAAATCCAGCCGTACTGAATTTCCTGTTTATATTTCTAACCTAGTTGGTATTCCTGTCATACGGCCTGCAAACGCTTTCAGTACTGGCTGCATGCTTTCAAGAAGAAGGTCATTGTTCTTTTAGGATCATCAAACGATCATGAGTGAATCATGAATCAAGATGGAAAACATGAGGGCAACGTTCTCCTGAAAGGTAAGGAAATACGGAACTTCTGCAGCACAAGTCAAATGACTTATCCCAAAAAGGAGCATCATTTTTCTAACGTTGGAATGGCAGCCTGCAGATTTCCATGTGGCAGTCCTGATGCTCGCTAAACTTTGATTAACTCAGGATAGCATGAAGTGCTTTTGGTTTATGGCTAAGATCAGGCCAAATATTTCTTATCAACTGCTTAAATAAAAAGATCTCTTTCCAGACAGATCGTCTGTCTTTACAGAGCATGTTGCAAAAGGCAATCCTGTGCGAATTTCACTGATTGTACTACGTTATTTATCTGAATTTGTTTAACAGCGCTTTTTGGAAGGTAAAGTTCACATGCTGAAGAGTTAGGATAATGGTGGTTATTACTGATTTTTTTCAACCCTAGGGAGAAGTCAAGGAACTAGTAATTACTATTGTCTTCGAGGATCTATATTTGCCATCTGTGTCTTGAGGAGTTTCATGCAAGGCTCTCTTACTGTACTGTATGAAATACAGTTTGTTCTTTCTTAACCTTGCTTTTTTCCTATGAAATATTTAAACTGAAGTTGTTCGAATAATTAATCTTGTAGTAGGTTGCCAGAAATTTTAAAAGACTGTAAATCCTGTTGTCCCAAAATGTTACCCACCCATCTCTGGCGCAAAAAAAAAATTCCCTATCTTGATCAAATCTTTCATTTTGATTGCACATTAACCCTTTAAATGCTTTTAAAATTATGTTTATCTTTTCAATTATCAAAGCAAAATGTAACTTTAGATTAAGAATCCCAGTATTGCACATTTTAAAGGTGAAAAAAAGTTTTGACATTTTCAGCTTCCTTTTGGATAATACAGAGTGGACTCTTAAAAGAATCTAGAACTGAACAAAAAAATTACTGAAACTTTGAAAAACCGTAAGAAACAACAACAACAAAATAAAGAATTGTATTTGCTTGGTCTACATGATAACAGTCAACAGCTATTTAAAAGAAGGTTTCAGGGAGCGTGGTAATGTCTGTTATGCAGAAGCGAATCAGCTGTCTGAAAGCCACAAATACAATGAGTTTGAATTGCAGAGTGATAGCTGAGCTAGACATTACAGGAACATCTCCCTAATAAGAGGTAGTAAGATGCTAGAGTAGATTCCAGGGGACGTTATTCCAGGGACATTTTGGAATGTCTGAAACTGAAGATTTATAAAAGGAAGTTGAACAAACATCTTCCAGTAGTCCGTCTCTTCACGTAATGAATTAGCTGACCCTGTGGTGTCCTTTGTGGCTCTACCTTGCACTAAGATTTGTATGAAACAGAAAGAGCTGTTGCTAACCAAACCAGCTTATTATCTAAAAACATTTCTAGCTCTTTAGAAATGCTTTAAATATTCTTTTTAGAGCATCTAGAAAGGTTTCAAAGTTTTTAGAAATACAGCTCTACGTTAGGCTTATTATTCTCATTTTAATAATTGTTCATAAGCTTTTGAAGGTAAGTTGGAAGAAGATCAGTAGTTCCTCTGGATGTTTTTTTCATCTGGTGCTTCTCTGGTATTTCGGGTTTTGTGTCCCCCTTGTATTTTGCTGTTCAATATCCTTTTTCCTTAATCCTCTGCTCTGCAGTTAATTGTATTTCCAGAACTTGAAATCCCCTCAGACATTTGAATGAACTTTTTAAATTCATACATACAAAAATAATCTGTAAAAATGGTAAACAAAATCTCTTTCACTTATTAGGCAAGCTCATGTTTTCTCTAGTTTTACATAGGGTTAAGGATATCATCTTGCCTGCTCTTAAACTGTGTGGATTTTCTAAAAGCAGTCATTGGTGCTTTAAATACGCTTAGCACAAGTCTCCAACCTGGCTCTTAGGACAATATTTTGTTTTAAAAATTGCGTATAACATACATTCTCGGTCTTTGATGGGAAATATGTCAATTTTTTACAACATTTAAAACAGTCTCACGATGCAAGTACTATGTGTAATATAAATTATCAAGCATTTATAAAGATCTGTTTTTTGTGGTTCTGTAAGTTGTTAATATTTTGTGTTTGACTGCTTATAATTTGAACAAGCTAAGACAGTGACTGGAGTGAGCCACAAAGCCCCTTCTATGGGTACTGGGTATATACCCAGTCTAGTGGTGGTTAACGCTTTGGGATGCTGTGACCTACTCATCTCCAGTTGCCCAGCACGAGGAAGATGACGCGGACAGGCAGAACAACATATACAACCTGCAAGCAGCTATCTGCTGGTTCACATCTAAAATGCCCTCCGGGAAGAGAATCAGAGTGGTTTGTGGCGTTAGCTCATCATCACGGTGAGCTGTGTCTCCTCTGCAGAGAGCGAGTTAGCCACTTCACCTCTTCTGCCTTCCCACGGGCCTTCGCCCCACGTGTGAGATATTCGAAAAGCAACCCTGGTGTGCTGCACAGCCTACTGTCAAAACCGCTTTGAGCTAAAACACCGGAGCCCATCCATGTTCTGCTACACAGCCCCTGCCTGGCAGTTTCTACCTGATCCGCCTTGGTGCCTTTGCGGCGGCGGGTGCTGTCGGCAGGGTAAGAGGTTGTGGGGCGCGGGGGGGCCAGAGCTGCCCCGCAAAGGCTGGGGGCACGGGGACGCTCTGGGGGCAGGCTCAGCCCTCTCCTGCGCAGCAGCGCTCCTCGAAAACCTCGGGCAGAGTGCACCGGCACGCGTGCAAGTCATCACAGAAAGAAGCAAGGATTAATTTTGGTTTTGTTGCCTTTTTTTTTTTTTTTTTTTTTTTTAACTAGCCAGGTGGCAACCTTATTCTTCTGCCAATTTACAAAGCTGGATTGAGGAACCAGCTGAGATCTCTCAGCCAGAAAGCCACACTGGCAGCTTTCGGCACCTATTCCTGGCCACCGCTGGCACAGGGAGTGCTCTTGAACTTGTGAGAGGGGGACTTGATTACAGCAAGCAGCTCTGAGACAACTCTAAATCGTCGCACCAAGAGGTGCCTGGCCCTAGAAGCCCTTAAGGTCAGCAGAGGGAAAAAGATAACTGTCTTTTTCTCTCTGCAGATTTAAATGTCCCTTTTATTCCTTTCTCCAGAAAAAAAATTATTTTGTTGAACTATTCCATATTTATTTATTGTGGTTTCTACTGTCCTTCCTTTGTGTCTGAATGCACACATACATGGCATCTGGCCGTGTGTCCAGCAGTTCCAAGTTTGACTCTAATCCAGCTGCTGCCATGTGAATGTCGTTACTGATGGCATCCCACGGAAGTCACTATTTCTACTGCCACCTTTCTAAAGGACTGGTCATGATGGCAGTATTTACCAAGAGGAAGAGAAGCAACACTGCAAGACTTCCTAGTTTTATAACTGGACGAAAATAAAATTAACATTTAACGTTAATTATCATGTATTTCCACCTCCTGTCACAGAAAGATCCTGCTGTTTTATCTTCTGTGATTTCTTCCCCTCTCCTACTGATGCTATACAAAGCACTTTACCATTAATTCTATTTCTCTCTCAATTCCTAAATGCAAGCAACTTTAATTTAACTGAAGTTTTGTATTATTTGGTTTTCCTCAGTTCAGTTGTTTACTGCAGTTATCCTAGTCGGATCAGTAGTTTACTGATACTGTTGGGTTGAAAGCTGCCAATGGTGTCTGTTTGATACATAAGCTTTCAAAGCCTCCTCAAGGAAATTGTGAAGGCTTACATAGTCTTTTGGTTTTGACAATTAAAGCTCTAGGGGCCATTTGCACGACAAACTTGCTGTACCAGTGGAAGGCAGGCATCAAAGGCATCGTCTAAGCTAGGACTTAGATCTATAGCTATACTGATTAAAGTTTTGATATCCATACCAGTCTTTATAAGTCTGTCTTCAAATAATATACATATATGATGCACAGAATGATCTGCTTTATTTTGAACATGTTCAGAAGGCTGTACACAACTGAGCACTTCTATTTAGATGAAAAGTTAACACTATCTTATGAAAGAACTGATCTCTCCTCCTTTTCCCCAAAGTTTCTGACCTATGAAGACTTATGTTTTCATATTTACTTCTTAAGAGCCGTTTCCTTTTGGGGTCTATAAAATTTGTGTTGGTTTATTTCAGTGGAAGCAAGATCAGGTCTGTTTACTCGTCCTCCTGGCTTGCACTTCTTTTACCCATCTGTTAAATGGTTTGTAAGTGATGTACTCCTACCAAACACTGCTTGTGGCCAGCTTCATTTTCCTGCTTTACTCTTTCTGATTCTGTGGTTTATTAAAAGCCTTGCACTGCCCAGGGATAGTAACGTCAGTGGTTCAGATTAATTCTTTTTGGTCTTTAGCCAAACCACCAGCTAATTTTGTCACTTGGCTAATTTAGTGATGTGCCAGCAAAATTCATAATTACAGCTAAAAGTATTTGTACTACTCTTGCTTGCTAAGCTAAGGTGACTTCATGAATACCATGTACTCCTCCTGCCCTTCAGTCCAGAGCAACATAATTAATAAAAAATGCAGAAGTGGAATCTATCATCTATCCATTTAAAACTTTTATTACTTTTATTTTTCTTAGCAAAACACTTGGCCATATCCTACTCTGAGTTACACAGGAAGATACTCAAGGAAAGGATTTTTTTCCCTGGTTAGGAAATACAGCTTGCAAGCGGACTGTTTTAGACAGAATTCGAAACCGACACAACTGAATATCTGAGTTAAAGCTCAAGATGAGGGGAGAAAAAGCCCTTATATATGGTGGCGTTACTGAGACACGTGATACTCTGTCCTTCACATGAGAGACAAGGAAAGCAATCCTTAGAGAAAGCATGGTTTAAGGGATATTTTACTAAGCTTCTCTGTATTTTTAAATGGGTAAGAGTTTCCAATAAAATCTTCCATCGAAATAAAGAAATGTCGTTTCCATACAGAACTTCTTGGGGAAGATAGGACTTAAAAGGCCACAGCCCCACTATTAACCTCATTAGAGACAGTGTCTGTTTCACATCAGGTTCACCACCACCCCCATCATCACCAAACATGGCTGCATCCAGGACAGAGATTTTTCCCCAAATATTACTATTGTGGGCTTTCCAAGTGACAATATTTGACAGACACTTAGCAGTCAAACTAGGAGCCTGCCTGTTTGCTAAAATACTCCACGAATTTCTTAAGACTTGACAGAACTGCTCAGTGCTTCGGTATGGCACCTGTCAACTTCAAGTACTCAAAGCCAAGCCTCCAAAAACATTAAACTACTTAAAACAGAGAAAACATGCCACTATCTGGTGGGTCTCTTCTTTTCTTTGCAACTCTCTGGATGGTAATTTCTCTTCGCCCTTCTTATTAAGTGCAAGTCTAAGAGAGAGAGCGAGGCAGGCACAAAAAAAAGACTAAGTGTCTGGGCAGGAGAGACTGGCAGGGAAGAGCCCACGGCACAGGCCAGGAAAGTGCAGTTCCTCAGGCTGGAGCCAGGAGCAGCAGGTTTGGTACAGAATTAATCCCTGAGTACCTTCTGCTGCCACTGGAAGTATATGATAGTGCTAAGGGCTGCACATGTTCACAGGCTGCTTCCTCAGCGGCTTTGAGATTAAAACCTAGCTCCAAAGTACATGAGATGCTCAAGCGCACTATGTCCACGTCTGCAAAGGGCACTGGCGGCCCATGCTGGTCTGCCTGGGGGGGCTGGAAAGCATCCCTCCTTTGCCTGCAACTGGGGAAACGGAGCAGAGAGACCTTGCAACCAGTCAGGGGTCTGGCAGCCTGTTATGGGGAGCAAGAGGAGGAGGGAGGAAGGCCTCACAGAAGAGGGAAACGGAAATAAGGATGGTCGGAGGACTTAGAGGAGGGCAGAAAGCACTTAAAGTGTGAAAAGGAAGAGCTCCAGCTTGTTTGTATTGCTGACTCTGACTTGATTTGGAAGCTTAGCTGTCATTATGAGAATTGGATCAGAAACAGTTTTGGAAGATGATGATATTTACTTGCCAAGCCAATCCCTATCACTTTGAGTGCCAGCTCCCTCAGCTCTCAGAAATAGCCTTCTCTAATTTTCCTTAGGCTGGAAGCAAATACCGATTCAGTGGAAGCTGTGGGTTCTCAGCACTTTTCAGGACTAAGTATTAGATGCATGCTGAACTTAAAAACTGACACATAAATCAAGCTGGTTTGTTTCGGTATTCTGCCTTCTCTGGAAAACAAATTGTTGTAATACAAAATTGCGCTTCTCACTTTGATAGCTTATTTTAGTTACCCATGCTGATGCTCTGGGTAGTTCAAATAGGCAGAATTTGACACTGAGGTTTTCTGGCACATCACTTCTGGCGGAGCTGTGATTGAAGTGACACAGCAGTCTTTCAAAGTACTCATTGAGGGTAAACAGACTTCACACAGACTGCTTATGAGCACAGGTACGGAGAGATTTTCAGTGACACCAGAAGCATTCATCCTCTCTCAGCAAAGTCTTGTGAACTTCCCCTTTCTGGTTCTGCCAATTAAAGGTGCTATCTGTGTGTCTTCGCACGCTCGTCACTAGAGATTTAGATTTTCACCACAATAATAGTGGTGCAAATGTAAAATAAGTACCTAAATAGATAAATAAACCCAGTGGAGCCTTTATGGGTATGGTTTATACTGCTGTCACGTAACTCTGCACATGGTGCAAAGAAGGCGAAATACCAAAGTAACAGGAAACAAACCTGCAAACTGAATGGACATTTTCACTGTTACTCACCAGTTGTTTTCTGTTCTTAAGTTTTATATTGTTCCTATTACCTGTTCATCTACCGCAGCATGTGACTGTACCTATACACGACCACAGCTCTGGCTGTGATCAGTGGCATTTACTGGATTTTATCGGTAGGGAATCAGGACAAGATCTTCCGGCAGAGAACTCATCAGATTTACATTGGCAAAAACCCCATGCATTACAAGTCTCAAAAGGTAGAGGGATGTAAGCAATAATATTAGGGTCTTAGTACATTTACTAAAGAATGCGATTAGCCCTAAAAGATATTTCAGTCTGTAATCTTAAGTACACGTTTTAGTGTTTAGCCCTATTGTCTTCAATACCCTGAGTCATGTATTTAAGCAAATGCCTTGATCAGTACAGTCCTACACTATGTCAGGTATTTGAGCTAATCACAGTTACTTCAATTAAATTAATGCACTAGGTAAAATGGCCCTTACCTTTATGAACATAATGAATACACTAAGCAATACATATTTGAAAGAATAACTTGCTAGAAAACACAGTCTGTGGGACAACTTGTGAATGAAGTCTCACATTTCTGTTACATACACACTATTGCTTTTGCTTTTCATTCATGTTCTTGAAAAGTACACTCCGTGCATTAGAAAGGATAAACGTACATCTGGAAATGGTGTTTGTCAAGTTGTAAAGGAGAATAAGAAAAAGGGAGAGGAAAAAAAATACTCTATTGCCAATGTAGTATTCCGTATAATAACTGTAAACAAATCTAAATCATAGATAGGGTGTAACAAAAAACAATAGGGAAAATGAACTGTAAACTAACCATTTCTCCAAGGAAGAACAATGCTTTATCTCTTTTCCCACCTTTTTTCCTATTGACATTAACATACCATTTTCCAGATAACAAAACCGGATATTGGTAGTTTTCATTTTCTCCATTCAGAAGTTTCACTGGATTTACATATTTGATATAATTTATGCAAATAACATTTCTCCAATAGTCAATACATTTTACCTCCCAGATAAGGAAACTCCGTAAAACTGAGTATTTCAAGTATAACCAATGAATATCCAGACGCAGTATTTTAGGGAGTCTAATTAAGGACTTACAATCATACTTTATTGCTACCAGCCAAGCCCTGCCAACTAATGTTAATGGAACTCAGACTTAAGATGGTTTACTACCAACGGTGGAGTATGAAGGAATTAATTACTGCAAGTAGCCTTGCCACACAAGTGTCCTGAAATGGATCAGTAAACTTCTAGCCTAGCAGGATTCTGCATTTCCACTGTCCCACTGGCGTCACTGTAAAGTAGTCTTCAGGATGTTTATCTTGATTTTAACCCCCTTCTGCTGTATTCATTTGTGTTCTATGACATCAGTTCCCCTATCTATTTCCTTCCCGGGTCAGTATCCTGACCTTGCAGTAATATCTCATGATGTAAAACCTGATGTAAATCAAGAGAACTTTATAAAAACCAAAACACAATCCTTTATGGTTCCAGTATGGGGTTTGGGCTGACCATGCCAGTTGTACTTCAGGATTTTCTTTTTCAGCTTTTCCTTATACCTCTTGCTTCCTTTTCTGTTTTTTTTTCCCCCACTTTTCCTGTTCTTTTTCAGTCTTGTCATTCTGTCTCCCAGCTTCTTGCCTGTTTTCTCTTTCCTTTTTCTTTCCTCCCTCGGCTCTTGACGCCTTTCATCTCTCCTAAACCATCTTGCAGCTCCACAGTCCAATTCTACCCCTCACTGTTCAAGCCCTACTCCATCACTAACCTTTTTCTCATCTTGCTTTCACAGTCTCTTTGACTCTATCTACGCACTTAACTTTCAATATTTCCTTGCTCCCACTCTGTCAACCTTCATCCTTCAGCCAGTATGCACCACTCGGTACACAGCTTAGCAGACAGCATCTTATGCCAAAGAGAGTGTATTTCCTAGCCACAACCAAAATCCCAGTAACCATAATGTTTTCCACTGCAAAATTCACAATAGAGGCTCTGTTAGAGACAGTGGAAGAATGTATTGGTCTGTTTGGTTTTCCTTAACAAAACAATCTCATTTAATAGTTCTGATAAATCACAGAGATAAACCATGCAAGTACTTTATGGCAATCAAAGCCTTTACTCACAGGTAAAAACCAGAGATGCGTACAGCTGTGACTTTACTTATTTTGTAGCCTTTTTCTAGCCTAACAATGAAACAATATGAAACCATATTCCACTGCAAAGCTTGTGAGTAGAGAAAGAAAAAAAATCAAAGAGAAGAAGATATAAATATAAAATCAGTAAATTAAACAATGAAATAATTTACAGATCCCTGTCACTTGTTTGCAAAAGGATCCTCTAGATCGGAACAGAGGCAAAAGAAAAGTGAAATACTGTGGAACTGTAAAGGGGAGCAAAAGGAAAAACCTGAGGGAAGACAAAAGAAAGGTGCTGCTCCTGCAGAAAGGGAAGGGGAACAGCACCCTTCCAGTAACTGACGGTTCACTTAATCAATTACCTCTAGCTGAAAGAGGCCACGACTCAGGGCTAAATTAGCATATCCAACCACCAGAATGGGGGCTGTAACATCAGTCGTATGCTGCTGATGTGTGCAGAGACACCAGAGCCATCCAAGCCAGTTAGCAGTGGGGACTGACACACTGACGTTCACAGTTTTACCTGCTTACTGAGGGCATGACTAGAATACTGCATAGCCTTCTTAGTACATGCAGCTACCAAGACAGTATTTGCAGGGCAGGAAAGCACTAAAACACTGACTCAAAGCCCTGATGCAGCTAGACAGAAAAAATTCTTGCTCTTGGCCAAAAAAACCAATGTCGCAGCTCCAGTTTTGACCAAGTTAGCAATACCCAGTTAACACTTGGACAGGATGTAACTGCTATGGCAGGGAACAGTACTAGAGAGGCACCGTCAGTCCTGAGCTGTTCCATGTGCCGTGCTAGTTAATACGGTACTTGAAGTAGCACTGCCCTTTCCCACAAAGTCTGAAGCTGCAGGTCTTCTGGCAATCTTTTATTATTCATTCTCACAAGCCACTTTTTGTAGGCGTGCAAGTTGTAACTTAGTTGTCTTGGCAATGACCAATCCTGTTAATACCACCAACCCAGTTCAATTTCCTCTGCCTCTTCAAGTGGCTATGGTGGTCTTCTTTTTCTGTCTTGAATTGTTAGGTAGCAGTGGTGTGCGCCATTAAAAAGTTGTCACATCTTATCCCAAAGGTGCTGGTATTTCACTGACTGATAAAGTGTGACCCTTTAATTTAAAACTTAAGGGACAGATATTGATAGCACTTTATCCCATAAGGGATTCTACCACTCAGACGAAGATACCATTCACTATAAATAAGGTTATCAGAATCTAGCCCACATAGTATCACGGTAAAACATGTTACTATAGAAAAATGTTAGGTTTATTACCAGTTTTGCTATGCAGGTATTGACAGGTTGCTGTGATAACACAAAAAGCCCAGCACTTGACAAGAGAAAAGAAGAATTACAGAGCAGGTGCGCGCTACTATCACAGGGGTGGAGGGAACATGGCTGTAAAGAATTCAGGTAGAATCTTTATGTTGTTGGAAGAGATAAAGTCTTCAAAATGACAGAAAATAATTGCCTAATAAAGAGCTATAGTACTGCCCTAAGCTGCAGAATGAAACAATTATTTTGATGTAGCTCCTCGTCTTTAGAATCTTGAATTCTTTTTGTTGTTGTCTCATCTTTCCCTTGATCTGTTTGAAGACTTTTTCCCTGTACATTTAACAATTTTTTTTTGTTTGTTTTCTCTCCTCCATACCCCCGCTCTCCCCCCAATGCTTTATTTATGTATTTTTCTCTGTAACTCGCCTCTACAGTGTCGTTACCTTACTGACTGTAACATCACATCACGGACCAGATCATTACAACCATCTGTTATCCAGCACAGCTGACATATTAACCTACAAATGCCCCCCCCACCTCTGTTATTCTCACAGGTCAGTACGGTTCATTGGTACCCCGTGATAGATGATGCAAAAGGATAGGAGATTAGAGCATCAGTGGCAGGAGACTGACTCTGAATCTGATCAGTTTAGGCAGAAGGGATTTCATGTGCTCCTAAGATGCAGCTGTAGTATAAAACAAGAGATACTTCTTCACGTCTGTCATAGTGAGTGCAAAATCCCAAATGAGCAGAGACACTGTCGGCAGTTGCTCATTTAATTAACCTGCCCTGACTTGATCAGGTTCCAGGGTCTAACGTCATTTGATAGAGTTTTCACTTTGCTTCTTAGATGAGATCATCCATTCTGGAGACAGTCTGTGAGGCTGTGACTATACTGTTATTTCACGTGTGAGCCCAAACACATCTCACCTCCAAACAGTCTCCATGCTCCTACGTATCCAGAGTGCAGCAATGGAGAAAGCTTGAGCTTTTTCTATCTGTTGTTCAGTATCGTGGCTGCAACCTCAGTAAGACGGTATTCCTGAGCATGCCGAGTATTTCCAGGCATGCCCTAACAGGCTACGGTGCCTCAAGCACGTGGTTGTGAACACGGGGGCTAGGCAAGTGGTGGAGCACTAGAGGCACAGGCACCAGTCCTACAGCCTAAGCGATATGTTGGAGGGTAACTGCAGGTTCAAATTCCTAATCTTTTTTTGTAAGGATTTTTAAAACACCATGATTTATATAATTTTAAGACTCACATGCATATACCTCTACCTCTAATATTAAATGGGAAGTTTCATACGTTGTCAAGTTAACAGCCTACGAGTTGAAACTCCTTGGTGTTGTGAAATAAAGCACAATACCTATTTCGGTCCCTTCCCAATCACTACAGAAAAACTTAAGCACTTTTTGAGTGGATGCAGCAATACAGAGTATTTCCTAAGCCTACACACCTATGGAAGTCTTAGTTAATGTTTCCAATGTATACTGTGCTCATATTGCATCCTCTAAAATTGACTCCACTGCAAATAACATAGATTTGCAGTATAGTTGCCACTTGCATGATCTCAATGAGGGCACTTTTTCTTCCCTATTTTCCTGATTAGAAAAAGGAAAATAACACAGCTGAACAAAGAATACAAAATGGATAATTTAGCCTACAAATTTTACCCTAATTTACTCAAACTTAATTTTCTGCTTTTAGAATACCGGCAAGAAGATAATGATTTCTTGAGTATATTCATTATCATCTCTCTGGATCATTTCTTACAGTATTTAAAATTCACTATTCAAGCTGTACAGTTTAGTTGCCACTGGTCAGTCAAATCACACAGCATCTTGTCTGTTCTTTGACTGGTAGATGAACAAAAAAAGCAAATAGTGTGTGGAAACATCAAAAATCTAGTTCTGCACATGGTCATGCCAACTCAGTAAATTCTTTGTACAGCTACTTATGAAAATAACATTTCTATTACAAAGAAAGTTGACAACAAGAGAGCCTAAAACTGGGAACCAAAATGCATGAGATTTGGAAGTAGTATTCACTGAAAGTGATTTGCAATATTCCCTTAAATTAAGATAACAAACTATCCATCATATTCAAAAGAGAGGTTTGGCTCGGCCTCATGACATTCTGTGATAAAGGCAATCACTGCACCTGATTGCCAACAAAGTACCAAATTTTCCCAATGATTGATTAATGAAATAAATATGGATTACAGCCTATTCAGAAGGTTTGAGGTGGAAATAGATTATGCCTTTTGTTGCCACCCCAAAAAAATTACAGAGGTTACAACAGACATTGGAAACTTTCCAGTCAGCCTTTTTGTGTCCTGCTATGCTTTGTTAGAGACTAGTACTTTAACCCTCTCAAAGAGAAAACAAAATGCCAAGTTATGTGAACACGGGACCACATTAAGAAACAAGAAGTTCATATATTCATAAAAGCTGCAGAGCAAATCTTTAGTCTAAAATCCGAATAATACAATTCTAGGCTCATTGATTTTAACAGGCTTTGGATCAGGCCATTATTTCTGTTGCGATGACAATATCTACATAATGTATTTTTACAATCATGACAGTGAGTTACTGTTTGATAAGTGTTTCTAATTTTAAAGGAAAAAAATGTGTCATTAATTAAAGATTATTCCTTCGCATTAATTTTATAAAGTGTGCTGTACAACTCTTTTTCAAATTAAGAAAGGAAATCTATGCCAACAGAGTACCAATGAAGAACTTGTTACGAGTTAACAACCCTGCCTAAAGACGAATAGGAGACACCTCAACTTCCTGTTTAGTTTTGACTCTGTACTGATCAGCTTTTTCTTAATAGCGCCATCTCAGCAATGTGCTCATCTAAAAATAAATTTCAGCTTCATTGCAATCCAGATTTTCTGGCTCTAACAATTTTTCTGTGTCAGGCTGATAGTACAAAGGACTAGTATAAAACCATTCACCTCTTTGTCAGCCACTTTGGCTGACAATAATTGGAAGAGTTTTGGTTTTTTTTTAAATTTGTTTATTCTTACCTGAATTTATCATGGTTGGAATTTCAACCATCTGATTTATTTTTGTGAAAGTAGCTGAAAATCATTTATCTCACTGCATAAATCTCTAAGCAAATAGCAGTACATCCTTCCCCCACCTGAGAACCACCAAGTGAAATGCTTAATGCAAGTTAAAATGACAACAAAAGAAAAAAAAACAGAACAAAGAACTTGAAGATTTTTGCTATTAGAAGTATTAATACCAGAAAAAGAATCAGAAAAGTTTGAAGGCAACTACAGAACTGTTGATAGTCTTATTATTATATCTGTTTGGCAGAAGGAGAAAAGATAAAGACATTCAATATTCAGTGGGCCACAACATTTCTGTCACGACATCTCTCAAAGGCAGGATTCAGGTCGATTCCTCCCAAATCCATTGATCCTAGTCACAGGATTATATAAACGAGGATTAGCAAGTTACAGTTTCAAATGGAATTTAAAATATATGATGTCTTGAAAATCTAACTGGGATTTCTATGTTGTCCTGCCTCCCAACGCAGAGTTTGGCCAAGGAATGGAGAAGCCGCTAGCCTGGTTTGTTATCATCACGCCCGAGGGATACTGGCTGGAGGGGACAGTGGTCTGGTAGCAGGAAGGTCAATGGTCCTTCCTGATTAATTTAAAGACTAAGGAACCTTCTGAGGAGAGGAATCAAAACTGAGTAAATCCCAAATGCTAAATCTGGCTTATAAAAGCAAATATAGGGCCCTAAATCCAGATCTTCTCCGTTAATGCAACTAAAGAACATTGTCTGACAGCTGGATCACAGTGAAAAGTGCCTGTAAATATAAGTATCAGGAAGTTATCTGTGTTAATTTAAGTAATATGGAAGTGTTAATTTAAGTAATAGAAAGATATAATCATTTGGGCTTGTTTTAAGGATGATTTCGAAGAAACTGGTACACACAAAATCATCCTGTTCCTTTGAGTCTGGTGATCCTTCAACTCAGGTGGTAGAAGCAATTGCAATACTCACCATACTGTTATATTTCTCCAGTGTATAGTGGAGAACATACTTTTTTTCCAAGCTGCACAGTCTGTTAGTTTGAAAGCACAGAGTACATGAGACAATGCGGAAGAAGTACCTTTTGGTAACCCAAGAAAAATCCCTGGCAGCAGGAAGAGAACCCAAACTCTAGGGATTTTAAGGTGCTCTTAACCAGCTTAATAAAAACAAAAAAATCAAACACGAAAGAGAAGAATACACTCTTTGGGGGAAGACTGATACCATCTGGGAAAGTTGCTAAGAGTGCCAACACATTTCTTAGCTGTACAGAGAAGTAACCTAAATGCAGAACAGTATGAGTACGTCAGAAGTCTGTGCGTTCACACTAACATAATTTAGCCACAAATACGAGGCATTTTGCTACTGCCCCTTGTGCACGTGAACAAAGATGCATATATGCATATATTTTTCTGCACATACTCTTAAAGCCAAGCCTCAAGGATGGATCACAAAATCAGTGTGTAAGCTTTAAATCAATGGCCATTTTTTTTGTAGTCTCGAGTAACTTTGCGTGGTTTTTAATCACTGCTGACTTCAATAATCCACAACATACCCTGAAAGTTACTCATTTTCTCTTTCTTAAACCTTAGAAATGAAGATTTCCACATCCATTGTTGATGCCTATGGTGGTTTATGTAGAAATTACACAGTTAAAAGACGAAGAGATATAACATACAGTACAAAGCACATAAGATACCTTCTCTCAGCCTGAAGAGACATGGTAATTTTCCACCAGAACTAGTGAACTAGAAATTCTGATTTATTGATCTTTGAGGTCAGATGTAGATATTTTTGGTTGGCTGGTTGATTTTTGTTTTGCTTGTTTTGTTTTGCATTGCCCTTTTGAATTTATGGAAGGTAATGTCAAAGTGTTAATGCATTAATTCAGTCAGTACTAAAGAGCCCTTCATATCTTTCTGAGTATCCTTCAAAGCTGACATCCTGTTTAATATCTGTATCCGTCATCTCTGAAAAACAATGTCATGCTGGAACTTTACACTGCCATGATAGCAGACAGTTGTGGTCCTGTTTTTTACTTAAGCAGAGTTTCGCTAGGAGAGGATAAGAGGGAGAAAACCCTGAAGGCGAGACAGATAAGTTTACTTTCTTGAAAAAGTGTCCTTTATTAAAGACCCTGGCTTCAACGAATCTGATTGAATTAAACTTGAGCAGTGTGAACAACACTATTTTTTATGGCTTGCAGCAATTTCGAACTGAAAGGCAGGTAACAAGTATAATAGGCTTATATCTGATATTCTGGCTTTTTGCACACCACGGCCTTAATTCTCAGAGGACATGTAATTTTGAGCTCCATTTGCCTGTAATTTTAGTCTTTTCATGCCCAAATCACTATGTCCTTTCAGAACAGTTGCATGGCATTACTGTATTGTAATCTTTAGGTACAGTACTAAATAAAAGCAACATTATTACTGCTCTACAGTTGGTAAAACAAAATGCTGTCCATGTTTCCAGAATGCTCAGTTCTCTTTAGTGCATGATTTGCAAAATTTTCCACAAAAAGAAGAAAAAGCAACTGTAAACCTCCTCCTGACATGAGACTTTTATTTCAGTAAAACGTAACTAAATGCAAGTACATCTTACTGTTCGTATTTTATGTTTGTCTCTATATACATATATTTATTTGTATTTATATTTATATACACCCTGTACACACACAGATTTATAAATCAACAGTATTTTGACCCTACTGTGCTTCTCAGACCATTTATTTAGATGGAAAATACTACTTGATACTTCTTAGGGTGAAATCCATCGTTGCACGATGGCCTACAAACTACTTGAGGCCCACTTACTTCAGGGTTTAAGTAGCACTTCAGTGATGCATAGCCTTGTACAGATAGAATTTTACCTGTAAGGAACATCCCCCCTTTTTTCTTTTGATAGTTTTAACTGTGCAGTAGGACTGTAAGCGTTTCATAAAATAATACTATAGAATGTGATGTTTCCCTCTCTCTCAGTTATATGTATTCTTATCCTGAGTGAACTTTTTTTCCCTGTTTGAAAAAAGAAGAAAAAAAGGGGGAGGATATTAAAGCAAAGCATAAGTCTTTTTTTCTTTGTATTACCACTAGCACTGGTAATACAAATCTCATGACAAGAAGTGAGGTGCAATCTCATGCGCAAAGAAGAGAATCAACTTCACTCTTCTTAATCATGCTATTGTGCATCCCTGAGAGTAAAATCGTGACCATTTTCAGGAAATGAGCAAGTACAGGAACATTCTGAAAGACAGTTGGTGCACACAAATTTATTATCACCATAGCTGGGCATAGCGCTTTGAAACCAGGCTAGGTTTCTTTTCCTCGGAAAAACAAACCAGCTGTTACCTACTCCACAGCGGAGTCAGTGGAAGTCCTTCCGTCAGCTTCAAAGAAAACTGAATGGAGCCTGCAATGCACAGGCTACAAGAAGATGAAATAAGATTACAGAAATGCATGTGAATAGGCACTAATTGAAGAACAGGGGCATTGAGAAGAAAGGATTAAACAGATTATAAATCTAGTGTATAGGGAATTGCTTCATGCATGATCATGAGTTACTCAAAACCAATCGCTACGTTGTGCAGGAGCTCCTGTCCCCCAGTGCTAACTGGGAAGGACTCTCAGATAAAGCAAGCAAGCTTTTTTCCAAATTTTGTGGCCCTGAATGATACCTGAACACCATGCTCCAGACTGATAGAAGAGGAAACTGGGTGAAGTGAATTTTAAGTTATCTGTCAGAATTTATTCTCCTAAACATAAGGCAAATAGTTTCAAGTCCAGATGAGCAGTTTCACTGCATATATAACTTTCTGTTTAATGGTCTGTTAAGTTCTATAGTTTTTCTTCCCTGTGAATATTTAGATATCAATAAAATGTCTTGTACTAGTTCCAAGATTCTTGGACATATTAATAATTATGGGCACAAGATCTTGATGAAAATAGGTTCCAGAAGTAGACAGTGAGGGATGTTTCTGAGAAACTGCTTAGGACATCACAATACTTAAAAGATTTACTGCAGGAAGTAATTTCGTGAAAGTCTAGATGTGTACTATCCTAAGAAATATCAACTGCTAAAGCTAAGTAAATGGCCTGGTAAACAGTGAAATCTAAATGCTATGTATGTGCATATACACACCTGCACAGTAGATAAGAATATTTATTCAGACTCTTATATAAATTTTAGATAAACTGAAATAAACATCCCATGTCAATTACAGATTTACAGATACTGCACTTCTTTATTTTTTAAGATGAATTTTTGCAAATCATGTAGTATGAGAACACAAAATCATGCATATAGAGAAACCGGTAGCAGAAAATACCTATAGCATAATTAATTTCAGCCCATTTGATAAAAGCCAGAAAGTAAAGATAAAGTAAGTTAATTTATTCTTATGACTACAACGTTGCTGCTGGTATCAGACTATCAGAAAGACTATCAGAAAGTCAGATCCTGATAATATACCCCAAAACCCCATGGCATACTAATAATTTCCATACTGGGTAGTAGTAAACAGATTTTTACACTCTGTAACTTTCACAGTTATTTATTGGTTTTGCCTGACGGTAATTCCTTGATTTGGGTAACCATAAGACTAGAATACAACCAAGAAACATAAGCAGCAAGTATCCAGACTTTGGCTCATGTTTAGGACACTGTGGTAGACAATGATGGTTCAAATGTTACGACAGACTAGAATAATTAATTATACCAGCAGAAAAGTCTCGTGAATTTACCATCTGGAAGCCTTATTACATTGTGTGTCTAAATCATTCCCCTACTCTTAGCTACGAAAGAGTAGCAATTTAATTACACAGAGGGTAAAAACTAAATTCCACAAATGACTGGAAGGCCTCCTCTCCAGTACTGTATTGAAGAATCTTAGTAGGAAGATGGTATTTGACAAGACTATTTCTTATGCCATGAAGACGAAATCAAGTGACTACGCATGGTGCATCTACTATGCTGCTTACCTGTAAAAGGAAAAGCCTCTGGTACATTTCACAATCAGCGTGTATCTAGTTTTGCACACTGTTAACAATCAGCCTTCACCAGGAGTAACTGTACACACTTTCAGCTGCCACAGCTAACGATGATGACTTAACAAGTCTTTCCAAAGCTACAAATTACGACTGTGCAGCCAGGCCATTAGCAAGAATGCATTACTACATATGTGCACTGACTGTAAGTTTATACTGGAGCTTGACATGAGCCAGGTTACAGGCCTTTCCTTCAGAGTTGTATAAAGGAGTTTCTGGAGTTTATTCTTTCAACTTCTAAACCAAATACCCCTCAACACATAAGGCAAGCTTACATACAGAGTTGCCAGAGATAATACCTGAGTTTGTAATACACAGCTGATACGGAAAGTCTCCAGCCTCCCTTTAGGGGTCAGAGAGAAGGCAGGCTGTGTGGCAACAAATTGTCTCAAGTCTTCCCCTTTGTAGGCAGGAAAAATAGAATGGAACAAAACAAGTGATACGCACACACGCTTAGCATTAGGCAATGTCTGCTTCAAGTTTTATGTTTATTACAGGAACTTCCCATAGTTCCTCAAGAGAAAGCTGCAGGTACAGCTGTACCTGTGAATAGAGAGCACCAACACAGACCTCGGGGCAGCAGCTCCCTTTATGCTCGGAATAAGGATCGCAAATACTTGGAGATGCTGGCTAGACATCAGTTTCCCAATTTTCCTAATACGTTCATGACCTGTTTGTGCAAATGAAGGTTAAAATCTACTGAGTGAATTAATATTTCTGCTATAGTACTTCTGAAAGTGCAATGGTTGCTGAATGAGGTTGGAGAGGGTAAGGAGGAAGTACGTCGCAAAAACTGTTGCTTCACAATTCTCACGCCTGCCCTCCAGAAGAGTTACTAAAGTCAGTCCACACTCCACAGTACAAAATGGATGAATGGGCACCTCAAAAAAAAAAAAGTCAGCTCAGGCTATTGCCAAACTTTAGAGTAACTCCGACCTTGCTTGGTGTTTGGAGTGCTGCTGTTCCCGTTTTGGGTTTGGGGGTTTTTTGTTGTTTTTTTTTCTTTTCAACATATTTGTGTCTTTGTACTTTCTGTGAGAAGTCAAAAGGAGAAGCAGAAATAACACAGTAATGTGAGAGAAAGGTCAGTCTATTGACAGTTCCAACCTGATTTTCAGATTAGAGAAGCCAGGGAGGGATAAGCATTGGATAAGTACTGGAGTGTGTGGATGTTTCAGACCTTTTCAGGTCTGCTTATCAGAATATGCAAAATGGAAGAAGCCAAAGACTAAAACTATTACAATAAAAACGTGAACATTTACATGCACACACGTGTTACTCCTGTAGAGGGACTATGATTTGGGTCTTGTTCAACAAACAAAAAACCACCACCACAAAATCTTGGTCCCAAATGGCGTCCTCCAACACGGGCCATTCTTCAGACATGAAATTGTCTCATTAGGATGGGGTTATAGGTGGCACCTGAAGCCCATTCTGTCTTTTCTCTTTACTAGAGGGCACATTTGTTTCCTAGAGAACAATGTGGAAAACTTTACTTGGTTTAATTGCACTCTTGCTTGCAAATATACTTGACCGTATCTCTGTATTATTTATTGTTTCTAAAGATTCTGAAGAACTAATTAAGTGCTATAAAATCACGCAGGAGTAAGGAGGGAATTTCACCTGTAATGTAAAATTTTACATGTTTTAGACTTAAAGTTAGCTTTTGCAGGTCTACATTTTCTCTTATGCATATTATTAGTCATCTCTGAACAAGTGTAAAACAAGGAATATTTTAGTCAAATGCACTACTTGATCTGAAAATCAACCCATCAGTTAACTTAAATACATAATAAAGAATTTAACTGTATAAGCCACAAACATTTTCTTGGTGAAAACTTCAAATTTTGTGTAACCAAGCCAAGTGTCAAGTGAGCATGCTCCAGAGAGAAAGGTATTGCCTTTATAAAAGTGGGGGGGTTAGCTCAATTGCCTAAATAATCCCAGTCCAAGGAGTTCTTTAAAAAACCATCTACAATAAAAAAGCGTTGAGTGAAGAAACCTACGCTTAAATACCAGTGTATGGAACGGTGCAGGAGAGCAGTGTATGCAGACAGATAACTGTTAGCCTCCCGACACTCTCCTGAACAGATTTTACTAACCTAAAAATGTCCGATTTAATTCACGGTGTGCAAAAGCAGAACAAAACAAGACCCTGTTTCACAGATGAGATTTTGTATATTTGCACATTGTAATGGCTCCCCCACAACTGCCCCTTGGAGTTTGTTTTTTTTTGTTTACATTTGCTGGTTGTTTTTTAGAAAGAGCAGTAAAAGACATAATCACAGCACCAACACTAACCAATGCTATTAACTGTGCTTTTGTACGTTGTTGCTGTAGCTCTGACACTCAGTCTTACTAACTACATAGTAGAATTTAAGCTGGATCATTTAAATAATGATAAAGCTGTCAAGACTCTGATGTGATTTTCTTCTTGAGCAATTCACCTTCTATTACAGGTTTTATTGTACTTTATAGTGGGCATCTGTAAATCTGTGGATCAGCTTAGCTCCCTAATTTACACCCATTGCACGTACTACATGGTTTTAACTGACTTACTTTAGAAGGATTCACAGTAGTTGCTAGGAAACCTTTCTGTGTTCTTTTCACTTCTTATATAGCATTAGCTTTTCAATTGATAAGGCTGTACCTTTAGGTACAGAAGGATTTAAGCAGAATCAAACAATGACGGTAGGACTGCAGCATAGATAAGCAAAAAAAAAAAAGGGGGGAGTGTGTATGTGCAAATCCTTGTTCTTTGTACAGGTAATACAGAGGATTAGAGCAAAAGAAAGGACATACCACATTTTCCATGAATATTTTTTAAAGATATTCTGCATCATATTAAGAAAAGCAGCAAAACAAGACTTCATACTATAGCTTAAAGTTTATAAATTTGTAAATGACTGTAGCAGAGAAGCCATTTCATTGTGCTACTGCTGTTACATGGCATGTCTTCCTGGGGACCATTTCCAATGGTAATATTGTAAAGCATCTTTCTGTATGAGGAAAGGGTAACTCCCGTACAGCTTTAAGGAAGTAAATGTTCTTGCCAAAAGTATCTCTATTGCAAATGCATTCCCACCAAGATCATGCAGTTAAGAGTCATACTTTTTTCCTGCTGAAACACAGTCTGATTGATGTCCTCAGGTCAGCAGACACACAGCCTATGTGAGAGCGACACAGAGCCATGTAGAGACTGGGGAGATAAAACTTCATCCTTATCTACTGTAAACTACATTGTCTTAGTGCTTCTCATCTCTACTGGGATAAAATAGTCTTGTCTTTCATTAGGAAGCAACCTTTTCCCAACCAATTCAAGTATACAAATGTGTACCTGATGCACAGCAGTAATAATACTACTTTCAGAAGAAGATTTTCTACTATGCCATTTTTCTCCTCCCTAAAGAATCCCGTCTCTTCAAAAGTTTCAGATCTTCTTTGAGCAGGCAAATGGTGAAGAGCCCACCGACACTCCTCCGTCTGCAAATCTTCCTGTTCCCGCTGCACCCAGGTGCTTCACGGTCCTCAAAGCCTGATCGTGGCTGTTCAGCCAAGACTGTAGCACACTCTTGGCATTGCAACTCATTAGCTTGAACAGCACCACAACTATCTTTTAATAGGCCTTAGAGTAAATTTATGGATAGTGGAAGATAATGTTTTTCCTTTACAGCTGAAAGAGGAAAGACAATTAGAATTGTCTTTTCTATGTCTTTTCAATCTGAGACAGCTATAAAATTGTAAGTGTAGGTGGTCCAGCAGGTATTTGTTTTTTTCAAAGTTCCTGAAAGCCAAACCCAATAAAAATTTTTTTTCTTGTTTTTTTCTATACTGTCCTGTAGAGATTAGAGGGTCTCATAACATGACAGGCTCACTTCAGAAAAGAATCCGACTCATTTCTTCCAATAGCCTTACTCAAATCTCTTGGGTTAACAAATCTGGGTTTGCATTAGCACTGTCTTGGGTAAAGTGAGATTTTTTAAGTACCTACTTTCTACCAGTCAATATGAAAAAAGGAGAGAAAAGCATTCCCCAGCAACTTGCTTTCAAACCAGCCAAATCAGAGAACATAAAAGCATGTGAATGTAGAGAAATAAGGAGGCTATCGTACCTTCATTCCTAATATAGCCTGGCAAAATAAGTATTTCAAATAATATGACAAAAAAAGAATAATAATTCGGGAGAGAATTTAAAGTTCATGAAGTTTAAAGGCAAACAGACCACTGAAAGAAACAGTGACTGGCTACACTCTGTAAATCATTAACTTCAACCAGTAACCCCTGTGCCAAATCTGTATCAACCCTTCTTGAAAGGTCTGTTTGTCTAAAGCAAACGTCATCTCAGATGGATTTGAAAACATCCTGAGATAAAAGTGAGTCCGCCACCTCCAGTCATAAAGAATACCATTTCCATTAAAAACATTTGTCAAATTCTAATTGTAGGTTGTTTGCTCTAGTCTTTTAGCCCTTCTCTTACTACTCCTTTTTCCACTACTATTAAAGACTCTTTAGTACTCAATATTGTCTTAGCATCAAAACATTCATTTATATACTGCAGCTAAGTCATCTCTCAATCTCTTTGATGTTAAACAGATTGACTTATTTAAATCTTTCATTGAAAGGCACTTGATCCAGCCTTTCCTTTTTTTTGTAACTATTTTCTACAATCCCTCCAGTCTTTTAACAGCCGTTAAAACAGGGACAATAGTCTTGTGGGCAAAAGAGTAATATCCGTCTCTCAGTGATGCATGCAAGGTAAAGCCCCCACCCCATTCCTAAGAAAAACTCCCCATTTATGTACCACTGTCTTGCATAAGCTCCCTTAGCCACAAGATCAGACAGAAACCTTCACATTGTTATTGTGAAAGCAAGGCTAAGTTTTAAAAGAACTTGTAGAATTAGGGAGTTATGTAAGACATCCTTCATTATTGTACAGCCAAGTACTCAAAAACTTTGATCAGTGTTACACTGGCTCCTACTTCTCTTTGAGGCTTACTTGAGGACATCCTCTGAAACAGTCGAAGCAACTGAAAAGATACCAAAGTAACAAAAGAACCTCCAAACCAAACCAAACCAAACAAAAACCAACAATACAACTCCCAGATCTCAAAAAACAAAAGAGCAGCCCTCCATGCAGGATATGCTCTTACTAACTCTCTTAAGGGTCATTCTGAAAGTGGCAGAAGAAACATTACAGCACACAGGCTGAACTTCTCCCGTATCGTCACAACTGACTTTGCATTGTATGCTTTCTACTATTCTTCTGTGTGTTGCCTAAAATGTCATATAAATTAAGTTACATACCATAGATTTACTTTGCTAACAATAAAAGAAAAAGAAAGGAGGAGGAAAAGGAGGAGCAGGAACCTACACATATTTCAAAAAGCTCAAAATAACTCTTCCCTTCAAAAGGAATTCTTAACACCAACAGATGGAAATTTAGAAAACTAAATTCCCAAGAATAACTACTAAAAGCTACCTTCACCTTTTGGTTAAATAATTTGGATCACATGGACCTGAAGACATCACTAATGAAATATATAGATGAATCTGCATTTGAAATACTGCAGAGCGCCAATAAAAAAAAAGACTAATGCAAAGCAAAATCGGAAATTCAACTTATAACAAGAAGAGTTTTGCATTGGGAAGTACAAACTAATATATCTACAGGAAAATTAGACTCTCTTTCTAAACCACACAAAAATCATATTAGCTAAAAGTATACAGAAAAGACTGCCTTCACTCAGAACTATGTTTGCAAAGGCACCCTGAGAAAATATACAGAACTAGACTAGATTAGCTCTCATCTACTTTATTCCCATCTTCCTTAGAAGAAGATACATGAGGCTATGAAGTACTGTATGCTTCCAAGAGGAAACAGATGAGGAATGTTGCTGCACATCTCAAACCAGCAACGATAGACAAAGTACTAAGATTTTGTATAGAACTAGCTTCTATTATGCAGGTAACACAAGGAAAACCCAGCATCCTTATTATACAACTGACTTTGTTATTTGGCCTACTATTCAAGTGTAAGTAAGTTAGGGTTAAAATACGAGTGATGAAGAATGAGTCTTCTATTTAACTTTTGCTTATCAAAACTAAATCATGCCTTCCACACTATGTTATTTGTTGTAAAGAATGTTGTGTAGAAAAGAATAGTTTAATTCAGTTGGGGAGAATATGACTACTAGACTATTCTCGGTTCCGAGTTCTCTACTTCACCTAGCAGTGTTACACACCAAACACTGAAAACAATACATGAATTGTATGCTTATGTATGATGGCAGCTCTCACTTCAAGACGCAATTAAAAGCTCTCATTCAGCCACTCACACTATTTCTATCAATACAAACACATATTAGGGCATTAACTGTGCATGAGAGATATCTGAAATGCCCAGAGGTTAGCAATCCCTCCATCATTACAACCTATTTACTAGCTGGGTTCACTAACTCATCAGCAGGATCAGTTTGCTTTCAAATGCTTATTCAGTCTCCTAGAAGCACAAATTATGATTTCTTTATTATTATGATTAATTCTGATTTTTAAAATTACAGATAATTGGAGAAGACCATAACTTTTTGTATTATAACTCTTAATTTTTCCTTTTGTAGTTTTAAAATATCTAGCAGCTAGTCAGCAGATTTCTCATCTTTCACAACTTCTGTTGCATCACCAAAGAATTAATAGAACTTGGTTCTTTTGTAAACTGCTGGAGTCTTGACAGGTAATACCGCATTCCCCACAGTTCAAGTCTGTCAGGTATCAAGAAGTAGCCTCAGCCTTTAGAGAAATGCTAGTCGCGCACAAAAAAAAAAAAAAAAAAGAGAAAGGCTTCCTTAACAACCAGAGGTTAAAAGCACATTGAAACAGACTGTTGGCATATGTAGATTACCCTTACACTGCAAAGGCCGTGGTCCTCGTATGCCTCAGATCTCTCCACTGCTGTGTCACCAATGCTGCTACACTTTCCTGCCCCTTTATCAGCTTGTAAGTATCTCCACCTCCAGTCACCTCCCAAGTATGGTACGACTCTTTGTATTGAACTACAATTCCAAATCAAAACCAGATGAAGTCCTTCTCAAGTCTTGAGAGGGCTGAGAGAATCAGACACATACGCTGAAAAAAGAGCTACAATTCTCATATCCTAACTCCTCTTAATGATCAAACTGCCCTTCAGCTTGTAAGCATTTCTTATTAGTCCCTTCAACACAGCAATATTCTCATTGTCAAGTGATACTAATGACCTCATGAGTTTCTTCTTCATCTTCCAACTACTGTTCCTTCATCCATCATACTTTCAGGATGTCTGTGTGACTATACCCGAGCTGAAGGTTTTCTCAGCCTCAACAGAGTATCAAGTCAAAAGATAGCTTCTGTGCTGTTTGGGCTTTTGTAACTAAAAGAGGATTCCAAAACTAAACCTAAGTTCTATTCCTTGTCTTCTGTCCTCCTCCTTATCCCCTCTCCTCCCTCCGATGATCAGCATGCTCGAGTGCTTCTTTCCAAAAAGCCCTTACAGCATGTCTTCCACTCTCCAACACCAGGAGGGTTGGCAAACCACACCCTCCACAGCGAGTCAGAACGAATCAACCAGCGCTGTTCTGTAACTTAAAAAACCTGTATGGCTTTTACTTTTATAACAGCTGCAAAGATACAGTTGTAAAGGTGTCACTGGCTCTTTCCTCTTTTGACTGCTGAGCAAGTCAGCGTACCTGTGGAAGTGCTTGTGTACTCAGAAAGGTAGCTTCTAAATACAGAGGTGGGATTTTCGAGGGGAAAAAAAAAATCCTACAAAATCTGTTGATGCACTTCCCCAAATAGTTTCACTGTCATGAATCTCAAACATTGTAACAGACTGTTGTGACGTGTATGGTAAGCATTTGAAAACTGACGATTAAACAAGTTTGTTTTCCTATGCCAAATGTAGAATTGAGAAGGAAACAGCTTACATGGGTAATAATGTTTGTTTTGGATCGATACGCAGTAGATTGCCCAGTGCTGATTATTTTGAACAAATGCACAGCTCTACCCCATGTAATAAAAATCTGGCTGCCCTTTGTTTCTCATGAAACTCATAAAGGTTAAACCTTTAGCCTGAAGGAAAAAAACATCCTTTTCATTCAATGAAAATTAATAGGACTGAGCATCCCTCCCCTTGCAGGCAGCTGTAATTTTTCAGCTAAGAGGCATAGAGGTTTAAGAAGAATTGATGATGGAAAGTTTTTGTCACCAACATAAACACATTTTAAAAGCAGCTAGCAGTAGGCTCACACTGAGAATTGTACGTCTGAGGCGATGCCAGTGGTACTTAGCACAGCTGCTCATGGCTGTGCGCCTAATTGAATGTTGTTTGTCTCAAGATTTTCCAGTGGACCATTTCAAGTGGCAGCACACAGCTGATGTGCCATATAACCCGCATTAACACCTCACCTGCAAAATACATAATTACATTCAAATCTGCTGATTAGATGCAAAATACAAACACATGCCAGTGGTTGCATTTCAGAAGTAACCATGCCCATCCACAGTGAAGAAAGCGAGTGGATTGTTATCTAGAACTAGTGCCACATCATGTCTCTCCAAAAAAGATTATCGGTATCGTGTGTAGGAATTAAGATTTCATATGATCATTTTTTGATGATGGCTCTTTAAGGCTGGGTATATCCGTTTGTTTCCCACACATTTGTTTTGCATCTTAACTCTTATGTAAAGTTTGTAAAACATATTTCTGTGATGCTAAAAAAGGAAACCTTCTGATAAATTACTTCTTATATATATAGAATGAGCTGTCAAAATTGTGTAATTTACAAAATTAGAGGATGTTAATCTAGTATCTCTTAATATAACTGCTACTCTCATGTCAATCTTTTCTACTGGAGAATGTTTGTTCCAGATTTATTTATGTTTTAATAACTAGTCTTCACTTCGCAGTGAAGTTTATGTTTGTATTAAACTAATTTACATCCATTTGAAAATGCTGAATCGAAGTAATTTCCTTTTTCCGCTGGGAATGCAGTCAAGCACAGTTGCTGTCGAACAACTATTTGGAAAATATGTTTTTATTATTCTTGTGTCTTCAGGTGATTACATGCAGTGGCCGATCTGAGAGGCCATCAAGGTGACTATGAATGCAGTGGACTAAGCTTTGTTCTGCCAGAGCAGGTAACAGCTAAAAAACTCCAAACAGGACCTAAGACTTGAATTTAGGAATAATTTCTTAAGACTTACTTAAAATAATGTATTTATGTGGCATAATCAAAATTAACATCCACAATGAGACATGGAACATGCTTTGGGGTTTTCTACCTTGGAAAATACAAGTAGATAGTCCAGCAGTATGTAGTCCTGCTAAATTCCATGTGTTTTGAGGTTATCTTCATTAAAATAATGAATTCTTACATTAAAAAAAAAATTGTCATTGTTTCATATATGCTACCCCAAAAAAGAAAGAAACAACCTTGAAAACCGGTGTGATATTAAAACGATACCTAGTGGACAAAACCAATCACTTGAAAGAGATTTATGACAAAGGAAAAGCTCAGGGAAGCAGGCTTATAATGAAGGTGAGAATTGAAGTCTGTCCCTTTGTGTCTTCAGACTTTGTCCACTTTGTGAAGAAGGGTCCCTCTGAGGAAAGTGGTGATCTGAATATCTAATGAAAGTCTACGTGTGTTCTGTAAAATGGTAAGAATGACGCTTGCATAGACAATCATAAAGCTGATGCTTCCTAATTTTACAGGCTACGCAATCTACTTATAATCAAGTCTTCACATAGACTCCTAAGCATGAGATTATTTATAGAGAGAAAGGTAGGAATAGATTTTGTTACCTATATGCATCCCATAATGAATCACCTGAAGCAGATGAACCTTTTTCCTTCAGTTACTGTAAAACCAGCTGCTGTTACTGGACTTACCTGGCTAGCAGTACTTGGGGAACACACTGCTGCTGGCAAGACCTCAAAGGGGTCGGGAGAAACAGCTTCTACTACCCTGCTTCTCCATCAGTGTCATCCCTGAGCTGGGGCTACAGGCTTTGGAGCTGGCCAAGTATTCTGCAGGTGGGATGCTGCTAAAGGCCATCAAAGCAGTTTTGAGACGGGTGAGATTTGGAAATAAAAGCCAGCTCATTCCTCTGCTTTTTCTCTTGCGTACTTCCTACCCCCAAAGCTATAGTAACTTCTTGGCATCCCCACTACAATGAGTATGCTGCCATCAGTACTTGGAGTTATGCTCTTTACTCCATAGGCATGGGCTTATTCACTCCCTTTTAAATTTTTACAACATTAATGGATCTCTTACAGGTTTTCCACATTTAAATCTCTTACTTTGTCAAACTAATCAGTGTTGTTTTAATCACTTTCGTATCTTGGAGCATCCACATCCTGATAGGCGCTTAAGAGAGAAGAATAAAGGAACATCTCCTTCCCTGAAGAGCTGGAAGTCATTCTCACCAAAATAGTTCAAGAAAGCAGCTACTCTTAAAACGGACTTTACTTCAGGAACTTGTAAATGACACACATTGAATTGTTAACCCTTACCTTGCACCCATCATCGGTTTTGTATCAAATCTTTCTTTGATAAACTGATCAGCAATTCCTTTTCAAAAAACTCCCTTCTTTAGAGTGTCTTTTACCTCGACCAAATAATTGATGTGTTTTAAGGAGCATAGCTCTTTCACACAATTTGTATATTTTTACAAAGTATTGTATCACAAGGAAAAAGAGATTGACTTAGAGCAACTTCGGTAAACTAACAAGAGAAACAACTGCTCCAAGGAACTAACTTTACAAACAACAGCCTTTCGTATAGACACCAGATTTCACCAAAATTAAAGTGCAGTGAGGCAATATGATATACACTGATGATGTTCAGTGTTAAAGCCTTAGAGAACAAACGACTGGGGGGTTACTGTAATAAGATGCAATTAGAGGGGCATTTTAAATTTCTTATTACTAGAAGTGAATTTTAACAGAGAATCGGACCAGGAATTATGACTCAGACCTTTGAGAGAGCACTGTATTTAATCTCCTTATGAGCAAATTTGAAGTCTTGATTTATTCTCTGTCACCCAAATTCTGTTAACAGAGTAAATAAGCTACACATTTTTTAAAATCTCATCTATAATTCTCAACTCTCATATGTCTTTTTAATTTAAAAATTAAATATTCTGGATATTAAGTTGCAAAATACTGTCTTTAAAAACTCATTTCAATGTATTAATAAGATAAGCTACTGATTACACTAGTCCAGGTGTTCAGAACTGCTTAGACATCTCTATGGAGCATGGCACTGTGCCATATCATCATATTCTATCTTTTGTCTGGCTCATTTTGTTAGCAGAACATTTCAATAACGTGCAAAAAAAAAGCTTCTATGTTTCACTTTATTTCATTCATTGCTGTTCTTATCCACACCAGAATTACAGTTTTTATTTGAAGGTGTTATGTGGGAGGTGATGGAGAGCCCAATGAACCTTCTTTATTCCCTTTCTTCCCACTTGTGGTAACAGGTCATATTGGGGTTTAGCTAGAAGAAGAACTTGAGTGGCCTCGCTTTAACAGAATAATTACAGTGCCATAGCTACGCTGATATAACTCCCCCATGTGGATACTCTATTCCAAGGATAAAAAATATTTTATTCTAGAATAATTACTCTGCTTTTTAATTCTATCTGAAGAAAGTTACTCTGCCTCTGAAGGGAGGGATCACGTGGGAAGCATATCAAGATATCTACAAAGTTTCGTTTCTTCTTGAGGTCCAACCCCCTCAGGGGATCCCGAGATGCTGGAATGGCAACTCACCAAGTCTCCTAGGGAAGAGCATGATCTGCCATCTAGTCTCGTCAAAGAGCACTCTCCACAGAGAAGAAGGGGATTGAAAATGGGATACCATGAGATATCTCAACAGTACTGGCTAAGTAGCTAATATATAGATTAATATCAGCCTGAACTGAAAGGATGAATTTTCACTTGGTTAAATGTCTAGACTAAAATCAAAATGTTCATTTCGTAGGGGTTTGGACAGTTGAAAATTATGCTTTTCTTTGACAAAAATAGCTTGATAGGAAAAGCCTAGGCAGTCCCAATTACAGAGTTAACTAAACTGAATAACATTTAGCTTAGGGACAGAAGTAACCTTACTAGCATCATGGAAACTATTTACTTTTTAACATATACGAATGCTTTTCAAGTTCTTTTCCACAATGGATCTAAGAGGCTGCATACAGACACAGACAGAAGATCTGTCTGTACAAGTTGACCAGTGTAGAATGTTTTCTAGACTTGCAGGCAATTTGCATGCTTTCACTTCATGTATCAAAAAGACTTCATGAGTTAAAAATGCCAAAATAGGTTATTTAATATAAGTGAAAACAAATAGGTATGATGTTCTATTATTTACTCCAGCCTTTCTTTTCTCTTTTAAGAGAGTGAAGCTCCTCAGTGGTGCTAGATAAAAAAATCAGTCTCTAGCTGATCTAGAAACAGAATACAAGGTTTCCTATTGCTGCCATGATCAATAGTGTGGATTATCTACAGCTGCCTGATGACAAGTAGCATCAAGAATACATTTCACATCATCAGCACAGAAAGAAATTCTCTTTGTTAGTAGCGGAACCCCTACCACAGCCTGAACACAAACAGTTAAGTTCACAGCATCTGGACTTTCAAAATCACCAAGACAGAACTATTTTCAGCTATAAAGTTATTTTGTAGCATTTGATTTTTCTTAAGAGTGCAATTTTTTAAAAAGAAAGTGCCTTGGTTACTGCTTTGCAGCTTTACACTCCAGCTAGTAAAGTGTCATGGGTTTTAAAGACCATCTGAACTTCCCCCTGAAAGGTATGAAAATACTCTTGCATGACTTCTAAACAATAGACTTAAGGACAGACACTTAGCTTGTGTAAATCAGTACCACTCCAGTTAAGTTAATGGAACTGTGCCAAGATACCAACTTTCATGTGACATGTCTATTTTTTGCTTTCAACTACTCTTTCATGGAGTTAGAGAACAAAAGAGTTTCAGAAGAGATCTTTCTGGGCACAGACTGACCTCCTCAAGCCTGATTGATACCATAAAATGGAACGTTAGCTGATGAACCAAATACTGCATGGCATTTCCTCCAACAACAACGATCTGAAATAATGATCTATAGGCGATTACTGTTGCCAGCACTTTTTAAACGTTTCCCCTTGTGCCTCAACAGTTGAAATCCCAGGAAGTTAAATTAGCTTGCAAATTTGACTGAATTAACACCTGCTCATTCAAAACACATTTTAACTACAGGAAGGAATTCTTCACTCTCATTTGGAGCAGCAAAAAATGAAACACAGAAATCATGGCCAATTTCAAGGCTCTGCAGGAATACAGAATTAAGCCATAGCACGTCCTTGCTGTTCCATCCTATTTTCTACTAGTTCCAGTAAACAAGCAGACCTAGGCTAGAAGTACATTTATCATTTGCCATGCTTCTGTTGAAAGATAGTCAAATACAGCCACAAATCTTCTCTCAGGCGATGTGAAAATAATGGAGAAATGGGAATTAATATCACAGTATCATTAATAGTTTCTGCTCCCCTTTGTTTTCTTATATGCCTATACACTGATACACATAATAGTGTGATATACTGAATGCAAAACAGTGGGATACACAACATCCAAAACAAGTAAGTTTCTTCTGATGCTATGAATTCTGGCAAAACTGGTTGTAACCTGGCCTTGCAAAAATAAAAAGATATAATTTTATATATATCATAAATGTTACACCAGTATTAAAATTATTCTAGAGAGTTTAAGAATATTTAATTTTTATTTTATATTTATGCACCTGAAAATTTGTTGCTACTGGAATTGATAAGAAAATTTCCGAAGACATTTCAAATGTACTTAACTTTTATTGTTACTTTATTGCATCTTTGTAAAGGAAGGAAGGAATGTATGCAGTGTAATGTTAATGAATGTATTCCCTTTGTTCAGAAGATCCAAAATCGAGATTGAAATCTTGGTGACTTAGGAACTCATGACAAAAATTGAGAAATTCAGATTTACAAACCTGTTGTGTAGCTCTCTACAGGTACTCAGCTGGGGTTGTTATATGAGAACGGCAGCTGATAAGCCACAAGACCATGGATGGAATCAAGGAGAGAAGGAATTGGCACTATCGTCTCCTATATACCTAGGACGTGCCATAGCAAATGGGACTGTGGCAGTTTTAATATGAATCTCTCCCTCATGAATATGGTTTTTATTTCAACTACAAACATTTAAAGAAGAGAAATAAACTGAATTCTCAACTAAAATGTCCAGGAAGCATATTTCCTGTTTCCCAGACAGCCCCAGCTGACAAAGACTTCCTATTTACGACGATACTTGAGCAGCTACGTTTGAAATGCCAGAGTAAACCCCCAGAAAGAGGCTAAGTATGCAAGAAACAGATACAAGAGTTTTAAGTGTATTGTGCATGCGTGTGTCATGCAGCAGTGTTATACATCGTGTGTGTTCTCATTCCTAACTTAGGAAATTGTACGGTATTCCTATAAACCCACACTTAAAGGCAGGCATCGGTGCCCCGAAATACACGCGTTCATTCGTTCACTGTTGAGTCTCAGTATCACAGGTTCCAGGAACACCTCCACCACTGGACCTTGATCCTCGTAACAACCAACACATACCTAACTGGATCCGCAGAAGCACCTTATCTTGAAAAAGGTCCCTTGATTTTCAAGTGATTCACTGTTGTGAACATTGCTATCAGTCTTTATCAGTGCATCTCCATCTCTCGACTAGCAGCAGAGAGGTGACCCTCCCTAGAAATGAATGACAGGAAAGAATGAAACACTTTAACACACAGAGAAACAGAAAAATAAAGAGAGGACATTAAAGGATAAAGGGATCTTAACTGAAGTTAACTTTTAGTTATTGATAATAAATATCTCAAGCTACTTTAATGAAGTTGTATCAAGGGAGTGACACATTCATAATTATGCTGCAAACATATCCTGTGTATATGCATAGCTTATGGAATATTTTTACTGGAAATTTTTCTGCTGCTTTAATTTTGTGCCAGCTCTTTATGGAGCCCTGTACTAACTATTGTCAAGGGAACTGTTTGTATTTAGTTCCCTGTAGAAGGGGGTGAGGATTACACTAAGACTTTAAGAAGAGGAGAGATAACAAAGAAAAAAGGCAATAAAGAAGAGACATGGGAAAAAATAGAACATCCATAATCTTGTAGTTCTCAACCTTTTAAATCAGTCAAATGAGGATGAACAGTAATTTAATATTTTCTGAGACCAACAAGAAGTAAATTTTGGAAGGCTGCACCTTACAGAACCGGAACAGTCACTTTTTTTGAAAGCTTTTATAGTCCATGGCAAGTTTCTGAAATGTTAATAAACAAAAGTTCAGCGTTTCTGAGTTTTGGACTGTGTAATAGTAGCTAATGTTGCATTAGTTACTGTGGTGCTTGGGAAGTACAGTCGTGGAGCTAGTATAAAAGCTCACTATGAAGAGACAGCTCGATTGTAAATAGGCTCATGTTGACTGTGCATGCACTATGTGGAGAATTACTAGCTGGAGCGAAGAGCAGCTGCTGGCCAAATATCTAACCGTAGTAGAAATAACTAGGGGGAGCAGGTACCTTTACTTTTTCAGGCCACAAATGCAGCACAGCATCACATTGTCCCATATTGCTAATTGCAGCATTACACAAGTATACTACAAACACTGAACCTTTCCAGCATGAGTATCAGAAATAATGTTTATGCCAGTAACTAATGTTTAACCCCCCACAATGAAACATACCACTTATGCCTGATAGGTTTTTTGAAGACATGAAAACCTCAAAACACTTAAAACCCCCAAGTAATCTGCTGCCTAAGTCAAGACCAGCGCAGATTTCTTCCTAGTGAGAGAAGCTGATCAGACGATCCCATAAAGGATCCTGTTGCCCACAGAATGGATGAAAACACCTGGCCAGTGATGCACACTGACTCAGATGATTCAGGGAGAGCACTTAACCTGCATTGGGTTTCTTGGACAATAAAAGCTCGCTGGATTTACTGTGCCTGCACAACAGATTTTTAGTAAAGAGTCGCAGTGCCTCTGCCACCAGTTTTCAGTCGCATAGTCCAACAACTTCCATTGAAACACAAGAAATTTGAAAGCTGTGGGAGACAAAAAATGTGCAGTGTAGGGTTGCCAGCCAGTGCCAGGGGTGAGAGGGGTCTCCTGGATACTCCTGGGACACATGCAGGGAATCCAAGCTGGCATTAGACCTGCAGTGCTTGAGACAAAAGATGACTAAATCCTGAACAGTAGTTCCATTCATGGAAGTAGAAGAGGGAAGACGGAGTTCGACAGAGAAAAGTGACATGATGGAGTGACAACTTGCTCTGGAAAGAGGGAAGAGAGTGTCAAAATTGACATAGGAGTTGTAAGCCTGAATGACAGGGAAGATGCTGAAACAGCTGATGGACATGTAAGAGGAGATGTCAGGAAAAAGAGAGGTGCACCCGTGAAGATGAGGTAGATCTAAGCCAGCATACTGAATGCAGCTAAAACAGAACAGGAGCATGGGAAAGGCAAGACTGTGTTAAGACCTAAGGCAAGAAGGCCTTCTCCAGGGACCAAGGAATCATGGGAGAGGAACAGAAATAGACTCAGAAGTAGGAGCAAAATTTTAGTATCTATTCAAAGAAGCGGTAAAAGCAAAAGTTTTATTTTTCTGTCCTGAATTGTTAAATCCATTATAGATAACTGTATTTGGTAAAGAATGTATTTTTTTCATGTACCGAATTCTTGTCAAAATTACTCTTGGGACAGCCAGATATCACGTAACCCACACTGAAGTCCTATACAGAAATGCACTTGACACATCGTAATGTATTAACACTGAGAAGCTGCCTAGAAAGCAATGTAGGAACATTGACCTTGGATGTCTTAGCTGATGCTCCAGAGTCATGGGTAGGTAAATCTGAGTTTGACCTTGGGAGGTCTAAACCCTACTATAGTGGACATCTGGAACAAAAAAGACAGGTGCTGAATCTACATTATATTTTGAAAAGTGACTGAAATATAGATGGTAATAATGGAATTCTAGCAGCATGGGATTTGGTGCCCATATCTCTCATTGCAGATACAAACCTTGGGGATAGAGAATTGCTCAGCTGTGGACTTAATGCTAGGCAAACAATACAAAAGGAGGAGAAATCCCACGAAACGTGTATCACAGCAGGGTTGAGATCACACTGGGGAAGGAAGCAGTTAATGAAAATTGTTGTTCCAATGCATGTACCTTTCCATTGAGAATAAATTCCTTCCTAACTTGTATTCATTGCTTGCGTGCCATGTGTTTAGTTTTACTTTTTGCTTTGTTCTTTCTCAAGTGTTAAAAGTAAAAATAAGAGTACCTGAAGTCCAGTGAACGTAAACTTTGATATGCAAGTTTGAGGCCTTAATTTCAAAGACTAGCTATGTAGGTGACAGATATGGGTTATCTGGAAAAGTGTTAAAGGAGCAAGGTGAGAGGATGTTTCATACAGGAATAAAGGGAGGCTCATCAAAACCTATCTTAAAATTCAGCGGGAAGTTTCTCCCTACTATCACTGAATGACTACTCCAGAATCTTGGACTGCTAGAAACCTCCTTAGAATCTCCACCCTAGAGTTCCTCAAGGCCTTTAAGATCTAAATATCTTTTATAAAGCCTAACAGAGATAAAACATTAACAGTTCTCACTTAATCCCTACAGTTGCTAACCTCCATGATGTTGCTGTCTTTGCCTGTTAGCCTACCTCCCCCTTCCAGATATTGCCCTAACAGTCTCTTTTAAGTTATTATTTATCTATGGAGCCTAAGGGTCATCCTAATAGCTTTTCTGCTTACATAGAAATAATTTCTAGATATGCAAGCAATCAGTCTTTTCAGTTTACTTCAACAACTGGTTTCCTAAATATCTTTTTTTGGCGTGTCTTTAAAGTGAAGCAATGGACTCATTTCTTAACCTCCCATTTAATTGTATTCTTAATCAGGCCACCAAAGTTGATTGACAGTTCTTTGTGTTTTGCATTTAACAACTGATCTTCTACAACATGCTCATTACTTTTGCAAATTCTACTGGTAAGGAAATACATGCAAAGGTATGTCTGCGTCCCACCATTACTTGTAGTATTTTTCTTCCCATTAACATCTGGAAATTACATAATAAAATAACTCCTGGGAACATTTATTCTTGTAATAACATCATAGAGACTTTACATATCCAAGTCTGATACTTGCCATATGGTGGCTGGAAAGGTGAAATGAGATTTTTTTATAAAGATGACAAGAGACCACAAAAGATCTGAAGGGAAAAAAGGAAGAGAGGAAGAAATGAGAAGGCAAGAGCAAAGCAAGGAAGTTGTCAGAACAGCTGCTGAGAAAAACAGGCAGAGGAATCAGGGAGAACGAAAGCAAACAAACATGATTAAAAAAAGCATGCTGAGCAAGATTTCCACCTAGTCTCTGTTTCAGGGTTCGAAGGGAGGGGGGTTCTCCTGTAATTCTCTGTAGTTCAAAGGCTGTCAGAATTGATATACAGGGGAAGAGAAGATACCTTGCATAGTACAATACTTGGACAAAGTATTCTACAAAGTCTTGGCCCATTTTACAAACACATACTAAGGCATTGTCTTTAGGGAACCCAAAAAGTCAGGCTTACTCAACTCTGTAGTGCCGGCCCAAGAAGATGACAGTCCTGTAGGTGGGAATAACACAGCTCTGCCTGAGTGGCTGCTACTAGATATCCCGTCTGCTCTTGAGGAGACTTCAGATAACCTGTTCTAGAGGGTTTAGGCACCACTTGCTACAAGGAAAGCAAGGATTTTTAGGCAGTGTGTGACGACTAAACACAGGGACACTTGCATCCTACCAGCCATGTGGATATGAGGATCCAGACTGTGGTGAGCTTTGTCTTTAGCCCATTACCTGGTTTAGCCACAAGTACAAACATAATCTTAGAGTGGAAGGTAAGAAAATCGAATGAGAGAAGATCTTATGTAGATAAATTAGAGGTTGTAGAAGTACAACAAAAGACAGAGCTCAATAGATAGGGTGATGTAAGACAAAATTAGCTGATTATTAAAGACGACAAATTTGCAGCTAGTAGACCATGAAGAAAAGAAGGGTCAAGAAAGTCCCACATCAAGAAGAGACAATGACCAAGACTGTAAGTGAGGGAACTGATCCAGAACTACAAATAAAAAACAGTCACGTCAATGAAGAGGAACAAGATGAGGCAAGGTGCAACACCAAATAAAAGCTAAGTAACAAAAAGTGAAGGGAAATGACAAAGAGAGGTCAAAGAGTCAAACTCATTGAAGAAGAAAGAAAAAAGACAGCTGAAACTACAATAGGACCCTGAAATTTAAGAGAGCCATCATTAGTTATCAGTGTCTTAGAAGGGATAGAAAAAGAAATGAAAATGATGTCCGACCTACTATGAAAAACAGAGACACTATTAATTTTGAAAGAAAGGAATTATCTGGCTGTAGATAGCCGGTGTACTAATAGGACTGGTACCATTCATCTTACATACTCATTACTTTGAGCAGTAACTAAACACAGGTACTATTGTATCTATCTAGTACAACATTACCAGGCAACTAATTTAACCATATAAATTAGGGTGAATATTCTAAGACAATCTCTGATTCTCTAGAACAAAAACCAAATTGAGTTTGCAATACTGTGGTTTATATATCTGTCCCTAGAGACACCATTTAATCAGATTTGTCTCAAATATTAATTTCTATATAAATGAGTTTCATAAAAAAAAATACAGTTAATTGAAATATACTTGAGATGGATATGGAGGATTCCTCCTTCTCCATCAGAAGGTAAAGTACTTACTTCTAGTTTTAGAAAAGATAAAAAAAACCTACTTCAAATATTGGAATCTGAAAGTGAAACAGACTATAATTGACTATTTCCATTTTTAAATGAGAAAATGGTAGGTATAGCAAAAATAGCAGCATAACATTTTTCTTTACTTTTTCAGTTTAAATAATGTAATTTGTTAGTTCCAACACAGTCTAAGTAAAATATATTTACATTAAAAGTATGAGGCTAAATTGCTAGTATAGACAGGTGCAAGTCCCAAAGAGTCATGTAAAAACAGATCTTTGCATACTCACTACGGAACTAGGCCATCATTTCAACTGGATGGCGTCTCTTTAAATCAATACTCTATGCACAGAGCACAGCTGGATGTTCAGTCACTGGAACTTCTCACCACAGGTGGGAAAGCTAGATTTTTTACTATGTTCTTTCATCATTTTTCTTAGCCCTTTTTTCTCCTAAGCTGGATTGAAAGACCTAGATTTATCTCAGTATGCGAATAAAACATATGACAAATTAAGAAAGCTCAGTTGTGAGACTGACCCTCCTTCACCTAGGTCTGATAGTTCAGACTGCACGCTTGTGTTTCTACTTCTGTGCTACCACCAAACAGTAAGACGAGTGAAACCGTGAACCCGTGTCACTGAACACTACGAAATTACTAGTCTTCATGGGTTTTCATTTCTTACTTCTAAAGCACAGAAGATCCATTACATGACATAGACCAAGCTCCAGTCAAATTAAAATTTATATATATTTTACCCTTTGTCGTTGCACAGAACTCTTCATGTCACCTACTCTATACATGTATGATTCATGACCTGCAAAACATATGCATAACACGTAGTCATAGAATCACAGAATGTTTTGGGTTGGAAGGGGACCTTAAAGACCATCTAGTTCCAACCCCCCTGCCATAGGCAGGGACACCTCCCACTAGACCAGGTTGCTCAAAGCCCCATCCAGCCTGTCCTTGAACACCTCCAGGGAAGGGGCACCCACAACTTCTCTG
>JAVKLA010000007.1:16753331-16794701 GCA_034782735.1 Sagittarius serpentarius | reverse complement strand
ATCTAGTTCCAACCCCCCTGCCATGGGCAGGGACACCTCCCACTAGACCAGGTTGCTCAAAGCCCCATCCAGCCTGGCCTTGAACACCTCCAGGGAAGGGGCACCCACAACTTCTCTGGGCAACCTGTTCCAGTGCCTCACCACCCTCATAGTGAAGAATTTCTTCCTTATATCTAATCTAAATCTATTTTTGCTATGACAAGTATATTGCTGTGATTCATATGACGGTAGAGCGAGAGCTACACAGGTACTTAAAAAAAATATTTTAAATGAGTGATAATACATGTTTCAGAGTATCCATGGCAGACTTGTATGCAGAATTCAGGTGCAAAACTGTACTCCCTTTGCTCCAGGTCTTGTCAGAGATGCGTATTTTATCTGCCTATTCTGTGGTGCAACAGAATGAGAATTCTTCATGTGGCTGTAACAGCCCCAAGGAGTTACAAACACAGCCATGGTCAGAATGAGGTCAGGTTATTCCACATCCTTTTTCTCTGGTATAGCGGCAGCAGGAAAAACATATGGCATAACAGACATTAAGTCATATTGCTCATTCTAAACTTAGTCTTCTATTTCTGCCACATGTGGAAAGTTCCATGTCTAATAAATGTCAAGAGCCCTTGCACTGCCCCACATTTTTGAAAATTCTTCCCCTTGTTCAGGCAGCCGAAGCAGGAGGGACACAGACTAAAGCCTGGGCACTCTGACACAAAAGCACTCCAAGACTTGTATTTTTCTTCAGGCTGCAAAGAAACGAATTTACCCACTACAGCATCCCAGAGAAGAGAACTACAATCAGATGTGAAATGCCCCCAGTTTTTTATTGACACCATTGATCACATACCCATAATAAGCTAAGATGACCGCATTTGGGCTCCTTTTCTCACTGCACATCATGGACTAACCCTTAAGTCAGCCTGCAGATCACACTTGGTACCAACAGAGACAGGAAGCGTTCAGAGGCAAGGCTGAGGTGTAGTCAGTATTTCTACGTTGTCCCCAGCACAGCTCTCCCGAGCACACCCGGTGAGGCAACACACCACCCGGCACAGCCAGGTAACCTCACCACAAGTCGTGGACTTCTGTTCACAGGCTATAGAGACGCGAAGCAGGAGCTGGTGGATTTTTCAGTATGCAGGGATCCTTTGGACATACATGAAGAGACACAGCTTGGAAATAAATTATGGCAGACACTGTTCAGGCTGGTAAGAGAAAGGGTGCAAGAATCTTCTCCAGGATTCGAGTACTGAACTTAAGAGGGAATGTTTCAACTTGGACAAAAAATTGCTTATAGAGAGCTAGGATCACAAGCCCATTTATCATTATACTGGCAAGTGCTCCCTCTGCGTTCAAAAGGAATGGGGAGTCTCACCAGAAAATGTGCTGTGCCTTCTGCAGTGTCCCCTGGGACAGCATGGTCCTTTACTCTTACTCAGAAAAATGCCTTAAAACCCTTTCATATTATATACGCTTCACTGGGAGGTGTTACACAGTCATCCAAGAAGGAAGGGCGGGGGGGGGGGGGAGATAATTAAAAGGACATTCATATATCGCTTTTAAAAATGTTTATATGCATGCATACATCTTCAGAGTATTTTTATTGGAAATAACATTAATAAAATCAAGACCTACTGATGTAACTCCACCCTAAGGTGAAACTGTCATTGACTTCAATGGGATATCTGCCTGAGTAAGGCCACAGGAATTAGATTCAGTACAATTAAAGCTATAAAATATTCCCTCACCAAAATAAAACTGCGAAAAAGCTGCTACCACTGCCATAACACTGTATTATTCCAAGTGTGTGCTACCGGGCTGTTATTATGCCTGTGCAGATAGTTGCAGGGGAAACAGTGCTCTACGTTATCTTCTACCAAAGCAGATCTCTGCAGGTAATTTTAATGGGGCTGTTAATAACCTGGCAACTGTCCCAGCCAGATGTAGCACATTTAAACATTGTCCTTACAGCTTTGTCAGAACTGTTGACATTGCATGTCAGTAATGGAAAATTGCCACTGCACCAAACAACCATCTTCATTATATGGAATCACATTGTTAATCTACAGCCAAATGCAACTTGAGGCGGAAAGAGAGTTTAGATTGCACCCATCTGTATACTATCACTCCAGGTGGCAGGTCGTTCTTCAGGATTAGAGATTGAATCAGTCTTTCCATCATCAATAAGCCCTCCTCCACAACGAGTGCCTGTCAATCCAATATTTTACTTTCAGCACCGTGAGGACCGCACAGCATGGTAATGAAATTTCTCTGTAAGTAGACCACGGGGATCTATACCAGAGAGATACATCTCTTTAAAAAGCTCAGGGAAATCAGACAGCGTGCTGCACAATCTGGACAGTAACTCGGTTTCAAGCACCACCCTAACTGTTTTATCTGTTTAGGGACGAGATCTACCAGATAAAGCAGCATTTTAATGCTGGGTTATTTCATTTTTTGTGGTAATTAGTATTGGGGGATTATTTCCCATTTGGAAAGGTTTGACAGCCTCAGAAAAGATACCCGTTTCTGAAACAAAACAAGCTTGTTGGTATAAAGCTTCTACATTTAACATTTCTCATCACATATTACAAGTATGACCTTGGCTAAAAAAACTATTTTAAATTGCCCATTATTAAAACTTACTGGATATTATTTATCTTTTCAAGATGCAACTTAGCCTCTTCCAGCAGCAACTGGAATTTCTTCAAAGCCCACTTGCTACCTGCAGTAGGCATTTTGTCACATTGAGAAGTCTTCTGCCTCCTTAAATTACCGGTCTTGCTCTTACGTATTTATAACATGACTCTAACTGTGGTGCCTAGTCACCAACACCAGAACTCTCCTGAATCAGTTAGAATGATTATTTCAATACTTTAGGCGTTTTGACTTTCTGATGATAGATTTATTGTAAGAATATAGACTATAAAAATGTATACATGCATACTAGCTGCAACTCATGTACTTCAATTATTACAAATGAAACTACTTTTGTAAGAAAAATATCATGAGTGCAAAATTCTCATACTGTAACAGGCATCTAACTTTTTAAAAGTATATTATATTTATTGCATCCATTCCCACTTGGTTGCATTATGGATATTAAATTCGGCTCCCCCCTCCTTCGGTTAGTTACAGCACATTTTTTCAAAGCATACGGAAATAAGAATAAACGCACTGTTCAGTTTTTCACAATCTATTGTTAATTTTGGTAGGTTATACATTTGTTAAACACCTAACAAGCTCAAGCTAACAATTATGATCATTTAACAGAAATGACTATGTGACATTGTCACAGAAACTGCTGAAAATAGGAAAGCGCATGAAACAGAAGACATTTCAACTATGGAGGAAGAGAAACAAAAGACAGACTCTAAAACCAGAATTTCTGGAGCAGTAAGGACTGGTAGAAATCCACCCTAGAATATGTCTTTTACCTCAGTACATCATTGCGTTTTGGTTTATCGCATTTGCAAATACAGGAAATGTATTCATTTACAAATATAGTTCCCTTTGGAGACAGATAATTTGATTATTATCAATCTATTACTGTTGTATTGCTCAGGAGAACAAAAGAAACAATGTTAATATTTTCTTCTGACAGATCTCCTTTTAATTATACTGACAGTGGGTCTGATTGATGACGCCATTTCCTTTCCGACTACATGGACTATAGTCCAGTACCTATGGAGGGACTCTGCCCATAGGACTGCAGTGGAGTAAGTCAGAAATCGCTGCTTCAGCTAGACTGTAGCTCACGGAAGTGAGTATCAGTAAATGCCCCACCAGTGGTACCTGTTAAGCCCATCCTGCACTGAGAGGAATAAAATGATTCTTTTCTTCATTCTGTGATCTTTTTATCAGAAATACCAGATTCCGTAAATTATCAGCATGGACTTGAATTTTATCTGAAGGATGAAGTCCAAAATAAGGAACTTTTCTCCCATATTCCTCAGTCATTTTATCATTTATAAAATAAGGCGGCCATATCCTTTGGTATATCCCCTTATTTTTTCTGGAGGTAAACTAAACTGATGCCATGAAAGGAAGTATCACATGAAAAGAAACAACTCTAACTCAGAAAAAGAAGGGGGTTTGCGGCTAGAACTCAGGAATTCCTCTATCTGTTGTCAGCCTCAAAACAGACCTTTTTGATGACCTCGGCCTTGCTTGATAACACCTATAAGAAGATAAAGGCTACATCTACACAATGAAAAATATGCTCTGGCTTCAGACCATCTGGTACAGCGAGCTTGCATCTACATTTCCTTGGGGTTCAACTCCATTGGTAAAGGATTAACTATGCGCAAAGTGTACTGCAGCCCACACTATGCTGTGCTTGGCCCTAATCCCTCGTGCCCGTTTGCTGCTTCAGTATGCACCCCGAAAAAAAGGGGTTGCTTTTGCTGTTCAAAACACACAAAATAATGACCGTAACGCAACCAGCCAGAAAGATATTTTAGGGTGCACAGTTTGCCAGGACAGTGTGGGAAGACCACATAAACAAAGATCCCAAGGTCTTACATACATTTGAAAAGGAGCTGTCCCTGGAGTGAGCTATGCACAAAACCACGCCCAGGTTTTATTTTAAAAGGAACTGGCTGGTGTACTCCAAAAGAAAGCCTGCAAGTAAACTACCAGGTATGCACTGTGGATGATCAGCAAACAGGGTCCCAAGGGCCACTGAGAAAGCTGATTTGACCAAGAATGTAGGTCATACTCTGACACATCTTGGCTTTACATTGCAAATGGTCAACCTACTGAGTCTTTGGGAAGAGTCAGGATCCTGGATGGAAACGTGTCCCTCCTTCGAGGTCTGAGTAAGGAGCCTGCAATCAATGAGGATTCCCCTTTTCTCCTTTCCAGAGCATTTTTGACTACTTGCATGACCTTCTTACATACCTACACACATGACTGTAGAAACAGCTGGAAGAATTTAGGACACCACTTCTCCCCAACTGCTTGTTACCACTCCCTTGCCAGGATTTGTGAGAGCACCGTTGCTACTTCGCTGCCACAGCCGTTGGCTGAGCGAGGAGCATACTGAGGCTGGGGTAGGCAGTTTGCAGAGTAGCAATAACAAGGAGGAGCACAGACCATGCTAAGTGGTCACAGATACCCTTTCGTTGAACATCTCCATTTAATTTGTCTCCCCCTTCGCAGTGATAATTTTACAACGATAGCCAAAGATCAGTGCTGCAGCACCAACGTTCCTCTTGTATCCCTTTTTGGCAGTCTGTGAAAAGGCAGTATTATAGCACATCCCATCAGCGTAAAATGTAACTGATCAATGTTTGAAGCACCTTTTTATGTCTTTGGACGGACATTAATTTTAATACCATTCTCTGCGCAAATGGACTTTGCAATGGAGACAAAGAAACAGCAGAAGGAATGAAACTTAAAGGATATGAAATTGAAATAAACAGGCCATGTGTCATACCCCAAGGGTTGTTGGCTCAGTCCTACAAGCATCTTCCAAGAAGATTAAATGCCAAGCATTAAACCTGGCCTCCCACTCTGCCACCCTCAAACTCATTATGAATTTTGTTACTAAGTTCCAGAGCGGGGAAATTTACTACCAAACTTTCTGAACCACCTTTGTATTCCTTGTATTTTCAGGTTGCCTGGGAACCTGTTGAACTCCTGGCATCAATTAGAGAAAGTTTAACGCTACTCTAATTCATATTCTGGCTGCGAGCGTCCCTTAAGAGCCATCCACCTGTCCAGAAGAGCCAGATAATTGACCATTCTGGGCCTGCCTGTAACCCCAGAACACCTCCAAAGTGGGGAGTGTTTCCAAAGGCTGTTTTACCCTTTTACAACCTCTTTATATTGCCAAAGTGATGTAATTTGGATGAGTCCAATGGAGAGTTAACTCTTCCGTGTGCATATTAAACTGTTGAGTGCAGAAATGCACCACATCGCGGTCCATGATGGATTTACCAGTCACTCAGGCCTGATGAATGACTCCTCTCATTAAGTGGCATTACAGTGAAATTTTCTAGCTATATAGCTAAAACCAGACTTTACAATATATGATGCCCGGTTACAGCAATTTAGTGAACACACCTGTTTAAGAGAAAGGAAAAGTGGGCAATTTGTATAGAAAGGAGCAACATCTGAGAAATCATTTAAAAAGAATTATTACAGCCATGATATGTGTAGAGGTGGAAAGAGGCATAATGAAAGAAATTGACTTACATGGCCAGTTATAATATATTTCACATAATGGAAAAAAAGCTGAGTCAATGAACAATTTTGTGTCACCATTATTGTGAAATGATTACAGTCCCCTTTATCATAGCTGTACAATATGCTGACTGAACAGGAAAACATGCAGTACACACAGTGCAGTGATTTCTACCACTGTATAAGTAAATGTCAGACTTGTTCCATGCATTCAGTGATTTTCTTAATGAAAACGTCAGCATAACACTGGCATTTTCCTCCTTTCACTTAATTCTTGCACTCCCCTTCCATCCACTAGCTGACCTCTGCATGCACTTGCTAGCTTGCCCAAGGTGCTGTCACACCTTCATTGCTCCGCTCTAATGATGGTCTTTTGCTGCCAGATTCAAACAGGATACTTGGGAAGGAATTGCAGGCCCCTGTTCCCAGCACAGTACAGTGATGAAAATTTGAACGCTTCACTACTTTACGTGACTTTTCACTTCTTCTCTGAAAAGAATAATCAACAATCGTTTACCAGAATTAACCTGTTCAAATACTACCCTGTTAGAGTATTCTAGGACTCAAGAGAAGGAGTCACTAAAGGAACAACTCTTGCACCAGCACCACAGAAACAGAGAACTGGTAACTGTTGAATGAGTCAGACAGTTAATGGAGTACGTTTTCTCAGTACAAAAGCAAAGGGATGACACAGAATTAGAACGGGGGGAGTTTTACACGTGACAGTGACAAATAGAAGTAACTCGCGTTTTGTAAAAGAGGAACAATTATATAAAATCAGGCCATGTTTATAGTACCATGTTGCAGACAAAAGACTTAATGCTACTGTTGACCCAGTAGTCACCCTGAAATACCAACACTTCATCTGGATATACGTTATTTCTAGTATAAATACAAATAAATCATGATCCAAGTTGCTGAAACAGAATGAAAGTTGAAATTTTTTTTTTTTTTTTTAATACAAATCCTGATTTTGCGCTATTTTTACTGCTGGTCAGAGGAGATTTGTCTCCTTGTACTATGTTTAACAGCCTCTTGCATATATTAACCAACCACTGACCCCACAGCAGAGTCAGCAGGCAAGGGCAAGGCGTACAATAAATTCTGGAGTGACTTGAAGAGGGAAGTAGTAAAAGCTGAGAGAACATGCAGTAGCAGATGGTTCAAAAGGAGACTAAGTCCAACGCTTCCTACCCGAGCAACACCATTTTGAGGGTTTGTTCTCCCTTTCCAGGGTCTCTACACTCTCAAAGGCTAACTTTCCGCCACTGAAGCTCCTTTTCCTGCCTTCTGAGCCTCTGAGAATGAACAGAATAGATGCAATTACCTTTTCTACATCACCCTTCCACTGCTTTATGATATTCTTTTACTTTGCCTGTGGGTTAAGAAGGGAATGGACTAACTGCAAGAACAAATAGTTCCTGGCTAGTGGATTTGACAAGGTTCAACAAAAGCCAGACCCATCTGGGCTACACAAGTTCAGTTAGCTTTGCTGGTATCGTGCAATGTCAATACGTTAATTTATCCCTAACAAACAACATTACTGCATACAGAAACATAAGGAATTCCTGTCTCAGTCATGAAGTAGTTAAACTACAACTGCTAGCAACAGTTAACTCTAAAAGAAAGGTGACCTATTTGGGGAAAAGAACGATCAGTTATTTAAATCCTTTTCTACACAGCATAACAAAACATATCTCATAAAAACAACTAGGTTACAAATTTGACAGGTTTTCTGCTATGCCACAAGTCTCTTACTGTTAGTCAGGTCTCTACCTGTAATACCTATAATCAGTTTTTCTCATGAAAACGTGGATCAAAAGAAGCTGAAGTGAGGTTTACAGCAAGGTGTTGAACATAATAAGTAGGCTAAAGTAATTAAAGCTTTAGCTAAATATTTTTCACTTTTATCAGTTCACTGCATGCTGAGAAAAATAACTTACAAAAGAAGGAAAAGTATTTCACATGCCACAGGGGAATGCTCACAGCCTGAAAAAAGAGAAAGCAAAAGGATCAGAAGTGTGCAAATGATTGCGGTGGGCTCCTCTCTACCATGAGCACTGGCACTCAGGCACCTCCACACCGGATCAGCATCTCTGAAGTTTGGAACACTGATTGCTTCTTTAACCAACTTTAGACAGTTGTGATTGAGATTTTTGGCCATGCGCTCTATACAAAAACATAATTGAATGACAAAGTTCTGCTGTAATAAATGACTCCTCGTAATGGTGAGTGCTAGAGAGCAGATTGCTTATTTCTAGGAGTGAAACATATAGTACTCTTTCAAGGATAATCTGATAATAGATCACAAGGATTTTCGATGCCACAAAAGACTAAGCAGAGCCTTGGGATTTCACTGAGAAGAGGGACGTAACTAACCTAACATAATCTACTGATGAAGAATTAAAGGTTTACTGCAAGCCAATATACTCAGTTATACAACCTTACCTTCTCTTGTCTCACCGCATCTTAATGAACTGCAACATTTTCCATAATGGGCGACAAAGCCTGTGTTTTCCCCTCCAGCAAAAGCCAACAGGTTTTACTTTGTAGGAAGGAAAACTGGACAAGCGCTCTCAGTCTACAAAAACAAACCACTTCTTTCAACTAAGCAAAATCAGTGCACTCATACAAATTTCCTATGTTCTACAGAGGAAAACATTCCTTATAAAACTCTGCAGTAATGAGCACATGACCTGGAAAAGATGATCTGGTTGTAACACACCCTGCCAAACTATCATTTTTATGCTAACTGCTATTTTGTTAGATAGCGTTCATTTGTTTGGAGGGACAGGCTGGGCTGTTGTGGTAGTGAATTTCAGAGAGTAGAAACTTTTCATATGAAATACTGCCTCTTTTTATGTTGGCAAAACTGAGTTAAGGGTTGATGGATTTGGGTCAACGATACTAGTTGTACCAGATACATTGATCTCTCTCCCTGGAGTGGTCAGCAATGTATGAGAAACATATTCCATGACTTTCTTGTTTTCTTACACACATTGACAACGAAGATAACACCTGGCTAAGTAATATATGAGGAAACACAAAAGGTGCAAGTCCTAGAATCACTGGAAAAAACAGAGAGTTCGAGCCAGCTTTCTGGATGCACCAGAACAGGAAAACGTATGAACAGTTGATTTTAAATAAGGGAACAAATAAAGAGAATAAAACCCCACTAGATACAGAGAAAAGCGGAATTCTTTTCACGAGTGCTATATCCATAGCAAGTTCTCAAAGGAAAAAAGCATTAAAAGAGTTGAACACACACTCTTTTTTTCCCTCCCTGCAGAGTGTGGGAACATCATTCCATAATGACCGATGGAAAAGCAGAAAGCTCAAGTTATTGTAAAACAATGAGTATCACCATACAGGCCTGGATAGTCTTTTTTGTTCAGCAGAACATATGTTGTCATTAGATTAAATCTACATCCCATTTCATTCAAGACAAGCAAGTTTGCTGCATAATTTCAGCAATTTTTTTTTCATTTGCACATTTACCAGAAAGAGTCTATAACCTTAGATTGATGGATGAGCTTTTTAAAACTATGTACTTGGCATTGTCACCCATGTAAAGCATAACTGACAGATCTAGCTGAAGATCATCAAGATCTAGCTGAGTATTATCAAACTTTCATACAGGCAGACGGAAAGTTTTTAGTGTGATGTTACCCAGAAGGCTTCTGTAATAGCCAGTCCCTCCTCTGCCCTGAAAAGTAGATAACTACTGCGATTATATTTTTAATTCAAACTTGCTTCTTCCCATCTGTTTGTTATCCCATGACATAATTAATCAAGACTAGCTGTGTGTGTTTTGCTATGGGAAAATGGAAAAAATAATTTTATCTATTTTTTTTTTCTTTTTCATCCAGTTCAAGCTATAAATAGTTCAGTTTTACATTCTTCCCCTCCTCTTCTCCCCTTCCCGGATCCTGTATCACTTTACATGATTTTATAGACTAGAGACAGGGTAGAATTCAAAGAGTTTTAATGAGTGAGAAAAGGTTGAAATAGCTGCTTCTACTGCAACACATTAATGAAGTTTGCCTAACTATGATTTTTTTTTCACTACACTAATTGTTAATCTGACTAACAGCTTGCTTGTTAATTTAAATAGCTCATTCTGCTTTGTAATGCTTACAGCCCCAAATTCTCTTTTAAGATGTTCTTCTAGAATTACCTACCAGCAATCCTATAAAGTTTCAAACATAAAGCTCATTACCATTTAAAGCAGATAACCTTAGGTGGTTAGAAGAAGTGATTTATGACATAAGTCAAGTAATTTTAGCAAAGATTAAGGAAAGAGAATTTTTGAAGTACTATAATTTTCATGAAAATTCCCCATGTTTGAAGGAGATATTGTACGTGATTGAGATCTACTCTTCATACAAACTTCTCCAATTGCTTAAGAGGTTGCGCTTTATTCATTTATGATAATAGGCCACTTTACATAAAGAGTCTTATTATTCTGAGTGAGTAATTTTGAAGGAGAGCATTTCCAATGACCTAGCAAACCATGAGTTCAGAATTAGAGAGGAAAATTTATTTGAAAATATTTCTTAACCTAAAGAAAAGTCTTAAGTACTACTTTTAGAACTTTCTTGATTACTAAGTTCTCAGCTTCATGGCTAACTCTAAGCCCAAACAGTCTGCCTGACAACTCATATGCTTAATGCTAAAATAGCACTGAAGTGCTTTAAACCAGGATCTAAATATTTCATACAGGTATGATCAGAAGCATGTATTCATCTTGGACAGGAAATCACATTACATTTACATACCTCCTTGTCTTTGAGTAAGTGGTCTGAAGTTCAGAGCCTTAAAAATACCACATTGATTTCAAAAGGCACTGGATCTGGCATTAATTAATAACTCTAGCTGCAATAATATGCTATTTGAACATATTTAATTGAGCTTTGAAAACTCCATGGGATACCAAATCAATTTTTAGTCCAGTTTGACTAAATTCAATGGCAAAACTTTGTAACAGTGATGGAACAAGCCCTAAAAGAACTGAAACTAGAAGACTTGATGGCATAACCCTTACTGCAAGAAAACTAAGCACCAAAGTGTATCCACGTTGTCTCTGCAGAGACAATGCTTTCATTCCAGTCCTACGACTTACCCTGAAAACAGTCAATGAATTTGCTGCCTTGGAAGCAAATAATGGCAATAAGCAACACTGGCGCACTACTGCAAGTTTTCAAAGCTAATTGAATCAGCATATAAAAATGTTTTCCCTGTGTAATAAATCCCATTATAATCAACCTCTTTATGGCAGACACTTCCCTATGATATGCAAATTCCAATTATTTATTTAGGATATATTTAGCATTTCCATGTGACTCTATTTTCTATTTAAAATATTTGAGAGTTGCACGTAATGCCCAGCTCTCCTCTGGAAGCCGTTATTTGCAGCAATGTATGCCAACACAATAATGGAGCTTTTCAAATATTTGGACTACAAATATAATTTTAAAAAGGTGATGAAAGAGTTTCGCTCAAACTTCATTTTAGGAGCTTCTTGATCCAATCCATTGTGCTGGCTTCTTTAAAATATGGAACACGGAAAGAGATCAAGTTTTTTACAGATATTTTACTTATTTTTTTCCCCGACACGAGAGAATAAACTTCACGACATAACCACCGTATATTCCTATATTAAAGCTAAGTTCAGTCTCAATGAACCCATTCTGGATTTCCAAGCGCAAAAAAAAAAAATCTTACAGCAACATCTATTAAGGGAGAAATAAGACCATTGACAAAAATGTACTACTGATCCACTGATGCTATGAACCTGTCTCAACCAGTGTTGTTAAACATTCTGGAGAATAGCTAGATGTGGTTTGCCATTTTTCAAATGCTAGCACACCCCAAAAATGACCTTTTTCAAGAAAAAAAAAAGTCCTTTGCTTGAGAAAGTAGTAAAATAATGACCTGAGCAGGGAAAATCCAAGCAGGCAGCATCTCTTGAAATTTGTAAGTCTCCTGGCCTAAACATACCCCATCTTTCTGCTCTGCTGAGGGGCAAGGAGAAGGGGAAGCATCAGAACACAGATTATTGCCTAGTGGAACCCTTTCACAGTGTACTGAGTTCCTTATTTTTTCTTCTAAGACATAAAGAACACGCTAAAAGAAGTCACATATAAACCACACACTAAGATAAAAGTTAAAGAGATGCGGAGTTGGTTTTATTCCCTGGGTAGCAAATGCTTCCCCTACATCATAGTTACTGTGAATATAGAACAGGAAGATGAGACCAGAACTTGTCCCATGGATAATTACTATTTGAATTTGTATTAAGCATCTTCTCTGTTGTGATTCTAATCATGTAATCTGCCATAAGCACTAGGAACTAAAGCATTTTCATGACGATGGCCATCTCAGGACGGCAAAACCCAACTTGTGAATTTCTATTCTTCTTCATTTTTCTTGGTTTTTTTGCAGAAAATTGTATAGAATAATACATTACTTCAACACAGACTAGACTGTCACTAACAATGATTTCCAAAGAAGCATTAACATTTTATAAGTACTTCGTGCTTGTTTGTTTTTTGGGATTCATGTGGAAAAGCTAAATTCATATGAAATAACTGAAAGATATATATCACAGGGTCAAAGTTACTCAAAACATACAGTATCATCAGCAGGAAAACAAGGATTCATAATTAAAGTATATTAAATCATATGTATCATCAAAATGAGGCAGTTACCAGAGGGGTCAGGAATTAAAAAAACTTACACACAAAGCCTGTATATATCGTCTGTTGGATAAAGCATCTCCAGGTATCAGAGGAAGTTTTGATCATAGACACTTAAATGATGAATCCTGAACTGTGATAGAAGGATATATCATAAAAAGATACCTGAAGGTCCCAAAATAAACCCCAGCTAAGAACTGTTTGATGCTAGATTCAAGTATCAGCCTGTGAATGAACTAAGGTTGCACCCATCCCAGGTGAATTCCCATACTAGATATTTCTCCTCTTTTTTCTTTCTGGCCCCCTGAATACTTAATTACTCTGGGCAAAACAGAACAAATTCAAAAGGAGAGACAGAGGCAATGTAATTGTAGAAAACCCATAGGACAAATACAGCCGATACATAGAGGATATAGATTTAAATCTCCCCTGATCCCACCTCTCTGGCTATGCTTCATGTGACAAGCATAGGTTAAATAGGTAATTGCAGAAAAGGAAAGAGTCTGGTAAGAACATAGAACAGCTTCTGAAGTTGCTTACGTATATATTTGTATCTTCAGTATTTCCTATTAACTGGATGTAATTGCTCCGTGTTCTCTGGATCCCAGAGAACCTAACTCTTCCTTGTATAAGGGAACAAAGAAAAGTTGTAGATTTTTGACGTAATGATTGGTTTCAAGCATAGTAACTACCATGTTTAATGTCATGCTGCTTAAATACCTTCTGGATACAGGCCTGTGTGCACCCCTTCACAATACACACGCTATCGAACAGGAACTGCACTTCAGCGGCAATTATGACGCTGCTGAAACTCATCTCTGGATACAGCTCTAACAAACTATTTCCAGGAAAAGAAAAATGTTCAAATCTAACCGCTACGTTCTCTAAGAGCCGTAAATGGTATACAGTGTTAGCAGATATATCTTTCTTAACGGATGGAAGCAAAGAGGAATTTCTGGTTGTTACTAAAAATGTATCCTGGCAATGCTGGCTGGGCTCTTAACTACTGTGAAAAGTCTCGTAAACTATTTCTGAATACAACCCCTACATTCAGTTTGGCAAAGAGAACAACACACTCAGGTTTCTAGCTTAGGCTTGTAATACCTCTTTCCCTGCAGGTAAAAGTGTTGTCCATGATTTTTGCCTTTGTAGAGCACGTAGGACTTCGCGGCTTTGAGGTCTGCCTGCTCCCTTTCGAAACTAATAAAATAAAATAAAAAGTGGTCTGGAAAGCATGACTCCTAAGAGAGAGACATACTCTGACTTTAAGAGAGAAAAAAAATGTCCTCATTAGGGTGATAAATGACTGACTATAATTAATTAATCAATTAATTGTTTTTACAATAAAAGCCAGTATTGGAAGTAGAGGCCTTAAATGCACCATGACCCACAGTTTTATCTGATAAATTATGCTCCATCAAAATCCACAGTCAGCAGTTATTTACTGCGCAAAGTTCCAAATAGGATCTTCTACTTCTGAATTAATTCGGATCCTAAGTATTTTGCATTTGTATTGCCACCCAAAAGAGTTCTTGTAAAAATCATGTTTAAAAAAGGGATATACAATATTTACAGTAGGAACATGCTTGACTTTCTATGATATTAAAAAAGCTTAGCAAAAGGGAACAATGCTCATCATCTAAATGTCTGGTCTAGAAAAATTACTCCTGGGGTAATTTCAGGATGCTGCTCTCCCTGGATTCAATTTATGTTCTGCATCTACAATAAAGGGCAAATGTCTCTGCAGTTCCCTGCTGAAATCAGTGTTGGGCTTGTACTGACTTCTCAGTCTCGCAGCTTGGAAGAAGGCCATTACAAAGAAGCACGGAAAAGGGAAATGAGCCACCACAGAGAAAGTCAAGAGTGAAGATTTACTTCAAATCAATTTTGGCATGAAGTTGAGCTCTTGTTATGTCTGGTAGGAATGGATTTTAACAGATAGGAGTGAATAACCTTAGGGCTACTATTCTCCTAATCACACGGATTTTTTTTTTTTTTAAACTTCGCTGAAAAGACCAAACTGTTCTAGAGTTTTAAAAAATATTTATTTTAAGGGTGCTAAATGTCTAACAAAATCTCAGAAAAGTGGTTCTGTCTTGGAAAAAGATGTTATTTGCCGTATGAAACACGTCAAGCAGATTTTTAAAGTGGGACTTCGTTATTCTGTTATGTTGTCATGTTCTTATACAAGTGCTCTCCCAGAGATGATGGAGAAAGAGACAAAAGAATTGTCAGTCTGATTAAGTATTAGAAGGAACTTTGAAATGGTATTTGACAACATATCTAATAAAGGGCATAATTCAATAAGGGATCACAATTCAAACATTCAGTAGTATTTAAAAGACTACACAGTTTTAAAACCCACTAAAATACGCATTTGCAAGTGCTATCCTGATGCACAGAACACAAATTGAGGAATAAGATTTCAGAATAGCTGAAATATCACGAGGATTGCTCATAACCGCTTCAAGGCTTTTCCACAACTAACTGAAATATAGGTCATAAACCTCACAAAAATCCAGTTTCAAATACTTACCATAAACCCATCACTACAGTTACACACATCAGCATCTTTGAGTTCAGCTTGCAGCAGCAAACAGTTAAGAGTTGGGTATAGCTGAGAAGAAGAGAAAGCCATGTTTCTTGCTACAAATTCTTGGATTATTGCTCAACTGTCCTGGTCATTAGTGCGGTTTAGAGCAGCTCCACGGTCAGTTATATATTTGGGGTCTGTTATCATTTGGGTAAACATGACCAGATAAGATCTCAACTACTATACTGCAAACATACACAAGTTTGTTTACATTGCGTGTGGTGCTGTATTGAATCCTATCTCTTTTATGGGTTATTTCACCAACAAAATGGTCACAACAAATGTACACAAAGCCAAGACGCCTACAGGCAAATAAACATTAACACCCCACTCGCCCCGCACCCCCCCCCACCCCCCAAAATGTCTTCTTATAAGTGAAAATTGTGTGTGATTGGTTGCAGCTTAGGTACGTTGCCAAAAGAGTTTTCATTGAATTGCCACTTTTTCAGATTGCAACATTCTCAAATTCACTTCATCTATTTTTAGAGACAGATAATGAACATTTATGTGATCAAAGTAAATCATATAGGACCAGTGAAACATCTCAGAGGCTTTGCCGTTCAGAATGACGTCAGGTCCTGCCAAGGAAGCACACTCAGCACTAGCCACGCTTCAGCTTTCAGCCATTTAGTTTTGACATAATGAAAATGCCTTCCCTCTGAGTACATGGCCCCTCTTCCTCTCTCACGTCAGAGTCTACAAGCCATAGAGGGTAAAAGATGTATGAGCCTGTTCAGACTGAGAGAGCCAGCAACTTAGTCAGTATATTTCTTTTTTGAGTACTCAGTATCTTTCCTGACTGTGGTGGATCTAGTGCTCTTGAAAGTTAACACTGGAGTATTTGGACTACCGCTGTGTGAGGGACAGTGACCGCTGAGACAGGACACAGAGTCAGAATTTTTGCTTGTCCTACTTTTAAACACATTGTTAAAGAGATAGGGTAAATATTTTTTTTTTTAAGAACTCCACATATCAGGCATTGCCACTGTGAATCACACATTGCTGCTTACTAGACATCTCTCTCGAACTGCAGCTGCTCACATTCTTTTGTGTATGCTTACAGCTTGCAGACTGAAAGTCCTAAAATGAAGAGGAAAGGAAAAAAAAAAAACGGATTACAGATGATCTGAATGGATTCAGCCTGAAGAATCTGAGGCGGCAGCTGCTTAAAGCTTCTGTAGGGGTTATCTAACTAAACCTGAGGGATTAATACATGACTCTCTTCCTAGATAACCTATCACCAAAGGCATTAACTAGGAGTTTGTAACAGAAGTAAAGGCATTCACTACATCTACCTCAGCAGCCTTTAAAATTGCAGCAAAGCACCATCAGAGTGCATACTGACATTAGATCAGTCCTTTCTAAAGATCTATACAGAACTGCATTGTTTCCTGCAAATCAGCAGTTTTAAGCCAAATTCTATGAATCCCAGTGACCTTGTCTTTCATCAAATAAAATGTGAAGCACTGGTGAATTGAATGGAAACTTTAACCAAGCTGAATAACAGTTTAAGCACATTCCATGCTGGGATATGCAGAAGTACAGGCTATGTAAAAATACAAGCCGCCATGTAGTAGATTAGATTGTCTGTACCAGCATCTCGGAAATTCAGTCCTTTCTTATATCATTTAAAAGGCAGATGGACAATGTTTTGCCAAGTCTGCAATTTGGTGGTGATGGAATTGCCTCACGAACATGATGGAAGTTAGATGACTACTTAGAATTCCATATATTTGTGAGAGAACAGAGGAAGAATTATCTGAGGTCTTCTAAACTGCAAGAAAAGAGAGGAAATTGGCTACATGCTGAAGCATCGGCAAAAGGACAAGCGGAATCTGTTTATAAGAATGCTGGCAAAAGATTAAGTACCTTACAATTTCAAATCAAAGGCCTGCTGGTGGAGAAAAGCTGGAGAGAAAAAAGAGAAATCGGCAAATACAGTTATACTTTGCTTCTGATACGAGATAGGAAATAAGAAGAGAGACATTAACAGAGGGAGACGAATGTAAGGAATTTTTATACAGGTAAGTACTTCTGAGCTCAAACTTGAGAAAAGATAGGAGATACTGGGAAAAAATAATATATATGGTAAGTACATCTGAAAGAATCACCTCACAGATAAAGAAATTGTACAGACTATTTAGCTGTGTATGATAGCAAGGATATTTAAATGCTTAGTGGTTATATTCTGTTTTGATGCATTTGTTAGAATACATGCAGTATAAGCTGTGCAAACTGCTCGCAGTTCACTTTGCCATAGTACACTTCAGTTGTTTTCTGTGTTATATTTAAAAGGAAGGTTTTATAACTCATTTCTCTACGCTTGTTTTTCCTTTGTGTAGAGCATATCTATGCAAAATACGGCAATATTGGTAGATAATAACATACAGCTAAAACGTACTCCTATCTATATAACAGTACAAAAATATTGTTACTAACGATATGCTATAGCACGTACTTTTCTACAACGGAGGCAGAAAAGGAAGGACATACCCAGCCATCTTCTTATTTGGAAAATCAACATCCCTAGAGTTACTAAACATTAATAACAGAACACAATAATGGCAGATCTATTCTGAAGCAAGGGATGGAAAGAAAAGCCTAAAGACCATCCATAAAAGGACTCAAATTCTAAAACAGGCATGACTGGGTATCTGGCTTTAACTATGTGATTCAAATAGCTTCCGTTCGTTGTCTCCCTGAACACAAAGGTTTTGCAAACACTGAAGGTCTGGTTTTGATCTGAAACTTTATTTCTACATTTACTTGTCCCAATTTTGCCCTGTTTAAGCCCCAGCAGAATAAAGAAAATGGACAGGACAGCGCTGAGGTCATTAGGTTCTCATTCTAGTGTGTGCTCAGGGCATGTTCATATACCTGCCGAGCGCATGCTTAACCCGCTCATAGTTCTCTTTAGAAGGCACTCTTAGTGGTTTAGTTGGCACTCATCTTGTATAATAGCCTCATGCAGAAACATGCATGTTCAGATCCACCTGAGCCTTATTATAAGGAAGCCAACCCCTAGCTTCCCTCTACAATGCCTTAGCCAGAAAACAAGGCAGTCTGGTTCAGAGCAGTATAGATGAGCATGGGAAAGCCACAATCCAGTCTGTCCTCCAATATCTGGACCTGACTACTTTCATCATCCTCAGCAGGCAGAAAGATCGCCGTCTGACGGTTCAAGAAAGATCTGTGCCGTATTTTTAGAACGTATTTCAGTCCTCTCCATTTGCTTTCATCGCAAACTTTTGTCTTTCCTCCCTGCTACTTACTTTCATTTTCCCTATTGCAAAACTGGAACAGTAACTTCAGATATTGCTAGTGTCTGTTCTCATTCCCTCTTTTAATCTTTGCCTTGCTTTCACATCCTCTTGCGTCACAGCACAAATATGCTTGCCCCACCCCCCCCCCTTGCCTCTTTAACTACCATTTCTCCTCTCTCTTTAATCTCTTTACACTCTGTATCCTGCCTTGAACTGTCAGCTCCCTTCAACACAACTAAGAACCTCTTGAAATCAGTCTCCTTTTGGCTTCTCTGACTGTGCACTATAATCGTTGTTTCACTGTGTTTCTTCTACAGAACGCTCCAAGATTTTATTGCAGTTCTTGGTGGGAACTCCAAAATACTTCGTATTTTGTCTCCTTCTCTCCTGCCTTAAATTATTTCAGGTTACTCTTACCTGCAAATTTAAATTTAACTGCTAATCTTAAAGCAACTCACAGCCCTACCTCACCACCCCAGATCCATCGCCTCCTTGTCTCTTTGACATCATCTTATGAGTCATTAGTTATCAACTCTTAAAGTTCAACAAAATTAAAACAGGCATATTGATATTCACTTGCAACATTTTCCCACTATTTTCTTAATTACTCGGGATAACTTTCTCATTCTATCACTCAAGCAACAATCCAAAGAGAACAGTTTTTCACTTACACCTTTCACTAGCCTCTCTCAATCGTGGAGCTAATTTTGCAAATTCTTCTACTTGGTACCTCCTCGGTACACTCTTCCTCTTCATCCTCACAACAAAATCTCTTTTTTCTAGGTCTGATCGACCAACCATTCACTATCATATATATATTCAGAAAGACAAGACATATTCAGCTTCCCCTCACTTATTCAAAACGCTGCTGCAAAGACTGCTCTTCCACTACAAAGTTTTGTCCATGTCACCCCTCTCCATTTTTCCACTACTATGTCAATTTTTGTATGAAATACAATGTATTTGACTTTATTTTTAATGCTCAATACACCATAGCCCCATCCTAGTAACTCCCAGTAATTTAACAGCAGGAACTCTGAATAACTCCTCAGTTCAGTCTCCGTATTTTAACTGCTCTACCTCTGCCATGATAGAGTGAAAATATCTCCCCATCTTTCTCCCCTCCATTCATAAAAGGTTTCCCTTACTATGAAGCCTCAGAAAACTTTAAGATAGTGATGCTTGTAAAGCTCTATAACTACAGCATACCATGACTGTACTTTTCTTGTGCTCTGTGCTTTCTTGTACCTGGTATCTCATTTTACTCTTAGATCAGTCGGGCGGGGATCTTCTTTGGTGCATTTATACAGTGCACAGCCAACTGCATAACCAGTACTATTGCCACATTTATAATGCTGTTCATGGACGTTCTCATGTGGGCCACCTGCTTGTAGCTCCTTGTTCATAACTAAGCAGAAGCCCTTAAGAGAGTGTCCAAGATACGAGGCTGGTGCCGAGATGTTTCACAGGAAGGAGAGGGGGAAATAGTTGTAAAAGAGAGAGAGGCCTTCACAAAGAATATAGAGTCTGGAGAACTGACACAGGACAAAAAAAGAAAAGTCAAGTAAAAAAATCTTTTCCTTTCACGAAGAGAAAAACTGGCCTTACAGAAGGGCTTCTAGCAAGAAGTCACTTCGCTTCTTCCCTTTGCTCTTCTCCCTGTCCCAGCCTTGCAAACGTGAGTTGTTCTGAAAGCAGAGGTCACAGTCACGCTCACAGGTTGAAAATGATGAGGAACCTTCTATAGTACAGAATGAGTTCTCCATTATAACCAGACAGCAGGGAGAGACGAGGAGCTAACAAACCTATTTCTGTTCTACGCATATGTAGGTATGTAAATTAAATTATTTTAATGGCTTTAATTCTAAACTGATGCACCTATCAATACTGTTACTGATACTACAAGCAATTACAGAATCTGCCCAGTTCTCTTCAGTATAGGTTTCTATGGTTGTTTTCAGCTGGATTTACAAGATCAGTATTACCTCTCGGGTTGCTGTCCATTTTGAACTAAAAGCTTAAGGTATTTTTTTATATTCTTCATGAAACAGTATTTGCAGTAAAATGGTACATGGAAAAATAGTAGGAATATCTCCTGTAGGAAGCAAGGGTGTTTAACACTGAATTACCTGATTTCTGTCTTCTGCAATTCTGCATACTTACCATCATTTTGTTTAGGATTAGAGACCAGCAGAAATGACTGATAAAGACTTATAAGTGTACTTAATCCTATTTTATACTGAAGTCTTTACTGAATTATGTATTTTAAGTTACACTCACAAGAAGTGCAGAGAAAGGCACACTGAACTGGTCTTATATAGCAGTTAAAAGCCTTCTTCAAATGCTAATCATTTATAATTAGTCTACTTCAATTAGTAATGAAACCACAAATTGCCCTCTCCAAGAAAAGAGAATATATTCCATGCGCTGATTAAAAGGGAACAGTGATCTCAATTTGTGAAGCGAATGATTGATGTGAAGCAAAACTCTCTCACAATTTTGTTCTTTTAACTCTTTGACAAACTGATCAACAAAGGCAGGTTTCCCAAAAGTCTCAAAAGCACTATTACCAATTCACATAAAGAAAAGCACATCTGTGTTCATACGTTCACACTTTAAATACACCCTTACTTTAGTGTTATTTTATGCCATTTACTAAGCAGGTGTTATCTTCCCTCTTTTTCCCTCCGGGAATCAGATCTTAATTGGCTACTTTCTAATGTGCAATAAAATCAAAACACAACTGACTGGTTGGCAACTGGTTGTCAGGTGGTAGTCTCAAAAAAGCTTTGGGCAGGAATAAAGGCGTCTTGTTGATTCAGTACAACCTCAATCACGAGAGATTACACAATCTATGAGAAAATACCTAAGCAGAATTTTGATACAAGACTTTTTGCACTTACTCAGTGTCAGTATTCTAAATTGCCAAGAAGAGCGTTTACAGGAAGAGCAGTTTGGCTCAATCTTAATGTACGTGTTCTCTGGGCAATAGCGTACTTCACGCTCAAGCGTATGCAAATAAGCAGTATTGAATCAGCTATAATGAAATGAGGCAGGGACAAGGGAAAGAAAATGAGATAATTAATTCAGAAAGTAAGTTTCTGCTTTTTGCTGATATCCTAACCAGTGGATTACAGAAAATCAATATTCTGTTCTTTATGTTCTGTTATTAGATGTTCTGTTTTCAGATGTTTGGAGGGGTCTAGTATAACTGGGGGTTTGTTCATTGGTTTTGGTGGTATTTTTATTTTGTCAGGAGCGTGTGTGGCATATTAAGTGAAAATATACAGGATAATGTATCTGCTACATTAAAAAAAGTAGAGAAAATCCTCATCACTGATACGAGTGTGTAGGCAACAGCTGTAGGAGTGGTAAGGAATATATTAACAAAAAGATTACAAATGGAAAAATGCAGACTTGACAAAATGAGATAAAATTTCTTCAACAACAAATCTGTCTCAAAAAAAGCAGCTGACCTAGGTAGAGTGTTTCTTTAATAAAATTAATAGAATTTAACAGAGATTTCCAGTAGTTCATTTTAGCTTTACACTTCTTTCACAAACTAAAGTCTGCATGTAATTCTTCCCATAAGGACCCTCGGCACAGTCGCTGAAGAAGGAGGTGGTATCTCCTTCCAGTCATCCTCCATGGGCATTGATTGCCCTTCATTTGGGGAGGCAGACGAAGGCATAGAAGCACAGCTTGGAAGCTGATGCAAACTGTAAATCATCCCAACATTATAACATCGTTTGAAAAGATGTAGATGTATATAATTGTAATCACTCCCCTCTGTATGTAAATAGGGAAAAGGATATCTTCTTACATTACGTAAATATACAGCTATAGCATGATTAATTTCCTGATTAAATTTATAGATAATTTTGTAAAATAATTAGGAATAGCTTCATAAATCATTTACCAAGTATCTGGAATTCTGACAGTAAAGCATAGTTTCCCTAAGAAAATGGTTGGTTCCCCTGTTAGTCTGTTTCTTCCTTAACTATCAACTACATTAGTAATATTATGGTAAGCTCATAGCAATTCCATAGATGTTCTATCAGATCTGAAGAATGATCATTATCCCATAAAACGTCAGTGTAAGTATCTCTTTGATTTCACACACTTAACCCTTTGTCTCAGTTCAGCTGACAACCTGCTGGTTCTGGAAAAGTTATTTATTGTGCATAGGAATGACAAAAAATTTTTCAAAGGATTTGTTGTTTGATTGCAAATGATCTCATGACCCTATTAAGACGTTTGAATCACTATGATCAGAACTAAATTGTATTTTAGTTTCTTTCTTTCAAGGCTTCCAGACACACTGCAGCAATAAAATCTCCACTGTGCATAACACATGTAAACTAGCTATATTGTAACTCACCCGTTTGTACTTTTTATACAACATACTTTACAGAACCACTGTTTGTTAAGGGATTATTCAGGAGATTAGTTAGGGATAGCCTTTGGGTCAAGTGCCTTCATTTTCTCACACAGAGTTAGTTTTAACGTCTACCCTAGACATTGTATCTGACTTTTCTGAAGGAGGAAGTTTAGGAATTTATGCTACTAGGAAAACACAACAGTATGTGTTACTGTGTTACCTCATCCACTTTTTGAAACACGACAATGAAATGAGGAACTGAAGATACAATCTATTTAAAGAGAAAATCTATACTATTCTAAGACTTGCCTTCTCTCTGACCTCATGATGTGGATATTGTTTTGTTTGACAGAAAATGCAGTATTATCATCAGACTATTGATGAATTTTCAGAGTCATCAATATTACTAATTCTGCAGAAATGAAAAATAATTTCCCAGGAGTCATTCAATTTACCACTTATAACGCACATAGGTCTCTGAAGAAAACCAGGAAAAATCACTTTGCAAAATAAGAGTTTATCATAAAAATTAAATATTGCCTTTAATGAAGGGGCTTTTCATATAATAAAAGCTCTCACAGCACCAGCTTCAGAATCCATATCTTGTTTCATGAAAAAATACACAGAAAATGAACTGCGTGTATATGAAATACTTCACAGACATTAGCTTTGTATGTTCTGTGAACACCAGCCAGGAAAGAGACATAATCCAAAGAATTAGTGGAAATATACAGGTAAAATAGCAACTTGGTTGCCTGGGAATTCAATGAGAAACTCAGAATAGCTTTACAGCTGATCAAGGTTATATGCAGTAAGCGACGGATAAAAGGTGCTGCTCTAGCAAGAAACAAAGATGCGTTTCAGCCACATACAACATAATCAGTTGTTTTGACATTCCATAAGGACATTCCCTTATGCTAGGAACATCCTTATGGAAAACTTTCTGGATTCTTTTTGTGGCAAAGCATCACTGAATACCATAATGCAGTTGAAAAATTTGTCTTCCTATCTGAACCACAGAGAAGACACCACCTAAGGAAATCGTAAGAATGCAACACAATGCTGGATTTCTGTAGAGGGCAGAATGCTTAACTGGAAAGACAATTATTATTTAATTGTGAAAGATACCCTAGAAGTACAGCTAAGAGTAGTAGAGTGAAAAGAAAGTGAAAACATAGAGAAGTTTTCTCTGATAATGAGTTCTCTTGGGTTATGGAAAAATCTTTGGTGGAAGTCGCAACTCTTGGAATTTAGACAAAGCACTATAAAATGCAATATAGGGAATACTGATGGATTGGCAGAACAGGAGCTGGAAGAGCTGTTAGGATTTCTCCTCTTCTTTCGTAACTCTTTACTCTTACCATTGACAGCATTAAGTATTTCTAATATTTTTCTTACCATTTCTCTAGTAGTAAAAAGTAAGTTAATTCCACGTTTTAAGTGAAGGAATGCTCGATTTCTATAGGAACATCTTGCAATGAGCTAACATATAAAAAATGTGAGAACTATCACCACTTAGTTAAACACCTACCTAAGAGCTATCTATACGGTGTCCCTTTATACACAGTAGAGATAAGCACTTCTAGAGCACACATCATTTTATATTGCCAACAGCTTATTTATGAGCTAGCTCCTAAGAGGTCAATAGAACAGCTCACAGACAGAGATGATAAACAGTAAGTAAAAGTTGTACGAGCAAGCGTACAAATGATAAGGTTATTAGGATGTAATTAGACATTAGGATGTAATGAAGTTAAATGGACATCAAATGCTTAGTTCCAGGGGTGCGGGGGCAGGATGTTGTGGGTTTTTTGGAGAGGGTGAATGGATGAAGCAGAACATAGTGGCCAGCTCTCCTGAACTGAGAACCTGGCAGGATCCTTCTGCCTTCCCACGAACACACGACATCGTTAGCAGCAACGCAGATCTCCAGAGAAGTTCAGAGACTAGCGTGCTCCTTTCAAAAGACGCAGGAGTTGTCTTAAAGAACTGTGCTTCTCAGAAGAATGTACTTTGTACCTCCTATTCTTTTCTTAATAGCCTGTGATTTGGAGCATATTTCTGCTGGGGTATTTCCAGTTACTTCAAGAATCAAACTTCCTAATTTGTCTCCTACTCGTTCTTCGGCTACACCCAGCTGTGTAACAGACTAGCAAGCAGACTCCACCATAAAGGAACTGTCTGTTCTTTGCATAAACTGGGATTGATGATTCCTAATAAACCTGTGTTTTGAGTTGTACACGTTCAGATTCAAAAACTTATAGCCAAGACTGCTGACTGTGATCCCATCACACAACAGTATGCTTGTGTTCTGCTACTGTGACATTTTATGTAGTTATGTCTCCTTGTCACAAGAAAAACTGAAAATGTAAAGTAAGCAAATACAAGATACAGAGGTTTTTGTCATTTTTTTTGCAGCACTCAAAACTCAAATCACTCTGATTATACAGCAGTGAATTTAGGTATATTACAGAACACATGAAGACAAATATGGCCTAAAGTCAATCTTTGCAGCAGGTAGGGTCTTTATTTGCCCCTCAGATTTGAGGTTGCTCCAATCTATTCTGAAAGTTGCATATTCTTAGGATAGATTTTGTAGCTCCAGGTTCACAAGGAATCAAGCTCTATTTCCCAGTATACTTTTTTCATACCTTTTCATCATATAAGGTAATTTTTCACTTGCTGTTTTTCTGATTATTTAGATTATCAGGCATCAACAAAGGTCCTTTAAATAAAAAAAGAAAGAAGTGGCTTTTTTTTTTTAATATCTTTATGTGAATTTTTAATTTAAAAATGGGTTATATATTTATGGAAAACAGCAGCTAACTCCTTTCCACTACATATTTTAAGTCAATATTATTAAACTTAAGATGCAAAAGAAAGTCCAAGTTTACCATTGCAAACTGAACTATTTTCTCACTGAAAAAGCTAAAACTCATGGGCACTGTCCTAGATTGGGATCTCAAAATGACTTTTACATCACACCGTCTCTTAGCCACCAGTGTAAGGAATGAGGCCAAGCAAAAGAAGATGGACACTCCCAAATCTGGATGACCTGTAACTCTCAGAAGAGAGGTCCAGGGCTACAGGCAACCAGACACAACCTAGGGTAGACTTCACACAGCTCTAATTTCAGCCAGCAGTAGGGGATCTGTCTGGACCCTGGCCAGCGTCAGGCTTGAGGCAGTGAAAAGCTCTTTTTGTTCTCAGTCCCTTTTGTTATTTTGCCAAATAAAGCTTGCACACACTACCAGACCTGCTTTTCTATTTATATCCCTGTTTAGACATGTATCGGTAACTTTGCAGACCTTTCAGAGAACACATACTTCATGGCAGACACTTTGCCAATGCACAGACCGCAGGGAAGCAAAGCTCGTCAGCATTCCCGCCAGCCCTGCTCCCTCACACATGCACACCATCGGCCTTCCAGGTTAAGCAGCTGTCTTTCATTCCCACGAAAACTGAGCTGGAGAATGGATAAGGGGAAGTGACACATTTCCGTCTTAAATTTTGGTCTCTTTCAGTCTAGAGGCTGCGTGGAGCAGAGTACACACTCAGACTTGTAAAGCAGGAATTGCTCGTGTACTGCTGTTCAGATGTAGCAGCAGATCCTGCTTTGTAAAGTTACATGAACTATGAACACATTTTACCTTTGAAACACTACAGTTTACAGGGTTAGAAATAATAAAATAATAGCAAGCCCAGCAGAAAGAACAAAGCTCGTGTTTAAAGTATGACTTTCCCTCTTCTAATGGGAAGTAAATTATAATTTACTAACCCTCCAATGATAATGAGGATAACCTGACAAAGCAAAGTAAGCTCTCTGACTTTCCATCTTGGTTTTCCATTTGCTCAGGCAAGTGAGCTGGTTTTCATTCTCAGTGAATATGTAACTCTATTCATAGGCTGCTCAGCACAAAAAAAGTTTGGGAGTTTCTCAGTGGCCAGTGTGTCAAGAGGGTCTCGCAGAGACTTACCCGCACAGGCCAGAGATAACTGGGGTCTGGGGCACACACGGAGAACGGAAAGCAGCTGCAAAGTGTTGGGGGACAGAGAGGCCCCTGCCATGCCATGGGCAGCACCCACGGGTACGCAGGTCACACTGGGGGCTCTTGGCTCCTTCTCAGGTACCTTTTTGCTCATCTCTCTGTTGCATGGCGTCACTCACAGCACCAATTCCCCCAACATCTTTGAGAGCGCTGATACGCTGGCAAGGCAAAGTACTGCTTAAGGTGCTAAATGCTGTCTGGTCAGTCTGCCATTGCCTGGTCACCCAGGCTAATAATAACAGTTTGCTTTCTCAAGCTCCACAACATCCTAATTCAGCCATACTGCATCCTTTTCTTAAAGCTGACTTGGTCTCTGGCAACTTGGAGACATCTGAAATCGCTTCAGTGCCTGCAGTTATAACTATTTATCTTTGATGCTCTCAGTGGAAAAGACCTGCAACTCTCTCCTCTCCAAACCCACCAGATTTTTAGGTAAGAAATAGCCTAAACAGAGCCACAAAATGCAACACTTAAAGACTAAAGCGTGGTGGGGTTTTGTTTGGTTTTGGGGGTGGCGGGAGGGGTGGCAGGGGGACATGATGCAGATGAGACAGACACAATTTCATCCTATGCCTGTATGCTATTATACAGAATAATCTGGCTTTTTGCACAGACATATTAGAATCACCCTAAAAAAAATAAATCACTGAATGTCTTGGTGTGCATACTATCTTCCCTGTATTTTAAAAAGAAAATAAGCCTCTAGTCTTAACTACACAATACTTCTAACATTTGCTTCTCACCGTGTCCAAACAATCAACGTTCCTGTAATAATTAGTGCCTTGATATTACCTAAATCTCTAAGGTATCTTTTCATGGAGTTTTCATAGCATGGGCTGATTTATTTAATTGATGAATAGCTTTGTATGTGCTTATTTTTAATCCTACCCATTTATCTTATGAATAATTGCTATGTTTGTAATTATTCCAAAGAAATAATACCAATATTTTTAATGATAATAATGAATGACATGGCTTTAGCAAGCTTTTTTAATGTTTGTAAAACAATACTCTGATTAGTCAGAATGAAATATTTGCTCAGTTAATACATAAGAGCTTGATTTTTTTACTTGATCTCATGTCAATACAATGAATCCAACAGGCTGAGTTTGTCTTTGAAATCCATGACCAGAGTTTGGTTTTTCAATCACACTCTCATACTTTAAAATTTGCAGAATACTCTTGAAGATCTAGTATGTTACTAGTTAAAGAACATGAAATACTACCAAAAAGAACCTCTATAGCATTTTACCTGCTCTCTCATCTTCTGTATCCAACTGTTGTGTCATGTTGAGAATTTAAATTGGAAGGTCTTTGTGCCAGGGGAGGGTTTTTTTTCTGTTTGGCAGAGCAGCTTCATTGTCCATTGCTAAGGTTCCTCGTGCTAATGCACTACAAAGAATGGTTATTATTTAATGAATACCTGTCGTCTCCAGGATGGTTCACTGAAGTTATCATTGTCAGTAACATTTCTAAGCTTATACTAAAAATTACAGGAATAACTATCCCCTTGTTCACTAAAGAGAACAGAAGATTTTACCACTTAAGCAAAGAGCGTGCATAAATACCATCTGCCGTTGTAGTCTCAAGAGTTCTTAAAAATAGCAGAGAATCCATCTCTGGATGCCTGGCCCTGAATCCTGGCCTGTGATCCAAAATTCATTTTTAGGCCCTTAAATAGGCAAAGGAGTTTATAAAAGCCCTCATTATCTAGTCACGTCACACAAGTCACTGGCTGCCAGTGGAATCCATCGGCCCCATGTCACTGGAGACGACTCATTTCTCTTTTGCCAAGTTCACAGACTACAGAGGCTATTATTTTGATAATAGGCCTTCAGATGTTTCTATTTTGACATCTGAAGCTTTTCAGAAGACTTCTGAAGACTTTCAGGAAATATTCAAACCATTGAATGTTAAATATGAAGAGAGGCCCACCTATTGCTTGCCATTCTCCCTATCTTTTCTCTTTTCTTTTGGTTCTTACAGAAAAATTTAGAATGAGATTTGCATTTTCAATTTTGACAAATCACTTATTGAGACTGTAAAACACGATTTTAATCTCTTAATTTTTGACCAGTCTAATCAGTTGATATTTACAGTATTTTAGCTTATGAATGAAATATTTTTTACCTTCAGTGCTTCTCAGAAAATACCAAGAAAAGAAAGTTTATGGATTTAAACAAACTTTTTGAAAACTTTTCCCTAGTTTTTAATTCATCTGCTTCACTATCCACATCCTCCTTCCCAGATCACTGTAAACAGTTTGTTGATCATTAAGGAAATCGTTAACCTTGAAGCTGGTATCTCTTTCATTAATCTCATAACAGAGGCTTTCCAGAGCAAGCAATACACTTTGTATCAGTTTTGCTTAAAAAAGTAAACAAGGAAGGAGCACATTTATTGTTAGAATTTTATCTCTCTGTTGCATGCATGCTATGTACAACAAAAATGAGCAAGAACTGAGGTCTTCTGAATATCACTGTGTACTGAAAACTGATAAAACCAGTATGAAAGTTCTCTCAGCCTGTGGAAAAGCATTAAGCAAACACTTCATTGTGAAAAAGCACTGTAAATCTTGCCTCAAATTTTCAAAGACCTTGCATATTTGGGAGCTTTGCTTGCTTCGTTTCTGTTGTCTTGCTTTTCTTGTGCACATATACATAAGCAGAGAACACAAAGTGTGTTTGGCTTAAACAAAATGGCAACTTCAAGTAAGTTATCTCAGTTTAAACATGATGAGATTTCAGATTATCGTGTCTATTAAATTAAAACCCACCTAAGTTTTGCTTACTCTAAGCTTTGTATCTAACTGCACCTTCCCATAAAAGCTCTCAGGTGGAAATATAACTATGTTATTTTCTAGGTTATAAGAACTCCTTCCTGCCTCTCCTATTAAAAGAGAGAAAGACTGAAAAGCCATAACTGTTCATCAAATTCATTGTGCTGATAATCCCCTAAATTCCAATTTCAGTGTAGCTTTTATTGGCTGAAAAACTTACTCAAGCTCTACTCATGAATTATGTATTTAAGAACTGAGGACAGACGGTATCTTATGATCCATAATTGCAAATCAAGTCTTATAGAAGAGTCTCTTCCTGTATCATTCCGGTATTCTCTCAGCAATGTAGTTTTGTGCAAGTCTTGTATCCCTAATATTAGTTTTTTATTCCCTTGGGGACTGCAAACTTAATCAAAAATAATTCAAAATATTCTCACAACAAACTCACGTTGACACTGCTGTGGCACCATCTCCACAGACACACTGCCATGGCTTCATTAGGCTAATGAGCGTCCTTATAATTGTACAATAAAGGCTATATACTCTTAACCTCGAGTGTTTCCACAGATTTCTAACATCACAGTTCTACAAAATTTAATATTGCCCCTAGACGCAGCACCCCATACGCACAAGCAAAGGGTGGTAAAAAGGTGGAGAAAAGCAACAGCCCTACAGCCTACTTAGCACTGGAATTGCTGGAAGAATAATTTTCTGAACATAACCCAACTTAGCCACTTAGTCAAGTATGAAGCTGGACTCACTACGCTCTTTAGTCAGTCAGCCACAAGAGATGCCTGTTCTGAATTACCCCCTGGAGGAGCACCCCAGTCTCTGCAGGCTACATAAAAAGCCTGAAAAAGACCAACTTCCTAACATAGGTGTTTAAGCTCGAACCGAGAATAAGGTACTGTGAGTGCTTTGACAAAATGGGAAAATGGAAAGCTCCAGAATCTTGCAGTGTTAGAGTGGGAGCTCTACATGCTGGGCATCTCAACAGGTAAGAAGTAGTTCAGAAGAGGCCAGCTAAAAGGTCAGAGGATGGAGGCACCTTCTTTAAAACCGTCAGATTTCACACAACAGTCTGTACTGCTTAGAGCTAATCTGCCTCCTTTCTCCAGGGAGTTTAAAATATTATAGCTCTGTAGAAATCTAGATGCCCAACTCTTGTCCTGTTCAAACAAGGAGTAAACATAGCAGTACCTGCCCAAAATCAATTACAGTAGCTTGGTGATTAACTAAAAAAAACTGAATGCACATTTCCATTACTTTCACACGTGATTTATTTTAGAATGCTAGAGCCCTTGGATATGTGGAGAGAAAATGAAAGCAAGTTTGATGTTATTTTTATATTCTTATTTTATCATAATGATTGAAGGCGTCTATGACTGCTTCAAACCAGAAAGCACATCTCAAACTTCCAAATCTATGAAAAGTAACTAAACTGTGTCTGACTGAATGTTAGACACAAACCTATGACTTTTTTAAAAAAGCTTTGAATATTAATGAACACTTTCTAAAAAACTGTTTAAGACCTTACGTAATGGTAACTCTAATCACAACATTAACAATTTTTTTTTGAGTTCCCTGTAATGGTAAGAAAGTACTAATTCTACCAAAGGATTTCGGATACTTTTAAAAGAGAAGAAACAGAAACACTCTTCTACCCTGAAAGTAAAGCTACTCTGATGCCACTCAGGATCAGCGTATTCTTAGATAACAAAATACCAGTCAAGCATGAGATTTGCATCTTCCCTTCAGATTTCTCACACGTGAACTTCTTTCCGCCTTATCAATGCAGCTACCAAAAGGCTTAGCAAACGCAGCCGGAGCGGAGTCTCTCGCTGTAGTTCTGACTGAAAACTTAATTGTTCGTGTCCATGTCTAGCAGCAAGTCATGCCTGCAGACTCGTGATAAATTTAACTGCAGAACAGGAAAAAACTAGAGGATATATGCAAATAAAATATTAACCTACATCTGTAAGAGTTAATGTGCCAAATTATATTACACGTATTCTGCACATAACTTAATTTCATTTATACTTTAAGTCAAATGGCCTGATCAGAAGGAGAAATACTCTACCTGCACTTCAAGCAATATGGGTCAGTTTAAACATGCTTAATGTTACCGTGTCCTTAGCAAATTTCTTTCTGTCATTTAGATCAAAGGCACGTATTTGCAGCATTTTCCACGCCTGTTCTATAGATACAGATACATTACTATCATAAGAACCTGGTACTAATGCTATTGTAATTGCTCAGAAAACACTAAAATCACAGAATTTAATTCAGTGAAAGATTCTCTTTAATAAAATATTGCTGGGTTTTTTTTATGACTATGTCATTATTTATTCTTTTCGTGCAATTCGCTTCAGAAGTTTCAAAGTGTTTGACAGCAACAACAACAACAAAAAAAATCAATTAAAAACCCAAAGACAACACTGCAGTAACATGAAAAGAAATACAATAAAATTAAATGCAAAGTTCTAAATTATTCAAAATTAAAAGTTTTTGTGGGTGTCCACAGTAATACAAAATAACAAAAAGTCTTCAAAGGAAGAAAAAAGGCAACAGAGGGTTTGAAGACTGATATTTGTTTTAATATCTGTAATTAGTTTAATAATTGGGCAATACTTCTGCCTCACAGGATAATGGTAGTTGTCTACAGAAATTACATATGCACTTGCTCAAAACTCCTTTTTTTTTTAACTATCTGTGCACCATTTTACAGTTCTTTCATGCTATATCTACTGAACACAGAAATATTTTGTGCTTTTATGATGCCTTTGATCTATAAATCTCAAAGCAACTTGAACAATCACAACATTCTGCAAAACGAAAATTATTTTTACTTTATAACTGGGGAGACTGAAGCACAAGGTTCCCACCTTCAGACACTTCAAATGTTCCTGAATAAAAATTACAGTGGCCAAAAACTCAGAGATGACAAACACCCATAGCTTGCAGTGATGTATGTAGGAGTTACAAAGCCTCGCTGTGTCAGCAGCATCAGTCCAGCTGCACTTGCTTAGGTTCCAAGGTATGAACCTCCAGTTCTTTGCTTTCAGTGCCTCAGTGTACAAATGTCAGACTGCATGATTTATTGCCTGATTACACATTATGGCACAGTATCTAGAAACCCATGTTATGGAGAATTCTTCTACCTCATTTGATGGCCTTTATTGTAATCCAAGCTGAGAATCTCACAGATGGTGTATTTGCCATCACTACCTCTCATGACAGTATCCCAGTTTTACAGACTGAGGACCCAAGAACAATGGAATTAAGGGCTGAATGTATGACTTATCTAAATTCACCTAAAGCAAGATGATGCACTACCCCAGAGATAATGAAGGAATCAGCATAATGAGGCAAACAAATGCTTCAGAGTCGTAACTTCCCCTCCAGTGCCTCTTGCAATGCTTCCTTTGCTCTGCTGAGTACTAAAACCATCTCAGGGCTGCTGACAAGCAGGTGATAAAGGAAAAGAATCAAATGCTGTCACAACTGTTGCCTGTTCCCTTTACGCTCTCCACACACGTGATCTGGGGTACAGAAAAAATAGAAACTGCCATGCTGGGTTAGGCTGAAATGGCTAAATCCTGCCTCCAACTGCAGCCAGTAGCTGATGCTTCGGGGACATGGGAGAAACAAGGTAAGGGCAGACTGATCCTTCTCAGCAAACATCACTGCTTCCAGCAGTCAGAAGGTTAAGGATTTCCTGAACTGCCTATCCGCCATGACATATCCATTCACCTGGCATCAAGTTCCACAGTTCAATTACAAATTTTATGAAAAAACTACTTCCTTTTGCTTGTTTTAGATCAGCTCTTTGAAAACAGACACGTGGGTTCTCTTCTTTCCTAAGTAAACTGTTGTTCATGGACACATTTGTAATGACACCTTTTTATTGATCTCTCTGTGATCCCCCTGTTTCTTGTATCCTTCGTGTCCTCCGTTTCTCTTCTATTTGGTAACCTCCATCTATAGTAAAAACTCCTTTTATTCATAACCTCTGCCTTATCTTGAATCCAGTCATTAATCACCACAACTGATAATGACTATAATTAAAAAACAGTGACACGAGTAAAAATATTTCCTCTCATTTCAAAATAGCTTGGTTTCCTAAAGGATCTTTCAACGAGGGACACTGTCAGAAATCCTTGTTCACCAGCACTATAGCTATTCCAGTAAACTGAGGTGCCAAAAAACATTCCCACTTATAAGAATTTCTCTCTCTGCAGTTTATTAAACCATTAAAATCGCCCTTGCCACACCTTTGGCGCAGGCAAGCTGGCACTCTCTGGACAGTACCATCTGTGATGCACTGCGCTGGGTTAAGACTGTTCCCCATGGGCAGTTTGGATGCAGCCCTCCACCTTCGGATGCTGAGAGTGTTTAATAGTACGGCCAGATGCTGCCTGGTGGCCCCAGGGCCAGTCAACATGCCCTGGCATTGCTTGGTGCGCTAGCATAGAAGAAGTCCAAATCAACGAGGTTATCCAAAGTAGAGCACAAGACACAATTTACCTTTCGTGTCCACTCCCACTTATTAGAAGTGGTTATATATGATCAGCATATCCCCACACAAAGCCCCAGATTTTGGATGTTCATGAAGGTACAGGGGCTCCTACATCCTTCTGTGGCCACCTAGGCCAAGCACGTGCTATTCATAACTGTTTAACGTAAAGAGAGTGAACCAGAAAGCAAGAGGAGTATTCCTACATCTCAGTCCACTGCCAGAATCATATCTTCCTCTGTTTTGTGCTTCAGGGTCCATACAAATTTTAAGTTACAGTTGTTGGGTTTCTTTAATTAAAACAATTAAACTATTTAACCATAGTTTAAAAGCTCTACTGGTAGGATGCTTATTCCTGTAACAAACTGTATCTTATTTATTTTAAATTACTATAAAATAATTTCTTAATTTGTGTCGTTTGTTCCAGGAAAGAGGTCATCAGAGATAAGTTATTTCTTCTACTTTGAACATTAAAACCTAACGCTCCCCGCCCCGTTTCCTACGTGTTGTCTTTCAGCCCTTCATTAAAGATGTGTTTTAGCATGGCATACTTCCTTGCTCTTCCTTTCTTAGTTGTTAAGACTACCTAACTGATTATCCAGGTTTTCAATTGTTTCCTTAGAGTCACACAGTGTCTCATGCAGTTGAATTGAACTGACAGCTTATTGAATAATGAACTCTCATATGACACTGTGATTCTTCTGATCAAACATAATTATAACTTTGCCAGGTTTCTCTTAGGAAACCTAATCACCTTCTTACTGAAACACAGGCTTTTCTGCAATTTTTATGTATTAGCGTGAACTTTACTCCTACTACATATTCACACTTCTCTGTGTGTTTCTTCCATGCCCATTGGTTTTTGTAGGGTTTGACTGATGCACTGCTCCAGCTTAGTTCAAAAAGCAACAATTCTGCTAAGCTCTGCAGAAAGATGACTTGTTCAATTTAACTTCAGGTGAGATTCATCTCACTAACTTCGGATAGCTACAACACAGTCATTTGAGTCTGCATTGCCAGATCCCTGCTACAGTCGGTGGAGACAAAAAGGCATTTCATAGGACAATAAACTTCAGTCTAGTGAAATCACAAGAACCAGCCGCGATCCAGAATTTTAAACTGTAGCCATCTACAATTAGCTAAGATAATTCTGTTCCACTTACACATTTTTTTAATACCACCTTCCTCATAAGTACATAAGGGGAGCTAATTCTTTGATTGTCCTGAGAAACAGAGGAACAGCACTTGAAAGCAATGTGTTGTATTTTCCCAAGTGATTAGCAGTCGAAGAGTGCCAACCTGCAAGTGCGAATCATATTCAATTACTATTAAATCTAGAGTAGAAATTAAGAGCACAATTGTTCACAGAGGTTTAGTGTGTAATTCTGTCTTTTTCAATGATTTCTCCAGAACATGCTATACACCCAGTGAAAATCTTCCGGGGACTTAATTTATAGTGTGGTCTAAAGCATAAAATTGTCTTCTCTGATGAGTTATGATCAAATACATTGTCAGCCCAAGACAGAGTGAATTTGAACCAGCAATGTTTCCTTGAGCCATGAAGAAGGAAGTGGTAATAAGAGATAGTGAGGTTTGCTATGTGCTCTCGTTCACTATGTTCACGTTCAACAAATCATTTCCCTGTTCTGTGACTCAATTTACCTTTGTGTAGACCGAGTATTCGTATTTTCTGAAAGAGCAGCTGTGAAGTTTTACGGCTCAGAATTACACTTTGCTTTCAAATACACATGAACTTCTGTTTGTTTCACATCTGGAACTGAAATCAGAGTTCAGCCCTTGAGGTCCACATAAATAATTTGAGACTCTCAGCTGAAAAGGGCTAGGAAAGTGTGCATTAATATTTAAACTTGCTTTGCATGGCATTTTCTGGGACATGTTTTCTAATCATTGACATTATCCAAACATGCCACATTTCCTCTTTAGCAAGGTTTTACTGTGGGATTATCTTGATTGATGTGGATAACAGCATTGCTGTGAAGAGCGATCTTTTATGCATGCACTCTAGTTCCTGTTAACAACTGTAAAGATTAGAGGTTTATACAACAGGTATTAACAGACTTTTCCTGTTATTAACCATTTAGGTCAGTATTTTGCTTTACATTTTGTGCATGAAGGCTTTATGATTAAGTATTCAAAATGATTCTGCTTCCTTTTTCTTGTTTGATTTATTGTTGAACAAGTCTTTGCGCACCCTTTCACATTTGAGGAATTCAAAAAGTCTGCAGGCTCAACGAGGGTGAACACATTATACCGTACATTAAGGATGAACGTAAAACGCATTTCCGTATTATTTCATATGACTAAAAACCTTATCAGTAAAGTCGTCATCTTTATTAAAATCACCTGTAAAACGGCATATGCCTCATCTTGGACATAACCCTCATCAGGGCCACAACAAGACATTCACAGCTGAATGTACTGTTCCTTGTACAATGTGTGAACAGTACTGTGTGAGAGAAGGAAAGTGCCACTCAAATAAATGATTACATATAATTCAAAGATTTAAATCATTTTCTACCTTGAGTCCCAGCATATAACATTCCTCTCTTGCCCATCTTCTCTCAAAACCCTGTTAAGGTTTTAATTTTTAGTCAAAGGGCTCAGAAACCTTATCCTTACTTGTCTTGAGGAAAATCTATGCCACATCTATTCCCTACTATCTACAAATTTGAAAGTTAAAGGTATGCAGATATTTTTCTTCATGATGATAGAAATATCAGAGGGTTAAAATGAAAAAAAATTAGAGCAATAGCATCAGGCTGAAATATGTGTATTCACTTCACTTCGAAGCCTGTCGCTTCCAAAAAACTTGGTGTTTGCATGATAAAAGGAATGAATGTTCGAATGAGAAGTTTTACATATAAATAGGTTTCTTACAAATCACATATGTATATAGCTTAAAAAGCATCCCAGAATCTTTATGGTTGTAAAATGCTTAGTTGTTGACCTCACTTCATTCTTCCTAAGGAGAAACAGATGGCTGTAATTGAAATTATATGTGATTTTAAAGTTGTGCCTAATTTATGGATTTTGATACAGCTCTTCATTATTATACAATAAAAGAAGATTTCTTTCTTCCTTTCCTTCTTTCTTTTAGTTTTTAATTTTGATTTATATATTTATTTTTTAAGTCTGGTCAATGCTATAGGCAAGGGCATAATTTTGGCACAAATCATTGCTCTGGGATATGTCTACACTGTGTATTTGGCCCAAACACAGGCTGATGACATCATCCGCTATCTGGAAAACTAGCGAACTCCAAAATCTACACTCTGATCCCCTCTCTCATTTTTGGGTACTCAACCCGGTGAAGCTCTCTGTCTCTCTCTGCCCAGTGCCAGCCAGCATGGGCAAGCTTGAGCTCTGCTGTGAGCCAGGTCCGGGCCAAGCCACCCGGCAACTTTAGCACAAGCCCAGCAAGAGCTGTCATCCAGCTCTCAGCCCTGCTCCTCTGCTGCACCCCTTGTCTGAGCGAAGCCAAATTTCTTGTCCTTCACCTGAGGACGCAAGGGGGAAAGGCACCCTTGCACAGCTGGGTATCACGCTCGTGTTCACAAATGCAGGAATATTTTAAAACAACTAGAAGTCACTGACGATTTAATGCAGCGAAGAGACAGTCCCAAAACATACAAAGTAATAAATAACACAAATAGAAGGGAATTAGAAGTTCTTCTAAGAAAATAATATGTATTCAAGAGCTAGGGTGCAAAATCTGAAGAAGGAGAAGCAGAAATAGTTCCATGAGGCAAGATCGGTGGCGTTTTTCTTTTTTTTCATTTTTATAAAATAAAAAATACAGCATCAGAAGCTAGCACTGTTTGATGACATCACACCATGACATCAAGGGGAGTAAGATCTGGCTGAACTCAGCTGCTACGACTGTCTTACTATCTCATTTGAAAGTACCGGGGCAGGAGGGTTCTCCTAATACTTCCGTAATTCTGGTTAGCATAATATTTCAGAAACATGTTTACTTTACATAAAAACAGGGAAATGTTCTCTGTTGGTGCAGAACCATTACAACGTGCCCAGGTTTAAGCAAAGTAAATAATTTGATTTTGTTTGGCAATTAATTGAAAATATAACTTCCTTTCACAATTTAAAGAACAATTAAATAAATGACGATCAGCACAATTCTTTAGATTCACGTGATAAAATTCATTCTAATGCCGTGTGATGAACACACTTTCCCAGGGGATTAAATCTCCCCTGTCCCATTAACATTGACCTAAGATCTACAGGATAAGTAATTTCCACAGCAAAGCCCGGCTTGGCAATATTACACAATCTTTTCTGGAACCTCTCCCTGTACCCTACTGAGCTAACACCACGGCAAGTCTCAGGATCCGCTTTATAAGATGAGGTTAAACCTTCAGAAATCTTAATTAGTCTACTGAGCATTTGCAAATAGGTACATACACAAAGACCAAAAAAAATAAGGCCTACCAACTATGGGAGGAAATACAGTTAGTGGAATAAAGTACATTTCTCAAAAATTGGAGATAAAATTGGAAGTAACAACATACATTTGAATATTTAAGGTAACTTTTAGATAACCCTATTCATAGTGGGCAATCACTGAGATTTTGCATTACTCCGAGACAGACGGTATACTTTAAAAACGATTATATTTACAAGGGGTCAACCGGCTTTCCCGCTCAGCGAATGACAAAAATTTAACCTCTGTGTTCCTAAACACACATTATTGAGGTAGAGCCAAGAGCGGCCTGAAGTGTTGTTCTCAAATGAATTCCTAAGCTCCTTCTCCCTCTGATCCTTCTGTAAGGGAGGAAAAGGAGTCGGGACCAACAGGGCCAAACCAACTCAAAGAGGAAGCCCTTCAAACGTTCAAACTGTTTTGAGCCATTTTTCACCTGGCGCAAGCGGACAGAACTGTTCCAGGGCACCATGCAAAAAACTAAGGCCTGGCACCACAGGCTCACGCAAAGAAGCACTACCACCCTCTCTAGTGAGGAGCTGAACATTCACAACGATGCTTTTCTCTACACCACTGTCTTTCAAGGCCAAATACCAGTTCTGCAACTTCCGACAAAAATGCAACCAGATGAATTACTCAGGGTGTTACCATTAGATTTCTTCAGCAAGTGTAAGCAAGTGGCTTGTGGCTTCAGGTGAGAGGCCACCCACCTGAAAAGGCTGCGAAAATTATGCTAGAACAGAAGCACAAGATTTCAATTAACTGTCACACAAAGGAAAACTGTCCAAACTGAGGGAAACGTCAATGTTAAACAGCACAGTTCAGAAGCTATTTAAAAAAGTAAAATTGATTTTATTTTCAGGAATTTAAGAATTTAGTTTTAAAATCACTAGTTTTCGAGTACTGAGTTTAAGCACTTCTCTGCACTCATGTTTTTAAACATACCCTACATTGAATACTGCTTTCAAACTGAAAATAATATTGCAAGGTGATAAAAATTTTCCAGCGACTGCTTTGGAGGAACCTAATGGAATGGTTTTCCTTTGAGTTCCTTCTGCCACTGATAAACTGACAGCCTCTCCTTTTCAGAATCCCTCTCACAATTTTTCAGGCACTCCTAATATCTGGCATGGTAAATACCTGCCTCACTGAAATCATGATAGTTCGTCCACTGACTTCAGCGCATTGCGTCAGGGCACTTGCGAGGTAACATTTTGCACTGACTTACCTCAGCAAAGGAATGGATGAAAGATTAATGCCTCTGTATAAGCAATTATATCACTGTCTTTAGTTACCAAGTTTAGTTTCAAGAATATTTTCAGGAGCTAATTCTCACAAATTTTTCCAGGAGTATTACTTTAAAATGTGTGCAGTGTGTCCACTTACTGCATTTAAAAGGGAAAACAGCTCCTGGATACATAAGTGCAGTACAGAATTCTGCAAAAATTAAAATTTCAGCATGCTAAACTTACAATAATGCAGAATAATGTCATTTTCAGGACCAAAACAAAGTCTCACCAAACATTTCAAATGTATTAAACTCTTAGACTGGAAGCTACATTTATTTTCCTTTCTAAACTCAAAGAAAAGGAAAATCAAGGCAAGTCCACAAAACGTTTTACATTTTTGGTCAAACAGCAATGCTATTCACATACATCACCTACTTAATGGAGACCTATAGGCTTTCTCTTTTAAAACGTGACAGGTTTATAGTACTACACTACATGCTGCAACTAGCAGTAAGCATCTGAGATTGAGAGATACAGAATAATCGATAATGTATGATGAGACTCATATGACAGCAAAAGTAAACACGTTTCATTCATAACAGGGGTGGCTGAATCATACGATGTGATATTTTCCCGAGCTGCGATCATTTCCTCTGGGTTGCCTTAATGCTTGAGCAGATTTCTATCAGAAATGCCAAGCGTCCACTGGTTCTGGCTATGACCCTTTTCTTTTTTGCCAGGTTTTGATGTTCTTTCTGCAAGGATCCTAACTACATTATACTCCCCACTGTAGGGCACACAAAAATAACGTGAAATATGACAGGAAAGATGCCTTCACCCATGTGAAGTGATGCTCTCACTTCAGCCTGCTAAGAACTCTCCTGCTTGACTACACACTTATGTCATCACACACTAGATTTTGGAATAAAAGGGAAAATCTATCTTCTAGGTTTGGATTAATTATTTTAAAAGTAAACACTTAGTTCCTCTGAAAATAGTTGTGGAGCAATCACACTGAGTAACTTCCACCAAATAATGAAAAAGAAAAGCCCCAATCATGCCAATTATTAGTTCATAGAATCACAGAATCATTTAGGTTGGAAAACAACTTTAAGATCATCGAGTCCAACCGTTAACCTCGCACTGCCAAGTCCACCACTAAACCATGTCCCTAAGCGCCACATCTACACGTCTTTTAAATACCTCCAGGGATGGTG
>JAVKLA010000007.1:16729942-16749070 GCA_034782735.1 Sagittarius serpentarius | reverse complement strand
ATATTCTCCCTCTCCTGTTCAATCAAAGAGGGGGAGTGAGAGAGCGGCTTTGGTGGGTAGCTGACATCCAGCCAGGGTCAACCCACCACACATATGTAAAAACGAAAGAACAGACCAAAAAATTTCTTTCATCTGAAGTCTGGCTGGTACCAGCCAGTCTCAGAGGATTCCTTCAATACCGCAGGCTAACGGACTAGATCAGGCTGGAGCACCTGGCCTCCCACCAGACAGCGTGGAGCCCATGGCCAGCGCCCCAGTGCTCAGTGTGGCTAATACTAGAGCCCTAGCAATTGAGTAAAATCAGCAGGAAACCCATCAGATGGGCAGTTCATACCAAAACCCCATAGACAGCTGCAATGAAGTAAAAGCAGCAGGGGATGAGAACAAACAAAAGATGCTAAAACTGCAAACAACCAGAAAAAAGTGGCAACAGGCAAGAGCAGTTTAAGAAACAAACCTAAAACTGAAGCAGACAGCACATTATTAGCAACACAAAGTACAGATGACTTCCTGCACCCTAAAAAGCAGGCAGAAGTTAGCAATGGATTTCAAATACTTGGTTACAAAATGAAATTAATTCAGCAAATAGGAATTTTCTTTTGGAAGGAGTCTTTTTTCCTCTAATCATATGTTTTATATTTGTCCTAGTACTATCAGAGATGGGAAATTTTCAGAATCATTCTAAGACGATGACATGATACACTGACAATCAAGCTGGTGAGCAGGTCTGTCCTGTTCAGCAGAGAATCGTTTACCAATAAGTAACTAATAGTTTACTAATAAGAAACATCCAGAACAGAAGTGTGAGTTCACAAAAACCTCTGTCTTAATAGACTGCCACTCTTATCCTCCACTTAAGACAAGCTCTGTCTTAACTCTGACCAATGTTACCTCGTTCGCAATAAAAGAGAGGTTGTCCTTATTTTTTGAATTACAGCTACAGGATAAGGTACCTTTCATTCACCCCCACGAAACAATTAACAAATAGTCAGAGCACTCTTCCAGGTTGCTTGAATTATTTCCTATGCTAGGAGAATTCAACCCTGTCTTCCTACCTGTCTATTAAGAGGTAGGTTACCATACCCATCAGGACATTGCCCATTCTCCCCATGGAGGCTATGAAATTATAGAAGACAATGCTAAACTGGAGAATTCTGCAGCATATCAGCCACCTTACTGGAAAGGGAACTTCAAATCCCTGTGCCAAAAGCTGACGTTAGAGCTGAAGCTGTCCTTAGCATGGGAACTGGAGCCCTCAGGTGAATACAAACCATTAAACTTCATGCTAACACGTATTTTCTCTCTGGCCCACTGAATCATAAATTATTTTCTGCCTAAAATAACCGAGACACATGAGGTTAAGGAAACTCCTTGTACGTGAGAAGAGATTCTGAATCAGTTCAGATCTCGGGTAGCGTGGGTGAATGCTTTAACTGCAAAGCAAGTATATACACAGAGAGACTTTTACATCAGCAGCCCTTCAGCTTACTGCCTTAAATGCAAGAAACTATATACTGCTTTTTAAAAAACTGACCTCTATAGAGTATTCTTGAGACAAACCAGTTAGGCAGAGCATGAGGAGAGGGCGTGGTGTTCTGTTTCTTTCCCACCCCTTTCCATCTCCTCCATGAGGTATGGTAGAGATGGCTATTTCATTCTGTATACACATAACAGCCAGGCTCACCCTCTGCTGCAAGCCATGAATGAGTAGAGACACAGCCAAAATAAAGCGGAGTTGTTGCTAATGCTGGCCTTTAACTTAGGACTTTGATTTGCTCCCTCCCTATCTGGACAGATAAGTCTTTATGATGGCAGAGTCTCAACAAGTATCTGGGATCTAGAAGACATTCTTCCTATATGGCAAGATTTGCCAATTACCTTCTTACCTTTGATATAAAATTTAAATTTTTTACAGCAAATTTGGTAGGTTCTACCATCATTAGCAAGCTAGGAAGGTTCAATAAGGAAGTCCCTAAACAGTTAAGCTGCCTGAATGCAAAACTTGATCACACCATTGCAAGTTCAGGGAGCACCTTAATTCGAATTTAGCTTCTTTCCTCAAATCTTTTCAGGCACCTGTAAGATAACAGGAATTGGTTTAAGCTCCTGGGCTCTTCACTGGGCACAGCACTGTATTTGAGAACGGAGAGAGAATATCACTTCTGCATATTCTAGGATCATCAGTGCCCCATGGGAATTCAGAGGGCGCTGCTGGGCAGCCTAGGCCGTGGTTCTCCTTTGAGGAAAAATGTTTTAAAAAAATTCCTGGATTCTGCATTCAACCATGTTATGGTGACTATTATGCCTGATTCTTTCTGGGTGAACTACAGCAGTTCACTACGTACGCTATGCACCCTGCATTTCTTCGTATGCTTATGGAATACAGAGATTCCACTGGCTACTTCAAAAAATTAACTGTTAATAGTGGCTATTCTCTAACAAACTACCAAGGGATGTGATTAAAGAAAATTTCACTGTGGCATCACTCTCCTTTAAAAAAAGAAAAGGGAGGAGGGGGAGGGAGGGGAGAGGGAGAGAGATGCCATAAGTTCAGGAGCAAAACACTGTTATTATTCTGAAGCGGGAATGACATCCTTGCATTAACACAGTATGAAATCATGGTAGCAATTTTCATGCCATATTATTTTGTTTTTGTCAGGTCACTGATTTTCAATTTCATCAATACTATATAAAACTAAGGAAGATAATAGAATAAAAAGCATCCATTTGGAGTCCACTACTGAAGCAAGAACATGAACATGTTTGCTTCTGGGAACGTGAACCAACCAATCCACCCACAGAAAATATGGGTTACTCTTGTGCTGGAATAACATAAATAAACCAAACTCAGAAGTTCCAGAAAAGGCAATAATACCAAAGTAAACCTGACAGAATTCTGAGTAAGTGTATGTTACTGTAGTTTACAGGCTGATCTTTACCCTCCCCTAACATGCAACAGGGTAACCAGAGAAGTACAGTGCCAAAAAGCTACAGTGGGCTTTGTTTACACTCATCTGGACCCACGTTCTTATGCTTTTCCCCAAACACTATCCATTTAAAGTGAAATTACCATTTAAATCATCCCAGATCTAGCTCACCAATTCTCATCTTTCAACTGTCTTTCCAAGTTTTGACTGTATCATTACAACTGATCTGAGGTCTCCTAAACCACAAATTACAGCAAAAGACAGAACTAGGAGAGACACGCTATTTTCAAAGCACATCTGCCAAGTCACCACCTGTGAGGGTCCCAGTTCAAGAAAAGCTCATAGAACTGCACCTGGGTAGCAGAGAAGCCCCTAGAGATCCACCTCTCCATTTGGAGGTACTTATGAAGTCCTTTGCCTGGAGAAGGGAAGAAGGTAGAACAAACAGAAAGCAGCTATCACAAAAGATCCAAACAAGCTTGGAGCTGGGCAGCTTGACTGTGAAGTACATCAATATCTGCTTCTCTAATTCACGACTGCTCCACCAAGCTCTACACCCCCTGAGCTCCTTGAGTGAACCGCTGCATACGGCCTCAGCCCAAGCAAGAGAACCTTTCCTATGAAGAAGTCACCAAACTTCCAGGTTTCCTCTCAGGCGTATGCCTGTGCAAGATCAGAGGTGACTTTCCAAGGAGAAGGGTGCAACTTCTTCCCTCAGGTGACTGGAAGCCCCTACAAACTTTCCGCCCTGGACGATAAGAGTAGCAGGGAGATGGACGCAGGCAGTCCTCCTCTCTTTATTCTCCATTTGTATCCATGGCAGGCATGTCCTTCACTGACTCTGAGTCCCTTAGGAAGACTACCAGCTGCTTTCATTCCCCAGTATCCTTGTTGAGGTACAGAAGCGACCCAAGTAGTTTGGCTGGAAGAGACCTAATGCTCAGTCTGGCCAAGCCCTAACTGGGATGGGTGAGGAACAAGGCCACGTTGCACAGCACACCCACCCCATAGTTGACACAAGCTCTTGTGAGGGCAACGATATGTCTACTTTCTCTCTGTAAGAGTCTGAACATGGACAATCGCTGTGATTTTCTCTCTACCAATATCAGCAGTCACACATTTCCCTATGAAAATACTGTGGATTAAACTGGACCTTCCATGATTTTTTTTATAAAACTGCATCCTTCCCATCTCTATTTGAAAATAATTAGTCCTTCTCCAACACTGAATGATTAAACTGTAACAAATATCACACTTTACATGATCAATGTTGGTACAATGAATAGCACATGAATTAATAATGTCTAGGCACTTTTTCTAATTGTTTCCTAATGTTCTGTTATTATATATTCATTTGATATTCACTGTAATGCTAGCGATCACCATTTTTTCATTTGTTCCATAAAAATCACACATTTTGCCTTCGTTTTCTGCAAAAGAATTAAAAGAATGAAGTACAGTCACCTGATTTCTCACATTTCAAAAAGTTGCACTGTCACTCACGGACATGGCATTTGTCTTAAAAACCCTCCCCCCACAACACCACACAGGGTAAATGCTCACTTGGGGAATCAGATCTCTTGAACAGGGTGGTCAGTCACCGCACAGAGGGCAGGAGTCGTCTCCGTTTCAAGCCTCCTTGCAGCAGCACCTTCAACTGCATTGGGTTAGATTCCCCAAACTGCCATTCTCTTCGTCTTTTATAATCCAGCTGGCTGCTGGTCCTGTGCAACCACTCCAAAACAGGCATCATCCATCACTATTGGTCATCTTAAACAACATACAAAACATACCCTGTCTTAACTATGCAAAGAGACTGTTTAACATAGCCATTTCTGCATCTGCAGGAACTATTTCTACTGACTACTTACAGGTGTCACATCTATGTATAATTTGGTTGATTCTGCAGAAGGAACCACCTGGAGAACTTGCTGGAGCAGCCTGGTTCCCCACCCAGCACACAGGGAGAGCCTGTCCACTGGTCCAGGCACAGCGGGAGCTGCCAGGAGAATCAGCAGGACAGTCCAGAATTCCCACCTGGAGCCCTCCTTCACCACACCAAGTACTTCGCTGTGGTGGAGCCTGGTAGTTCAATTAATCACCTTGTTTCAAGTTGGTTCATGGTCTCCTCTCAATCCATTGTGTCAGCTCCGCAGAGACTGGATGGGAAGATCCGGTATCACCCCGGGAAATAACGACCTCACTGTCCTGGGTGAGCACATGGCACAGCCCTGATACCCAGCCACACCACAGCCACCACTATAGTTCAAAGCTGAATTTCATCCTCGTATCTCACTTGTAACTTCAATTCTATGCTCTTGCCATAAACCTCTCAAATCTGTTATTGACTCTTGAGGCAGTTTCAGGTTTTTTGTTCCAGATGTACCGAACGTCACACTTCTGCATTAGGAATTTATTGTCGTTGTGGGTATCTGGTTAACATCTCTGAAGTCTCTTTCTCCTGTGGGCCAATAGCCAGTATAACATCACTAAAGGAGATGAAATGAGCACATACTACTTTTGATAAAAAGGTACAGATGTACTACCCTACATCATCATGACCTGTCCACAGAGAATCCTAAGTGCCCTGGGATTAGAATTTTTTTTTTTCTTCTATTTGAGTCAAAATGACAAATCACATCAACTCCAATGCATCTGTTCACAAGTGTGTACGTCCCTGGAAGCTGGTATTTTTCTCACTCCTGTGGTGTCCAAATTTTCCAGTATGGCATCAGCCTTCTTATTACAAGGTACCTTTACTTATCTGTTCTTAAGTTGGGAGGTATCATAGAAAGGAAATCATATTAGATTGTTCATGGAATCACAAACTTGCCTTTAAACAAAACAAAATAGTCTAATTACACATATTACTATCCACACACTTAGAAGAAAAAATTAAACGCGTTGTGTAGAAACACATTGTTCAAAAGCAGGGCACATGAATGTGAGGAAAGTAACCAATGTGATATTCAAAGTAGTGCGTGCAAGTAGTGGTTTCGTTTGTTATTAGGCTTTGTCTGGCTTGATCGTAAATCCCAGCACAAAATCAACTAAGACAGATCACTTGAGACAATACCACAGACTATTTTCTTATTAAATACAAAGAAAAGCCCCCACATTTTGCAGCTATTAACGCTCAGTGAAAAAGCTCACAAAACACAAAACATGATACAGGGTGACTCCAGGCTTTGTTTTGTGCCCTCATCCCATCCATATCTTCAAAACATCTTATCATGAAAGACCAAAAAAGTACTTCACATCAATATTTCATTGAAATTCTTTCAGAGAAGACTTATATACATTATAATTTCAAGATGAGATGCAGACTATTTTAGTTGCAGGGGAGAGCAATATATTGGATAATAGCTGACATTTGACTCCCAGGGTTTTTCTTTTATGAATCAAAATTCATTTAGCGATAGTAAAGTAGAAAAGTGTGGCTAAGAAATCGATAGAAGTGTTCTGTATTCTAGTTATGGAACATAGAGATAACCCTAAGTCAACATTAATGATGCTGGCCTGTGAAAACATTGACAGAGCCAAAGTAATGATTTTAAATAATAGACTTCATCAAGCAGGTATCAACAAGCTAGCTGTGTTAATGGAGATTGCTGCCATACTTTATGATGGTTTTTATTTATTCAGTGTGTGGAAATGATCAGTGGCATCCAGTTGACAGCTGTAGGGTGACGTAGTTTGGACAAAATTTTTCAAACTACGTGACAATGGTCATCTCCTCCTCTCCTCTAACTGCTCTGGAAAAATAAAATCTCTTTTAAAACACGTAACATTTATTTACTGGCTCACCCCAGCCCCATGCGAGTTGCCAAAGATGGTTTTATTTTTATTTTCCTTGTAGGCAATGAACACACTGAAATGACACTACCAAATGCATGTCCCATACATTAATAAATCAGGCAGAGTCCACAAAATAAGTAGAACAAAGACCTTTGATTTCCTGACTATCCAAAATATGGCTGCTATTGGAAGGAAGCATTTGTGTTCAAAGAATGAAACATCAAAACAGAAGAGAGGGATGAGGATGTGAGCTGTCTGCTCCATACATGCATGATTAAGCCCATCTTTCCCTCAGCTTGAAAAAAGAACTGCCAGATAACGACTGACCGAAGCAAAGGGGTAAAACAAAAGGAGGGGAACAAATACAGCTGCAACAGAAACAAAGAAGGATTATCAAAAGTAACGCAGGTAAAGGCCAAGATACATTCCAAATGACTGTATCAAATGATTAATTCTAGGAACATCTATTCTTCTATTTGGGGATTTAAAAAATTTGTTTCTGAAACACAGACGCCTAAGCCAACCCTTTCAATAGACATTAAATAAAAACAACAGCAAAAATGTATTTCTATGCTGGTTTACATCAAGGAGTTGATTTTTATTAAACCTTTGTCTGTTTGGATACCAACATGTAATTCTTCCCTGATTCAACCAGCTGCTTGAAATAAAGTCATTCTTGAGATTTCTCGGCTAAAGCTTTAGAACATCCACTTAATTTTCAGTTTATTCAAAAACAATTCCATTTTATTACTCTAAATGATCAAGCGTACTACAAAAGAAGCTGTCAGGCATACCTATAAGTATACAGTTCAGGACTCTGCAATGTATGTCTTATTTCCTTAAATCCAGCATAAATCAGAGGTTAATAGCAAATCATCTGTAAGAGGTGGCAAAAAAGCCATTATACGGTGAGCGACAGTAACTATGCAAAATTAATTAGAAGTTTCAGTCAGTGTCGCGAAGGCAACAATAGACAAATAATTTTGGGTCATCCTTCATTTATTTATCGAGTCTGCCAATACTTCTTAGCAAGTATTGCTAAGAAGGCCCCAGCTCCTACACTTCTGAGAATTTGAGATTTTATTTGGAAAAAAAAAAAAAATCTTCCTCTCGTAGTTATAAAGACAAGCTTAAACATTCAAATTTAATGTACCCCAAAGACACAAGCGATAATGCAAAGAAAAAAGGACATTTTGGATTCTTTTTTTATTTCATGTTATAAGCAAAAGTCCTGATTCTTGTACATTTAACATACGCAATACTGTATATTCAAACGTCAGTAAAGAAACTCTTTGCCAGCAGGATCAACACAATGAGAATGAGGAATAAAAAATACCCAGACAAAAGAAAGTGCCTTCTCTCCCCTTAGTTTGATTTCTTACTAAGAAATCAAAATATGCTTATTGCTGTCTATTGGGAAATGCATATCAATTCCACCTTTATTTTATGAATATTTACTTAGCTGAATACCTAGTGCTGCTAATCCATATTTTATGAATATGCGTACACACACACACACACACACAAAAGCTATACGGAAATTGTTTCCCTTATAACACAAAAGAACTTTTTCTCTTGGTGAGCATCTGTTTTTTTGAACAGGGAGGAGGAATAAGCGCTGTCACCATCCAAAAATATATCTGAATTTTGAGAAGTTTTTAAGACTATTTGCAAACCATGGATTATTTTTTGTTTTAACAGAGTAGCTTTTGAGGCAGAAAAGGAGAGAACCTTTTCCTTTTGTCCTTTATTATGCCCTTACCTATGTTATCTTTAGTGAACAGTAATACATTCCACAAAGATAACTTATTTTCAGGAGAATAAGCAGCAAAAAGCCTCAGTGACTAAGGATAAAAATGCTTTCCTATTCACCACCCCATCATGTGATTTTTTTATATCAGCTATTTTCCATTGCAAGGGTGCGGGGAGAAGCATCAGAAGCATTTTCTGCTCACATAGGAGAGAATAACTCAATATATGTGTTTCAGAAACCATTTCTCAGGATCTTTCAATTCTATTTATTTCAAATACCACTGCCTCAAGAGTAATAAATATACTACTGCCTGGGGACAAAACAAAGTGTTTGATCTTGATGCAAGAGGTTGCACAGTTGTTAAACAAGAGAACCTCAGAATTTGTTTCTTTTAGACACAAGGAGAGAAGAATTTTATTCAGGATACTTCCTGATACCTGAAAGAATTAAGAAATGTAAGCCAGTTTTAGCAATAAAGACATATTAAATGAATGTATCATGCATGAGGATTTTTGTATGCTGACCTTATAAACAGTAATTCAGCAGAAGGCAGATCAGACAGGAAAAATTGGTCTGTTTTGTAATAGAGCTGTGTATAGACACTAATTTTTACATATTTGTTGACTCCAGTTCAGGAAAATACGACCATTAGTACTTACTTTATGAAAGCCTGATTACTAAATCATTGCAGTGTACCACCACCCCAAGAAGCTATCTACGTACTTGCGTTGTTCAGCTCAAAAAACCACGCAGGATTTTAAATTGTTGCTTAGTCCTGCCTTATTTGTATTCATGTGTTCAGGATTACCCTAAAGTGAGTGATTTTTTCAGGAGTATTACAGTGTATTTAACCAAAACAAATCCTTGATCTTCATCTGAAGTGAGATAGTCAATCTTCAAGTAGAGAAGACAGTCTTACAAGACAAGAGAAACACCCACGGTTTTGGCTTGAAAGGTGTCTCTGGAAGTGCCAGTGTTTTGTCCTGTCATGTCAGAAGACAACCTTTGCCTCAATAAACTACTTATACATTAACCACAGATAGCAAAGACATTAAAGAAGATTAAAATGCAAAATTCTGGTTTAGTTTGAAGAAACAGTTTCCAGTATAGAAACATTAAATAATTTATTTAATTGTACTTTGGGCATGTAGAATTTTTCAAGGGAAGCAGATTTCAACCCTACATTTCCCAATTCGCTGCATTAACTGTAGATAACCTGCAATTTAGTATATGGCAAGATGGTAGTGTCCAAGTCTGCTAGAAATGATGGCCTATAAGATCCTGCACACCACCACCACCCAATCAGTCATCCATGCTCTGCGTTCAGCCACTGAATTGGAAACCCAGGTTCTTTCCAGACGACAAAGATGACAGCAACTAATTCATCTGGAAAAGTCTGTATTGATGAAGCTCAAGAAATTTATTTCAAAGTGACAAAGTGGGTCACAAGAAGATAAATTTCATTTTGGAGTATTGTTTTTAAACAGAAATACTTCTTCCCTAGCGAGGTTGCCCAATTACAGCATTTAGGTAACCAAAGCTAAAAAGTACAAACATATCTAATGATCCTAAAATAAGGGTTATCTTCAAGCCAAGCTTACATTTTCATTTCAGCCATAAAAAATGATACAGAGCCTCAGGTGAGACAACAAGGAAGCTGCACAAATTCATTTAAAGACAAATTAATGAATTCCATCATGATGATAATGCAAGCTTACAGAACTGAAAATAATTGAAACCTGAAAGCTACAACTTCAGCAGGCAAAGATGAGAATAAAGTTTACAAGCCTTTCTCCTTAGAGAGACAATATGATATAAGACACCTAAATACTAAAATAAAGATTCAGTACTCCTCATCCCTCTTACAGGCAGAGATTCTGTCTGCATGTTACTGTGCACTGCTGTATGAGTACGAAAAACAAAGCTGCTTCTCCTTCACATGAACTACAGTTCAAGCACCAACTTGCGAATTCATCAGTAGGAAGACGCTGCTTTTGTTCTAAATTCACCTAGGTTGTAACTATATTTTGTCTCACATAAGAAAAAAAATTAACATTGCTGCATGAGCTAAACCAGATAAAAAGACTAATACGGGATACTGCAGTTGTAGGGAACTATTGATACAAAATAAAGTGTTCTTTTTGTTAGAAAAAAAATAGATATAAAACTGTATCTACATATGGAAGAGAGAAGACTCATTAAGATAGCCTTTTATTTTACTTGGGTAAAACAAAATCCAAGATAAAAAAACTCCTCTGGAAGTCAAAGGTGGATGATAAATAACCTTTAGACTAAGGACAAACTGTAGACTGTGAAAGTAGCATGACCCAGTGGAAAAAATCATGCAGCACAAAGTGTTTTGGTTACAGGGTAGTATTGCTACTACTACCACAGTAGCAGCTTCTGCAGCCACTCCAGAAGAAAGTAAGCACGAAGATCCGTAGCAGTAACACGGGCATATGCAGACCCCCAAAGACCGAATACAACTGCACTCCCTTGAAGAACTGTGATAGGAAGCTGACCTGATTCTGAATTGATACAAACACAAATCCAGAATTATCCTCAGTTTTTTGAGATATGGCAGCCTCAGCACCGTATTCTTTTTGCAAAAATAATTAAAAAACGCTCACCAAGCACTAAAATCCTAGAATAAATTTTGATATTGTGCTAAATCTACATCAGCAGAGAGATACATTTTATATTGCACCTTCTACATTTTCAATGTAAGTAAAGCGAGAGAACATCTGGATAGAGGGATGCACATGGACTTTAATTCCCTAAGACTGCGATGCGGCAGGACTGGCACTGCTCCAAATTACAGACTCCTTGCGGCTGCGTAGACACTGTGCTGCCCCACTGCAAGAGGGAAACGCTAGGCATCCTCCTCTGTGTAAAACTTACCCACGGTTTTAAGGGTGCTTTTGCGCTGTTACGTTAGTTTGGTGCTTGACATTGGGCTTGGTCCCAAACTAACCAGACTCCCACCTTGCTTACCTGTCGCCTTACGCGAAGCCCAGAGCAAGGCATGCAACTAAGCAGAGAAACCAGTCCTGGAAAGGACACCTCCGGCCTGGCCTCAATGGGGGAACTCGTATACAACAGAGAGGGTGGTACAGAGCCAGCCGTACCGGTCTCACAGCAGTGCTGAGAACTCCCTGAAACACTGCGAAGTATTTCACCAAACTCCTGTAGAAAATTTGTGTAAGAGGCCAGTATCACAGTATTGTATCTACAGTGTTCCAGCCCTTGAGACCTTGGAGCTAACCTGCGCTTCTTCACTCTGCGCAGCCCGGCACAGCGCAGCTATGCCCCGCGCAGCACAAGTAACAGAAATCCCGTAAATAATCCCTTGCCTTGTCTCCATCGCGAACTCTACACCTTCTCCCTGTCCTCTAGGGCGGTTTGACAAGACAGCACCCACCAGGCCCCTCTGAACGCCTCTTGCTCCCAAAACATTTCCCCAGCACGGAGCAAAGAACTGTAACCTTTAAATGTGTTTATTCCTACACCTCCTCTCTTAACCCCAGCTAGTAGCGCTTCCAGGCAGCGCAGGACTCTGTGCCCGCCCGGAGACGTTCGGAAAAGCAGCACGCCGAGAGCTCCCCGCTGCCGGGGTTGGACCTGGACACCCCGGCACACTTCAATTACACAACTGAAGTTCAAGGCCCTCTGTACTGAGGCTGAGCAGAGGCATCTCCCTCCTGCCCTGCAGGGTACCTGCTTTGCTCCTCCCTGCTTGTCCGTCTCTCTTGTTCTCCTACACTTGGATGTTCTCTACGGTGACTGCCACATGACAGTAGTCAACTTACCTACAAGTAGTGCCTTCCTGTGCGTTTTATGTGACCAACAATCGCTACCAAAAAAGAAGAATGTTTATTATCCATTCCAGTGCCTCACAGAATTATTTGCCCTGCTCCAGATCCAAGGCAGCTACTGATCTGGAAACATTAAGACACTTCGCTATAGAAGGGCTCTATAAATATCTCTGCTGGTGATTTCTAGCTTCCTTTGAAGTGTCAGGCACTTGACATTACCAGAGATTCCTCTGCATTAGGCAGACAGATGTGATATAACATATTAATCCCAAGAGGTAGATTGCTATATCCCCTCCTGGCACCCACCTAAAACTCAGCAGAAAAGAGCGAAGTTAGAGCAAATCGCTTTGAAGGTATTTGTTGTCACTTCACCCATTTAGAAAAATGGTGTCAAAGCCAAATACTGTATCACTGGAATCTGCAGGACAGCCTACAACCATGCCAAGTGCTGTTTCTTCTTTGTTGTGCCGCAACAGTTAAGGCCCCTCTAAGCAGAAATAGTTCAGGATTGTGCCACATTAGACCTTGGTATCTTTCTTTAAGGGAGAATGCTTCACGTTATGCTCAGGATCAAGACCCTGCTGCATTAGACACTGTGGCAACCAACCAAGGGGTGACTCAGGCCAGAAGAGCTTTCATTACAAATAAAGGCCCTGTGGTCTTTTTGTCGTGGGCAGAGCCAGAGCATTTGATTGTACAAGGTCCCCAAAAAGGAGCCAGGGGAAGGGACAAGGCAAACATCCAGCTGCCAGTGAACCAAGCCTTCCCTGCCGTCGTTACAGTACACTTCCCCAGAAGATCTGCTACATCATAGCTAGCTGATACAGCAGGGTAGGAAAGGGGAGAAAGTTCCTCCCACCCCTAACCATATCTACACCCGCAAACAGGGGCAAAGAACGCAGCACCCCAATGGAGATCACCTGAAGTACAGTGCGCATGATTCAGGGGCTTTTTGACCATGATCATTTGAGGAAGAGATATATTATAGCTTTGTGCTACAACTGCAAACATAATACTGACAGGCTCTATAGACTTGTAATCACTGTACTGAAAGAACATCTGTGTTTATGAAACACAAGTAATATAAAGCCTTTGTCTCTTTTTCTCCTTGAGATATGAAAAGGCACTTAAGCCCATATCTCCAAAGGTGTTTCTCTCTTCTATATGTCACTTAACTCCCACTGAACTCGGTACTTAACTGCCTTGGAGAAGCTGACATTTAGGTTTTATCTAGACAATTTTTGAAAATACCTTCAACTCCCCGGGAAGTAAAGGAACAAACATTAGCAGTGTCTCTTAAAAATGGAGAATATTTGAGGAAGGCTTGAATAATCAGAAACACTCAAGCCTTGAGCAAGTTTTGCAGAATGATGCCCTTTTAAGGTAGCAAGAATAGTTTTAGTACAGCGATACAATCGAACTACACCAGAAAATGAAAATAACGCAAGGTGAGCTCACCTTATTTAAAATTTACCTTGGCTGTATATATTTTGATTTTGGCTATCCCCACAGAAATCAGCTGTAGTCTGCTTTTTATGTTTTTAATTATAGAGTGATAGTTAAAAGCATGTAGAATTTTTTTCTCTTTATCGAATGAAACAAAAAAAACAAAGTAGAGTTTGAAATGTCATAGAAAGTTTCCAAAGGCTTTTACAGCTGTTTTTAAATACCGTCATACTCTTAGTTCATTTTATGAATAATCTGTGACACTTCATCAGCTCTATTTTCTTTTGTATTTATAAAAAAAATGTTAAGTGCCAACTTTGTGTCACAGTGTTGGTTGGCATCTAGTTCTGTTAAATTGCATGCAATCGAGTTCAGTAGTTATGACCGCCTGTCCTTCAGGTTTCACAGCAATAGTACAGTTCAATCCCACCCAGCCAACTTCACAATACATTCAAAATGCCTACAAAACAAACACTTCTCTCTCTCTCTCCTCTCCTCCTCCCCACCCTTCATTGGAAATTATTTATTGTTATTTACCTGAAACATTCCTCAGTATGTATGTGTGTGGTGGGAAGAAAGGAGAAAACAAGCGCTAGTGATCACATGCAATGCATATGCCAGTTATTTGGACATTCCTCACAACCCAAATTAATTCTTCAGTTGTTCAAAGAGCTGAGATTTTTCTGGGTTTTTTTGTTAAAAATAAAATTCCAAAGTTGTCCTGCCAAACAAAATACTCCCCAAAACTTCCTTTTACAAGTGATCACAACCACAGAGGGAAATATGCTGTTGCATACAATAGTGCCCATTTCCAGCTCTGTCCATGGCCCCAGTTTTGGGAATATAATGGCCAGAATTGGCATCAACTCTATGTATTAAAAGCTAATGTTGTCTGCTTTGTTATGCAGCACAACTAAGAAGAGGAATTTGACTCCCTTATCTTTTTTCTAACAGGTGTTCAAAAATGAGCAAGAACAATGTTACATAGTCCCTCAGTTCATCACAGAAAAGAAATAACTGCACTAGTTTCCTAAGGTTGCAAATTATTTCGTATTAGATTTATCAAATATATCCCTCACATTAGAGGAGACAAGAAGTCCTTGAGAATGGATCAGTAAGCTCATTCAAACTATTCAAATAACTTCTCCAAATTTCAAGTTTTAGAAAACAAGAGCCCGTGCAGAATATACCTATACAATTTTACTTTACAAAATATGCTTCAGCAATCACTGCCAATAAATGCTGATCTGAAAGCTCTAGCTGTACGAAGCAGCACCTTCAGAGAAGAGGAATTTATATTATTAAAAAGTGCTACAAAACCTTGTGATGTAAAAGAGAAAGCTGCGTACCTTCTTAGAGAGAACGACCATAATCCTGCTGAGGAACATTCATCTGTGCAGCTGAACTATCCACACAAGGCTGGTAAAATATTTGACTAAATTCTCACAGTAAGTTCTGTATTCCTACGCAAAACTCTTCGGTAAACTGTTCTTAATGTTAACCAGGTGTCCAGAAGCAGACGAAAACCCTTCTGAGGAGTCCTTTTAATATAACAGTTTAAAAGTAAATAATCATTGAAGTACAAAATAAAGAGGCGTTTTGTTTTTCTTTTTCCTAAAGTAGAGCTCAGTGCTACTTAGAAGCTGCACTGAATTAAGCAATTTGGGGCTGGGGGTTCCTGCAGTTGTATTGAGAAATAGAGTAGACTCTCATTACACTGATGGGAACACACTTTTAAAAGAGATACGTAATTTAATCATGAGCTACAGAAATAAAAATTCTGGATTTTTTGGGGGGGGGGTTGGTTGGGGTTTGGGTTGTTGTGTTGGTTTGTGTTTGGTTGTTTTTTTTTTGTTAGCAGACCTAAAATGCTCACATGCCCTTTCGAACAATTCAAATTAATACTCGAAGTGTCAGACTCACAGAAGAAACACAGCCCTTAAAATCTAGGATTATGTAGAACAAAAGAAAAACAGGTAAACTACTTTTCAAGCACGAATAACAAAAGATTCTGGCTTCAAGGCCAGCCATAGACAGGCAGAGTGCAGAAACCTCATGTATTCAAAGCACTAAGGAACACATTTCCCAATGAACGTCCGATAACTCAGGAACTACACTCTTCCAACGCAAGGCTGGCAGGCAGAGAGGAGGAGGGCTGGCCGCAACGCCCGCAGCCTTGATTCCTTACAGAATAAGCTTCTGCATCAGAGGAAAGCAACCCGAGCAGAGCGCAGGGAGTTTCCTCGCTGACCTTCCCTCCCATCAGTCCAGAGGGACAACGGCTCCTTGTGCATAACCTCGTCTTTTGTGTAATTACTCCACAGTGCAATCTGTCCTTCAGACGTGTCTGCAAACACCTGCCTGTGCTTGTTTCTAACTTCTTAATCATGACAGGCCTCTGTCCTGGTTTCGGCTGGGATAGAGTTAATTGTCTTCCTAGCAGCTGGTACAGCGCTGTGTTTTGGGTTCAGTATGAGAAGAAGGTTGATAACACCCCGATGTTTTCAGTTGTTGCTCAGTCGTGTTTAGACTAAGCCAAGGACTTTTCAGTTTCTCACACCCAGCCAGCAAGGAGGCTGGAGTGGCCCAGGAAAGGTGGGAGGAGCGGAGACAGCCGGGACAGCAGACCCAAACTGGCCAACAGGTATTCCATACCCTGGGACCTCATGCCTGGGGAGGTGGGGGTAGGAGGAACACGACTGGGGTGTCGGTCGGCAAGTGGTGAGCAGTTGCACTGTGCATCACTTGTCTGGTGTATTCCAATCCTTTTATTATTATTATTATTGTCACTTTCTTGTTGTTAAGAGTGTCATTGTTAGTTTCTCCCTTTCTGTTCTATTGAACTTATCTCAACCCACGAGCTTTACTTTTTCCCCCGATTCTCTCCCCCATCCCACCGGGTAGGGGGGAAGTGAGTGAGCGGCTGCGTGGTGCCGAGTTGCTGGCTGGGGCTAAACCACGACACCTCCTAATTGGGTTTTCTAAAGATTCTTTTTGCTCATTGGGTATAATCCAAAAGAAAAGTATCTAACTATATCGCTCTTTACTTAAAGATAATCTTTTCATGTCTTTAAGCATCCAGTCAGAATAAATATGGCTTCCAATTCCAAGCAGGGAAGCTTTTTTCTTGTTCACTGGCTTACTTATGACTATACAATTTAATTAACATTTCTGTAGTACCTTTTTTGCCAGATAACGACTTCTTTCTTCCACTTTGCTTTTCAAAAACACTATATAATAAATCACAAGGGAAAAATCTTTATTTTTAATATTTCCATTTATGTATTTAATGAACATTATTGAATTTTTGCCAAGTACTTATTGGAAACTTAGAATAAATATCTGTGAACTACTATTTCATTTCTATCTGTGAGGATGAAGTGTTCTGCTGACACCAGAATTTTAATAATAATTAGCTCCTTTATTAGAAACCTGCTCTTCATTTTCAGTAACATTGTAAAAGGCTGAGTTTTAAACTAAATTAGAAATCAAAAGCTTTTTTTTTTTTATTGAAGCTTTTCCATCCTTTGAATAAAAGTTTTGAGGAAATCTTCAAAAACACAGACTGAAGAATGCCAAGCCATGCCTAGTACTAATTAGTACTCAGCACTGATTTTGGCGTTTTCAGCAACGAGTACTGGCCTGCCCTCTTGAACTGCCTTAGTTATACCTGCAGTTCCCTCTCTGAAACATACATTGTGCTGATGAATCTGCTGCATTTTTATGGGCAGCTCCTTAGATCTTTTTGACACCTGGCTACTGGGAGGCCTCCCTTCCCAGCTGACCCTTGACAGGTGCACCAGTGGTCCCATCTCCCTGCTTTGTCAAGGATTCAGTTCTCTCTTCATAACCTTTTTTTCTCATTTATTAACCTACCTTTGTAAAGGAATTGTTCATCTTCCATTTGAGGATACGCATATTTCAACTTTAATTCCCTAAATATAAGAAAAAGTGAAATGCCAGCACAAACACCAGAACTTATACTATACTCATGCCCAAATTTTTCTGTCATATGCCCATGGAACAATTACTGTCAGTAAGTTTGCAGGGGTATATTGAGTGACAAAAGGGGATCTACTTTATCACAGATATCTAAGGCATGGCATTGATTGTTTAATTATGAAACACAACAGGCCTTCTTAGAAAAAAAATGACTTTTTCAAGAAGCTGTGTTATCCTCAGAGTATTTCATCAGTAGGGTGAAATAGAACTCAATATTTAGAAGTACTATTTCTTGCATACTGATATTTTGACAGGATCAGGTCCGTTAAAATAGAGCTTTTAGTGCACAGTCCTTTATGTGTGTGTAAACTACCATAGTTATCTGAAGTTTTCACACTTATAATGTATCTGAAGCATCAATTATAAATCAAAGCATTCAACATTCAGTAGGTTTCAAATTATGAATGCTCTTGATCATATTTCATCTTACAGCTTCTTTGACAAACCATAAAAGTTTTTTTTTTATTAAAGCCTAATCTTTACTAAATAATTGGGTATATAATTGTTATGTCTTTGCATTTATGTAAAGGAACTGTATATTTCTGAATTCTTTTTAGGCTAAGGGAACAACAAAACCAAAACAAAAATCTCCGAGACCACCTTGCATACCTCCCCCGTAAGCAAAGGAACCTTCCCACAAAATCCACAGATTCATTAGAAACAAACAACGTAAGACATAAGACCAAAATTAAAATTTGGTTACTTGCTATATATGTGGTCCTGTATCAGAAACAATTTAAGTGGAAATTACAGTATGGCAAGTACCAGTGCCATACTATTTTGATATGCAGCCCTGACTAGCGTTTTAAGAAGCAATATCACTTTCTTTTTTGGCCATTAAAAAATTCTTGAATCAAGAGGTGAATACTGACTGTGGCTAAGCTGTAGGCCAATATTTATATGACTAAAAATGAATCTCAATACCGAGGAATATAAATGTCAGTGTTTGGTGGAAGTCTGTGCACATACTCATACCCTTTCACTTTAAATAAGGGTAGAAGTTTCCCTGCCTCAGAACTGTTCTGTACCTCCCTGCAGTCCTTCACATCATACCAGACCCAGGATTAAGACCCAGCCTGAAACACTAGCCTCTCTTCTGCAACCCGAAAGAATAGAAATTGTGGCATTCCTGTAAGAAAGCACTCCCGTGCAGCAACAATATAATAGCAAGCTGACTTATAAGAAATATGTTCTTCATATGTAGAGCACAGACTGTACTGTTCATGTCGAGGCTGTTCTTTCCTGTTATCGACCAACCAGAATTAACTCTGGATTTCTTCATCTCTGCTCTAAGATAAATAGTAACTATTCCCCAAGAAACTTCATCCTCTTGTCTGGTCTGCTTTCCTCCAATTAGGGTTTTTGGGGTTTTTTTGGTGGTGTGGGC
>JAVKLA010000007.1:16682524-16729842 GCA_034782735.1 Sagittarius serpentarius | reverse complement strand
ATTTTGGGGGGGGGGGGGGTTTGTTGTTGTTGGTTTTGGTGTTTGTTTTTTTTTTTCTTTTTGCCACAGAGTGACACTTTTACCAAGGTGCTCCTTGTTTCTCACAGTCTGGGAGAGCTAGCCACAAGAGCTGCTGTATTTTTATGCCATTCTTAGCTGTGGAAATCTGAGACATGATTCACTGTTTACTGAAATAAGTGGACAGCCTGCCATTGATCTCAACAGATAAAGAACATGACCTTTTATGTGCAAGTTTTTGCTCCCAAAGGAAAGCCAGGAATGGCTGGAAAAGAACAACTGGAGGTTATCAAGACCTAGTGCAGTCCATTTTTTTCACTTGCATCTTTTTTTTGTTTGTTTACTTCCTTATATCCTGATATCTTTCTAGATTTGTGGGCAATTCTTTAATTTGAAGACAGACCTTTCCAGTATTTCTGGAAGAGACAGACAGGCATAAATCATACCCACTTTTTAGTACAGAGTTCTCCTGTAGGGTGACTGTCGAGAACAGTATGGCAGACTAATGCTTTTATTTTAACAATGCTTTTTGACTTTTACTTTTCCAAACAGATTAATACCTGTCTCCTGAGTGATATTTGATATTCTGTTTTCTCTTTGTTGTTCACTGGAAGATTCCATAAACACAGCTTTGTAACTATATACAGTAGCAGGCCTTCACCTATGTAAAACTATCTTCTAATGGCATATCTTAATTGGAGCACTTCCTAAAAAACCAAGTACCCAACTTCACAACCCTTTCTAATGCAATGATAAAGCTTTATGTATATGTGGGATTGTATATAGGGTACTGTTAAAGTGCACATCACTGTACCACACAGAAAAAAACCACAGATAATCTGCACATCAGACACCTTTAATCACATTTTGTCAATTTAGCTATGCTTATTTCTTCAGCACGTCAAAACCAAGACTCTAAAGACCTCACAGAAGAAGAGTCTGAAAATAAAATTTGGAACAAAGTTTGCTGTTCTGCTGACATCACGTACATGTGAACAAACTGTTCAGCTCCCTCAATGCTGCCTCCTTTTCTATGCAAATGCAAACTTTGAAAGCACCCGCAGTTTGGTGCAGAATTGTTTGCCTACGTTCACAAAGAACCTGAATTAACTTTAAAATGTGAAGGGCCTCATTCATTTCAAGACTGATAACTTGTAGTAAATTATTATCTCCTCAAGTGCCTATATAGTTAACTGTCATCATCAGACCTGTCTGAAGTTTCACATTACCTAGATCTATGCAATCTGCAAATAACCACTCTTTAAGACAAGTAGCAAGATTGTAGGTAGCTAAGATTTACTTTAAGAGTTAAAGAAAGTTGTGCTTGAGATGGTAATATTTAAACACAGAGCAAAGAAGAAATTAAACAACCCTCTAGAAAAATACTGAATTTAAGTGAAATGCCACAAACTAACTAACAGTCTTTACTTTCCCCTACATAACATCTTTTAGATTAGGATACCATTAATTCTGACAATGAAACAATTCATAACAAGTGCAGTTAGGACAAATCTACAGAAGTTTTTGCAGGAAGGTACTACTTACTGAACCATTAAAGTTGTGGGAAGTGGGTATTTTATCTGTAATTTTCTACAACAAGACTCTTGGGATACATTAGACTAATGATTCAATAATCATTAAGAGCTTAGAAGTATGGAGCCTTTTAAAAAAAGATGCTTATTGAACATATCACGGTTTTAAACACAGTAACACTATATTCTGGCTTCTCATTTCTGGCAGAGTACTCACACTTGGAGGACCTCAGAAGAAACCAAGAGCAACATTTTAAGAAATCCACGATATCTTTCATCTCATTAAACACTTCCCATGTATCACTTACATGATATTTGACTGTTGTCAGGGTTATTTCAGACAGATCCTACTACCAGTTACACTGGAATAAAAGAAAAAAAGTCATCCTTTCTAGCTTTTCTACTGTTTCAACTATAGCCAGGCTGATCCCTGATCATATTTTTCCTAGACCTGCTGGAAGGTGTACAGTGATTCCTGAACCTCTTGAACACCACTTCTGTCCTACTTTTTCTTCCCCCCCTCCAAGGTTCCCACTTGATCTAAGACCCCCAGCAGCTGCAGCACTCAGAAAGCCTCCCTGTTCTGAGTAGGTCCTCTCTTCGGTGGCCCAGTGAATACTAGCCTGGAAACGAAATCTCACTAGCACCATCAAGGGAATTTTCTTTGATGTCTCAAATCAATATGTTCAAACACTTCAGGGAAAAAAAAAAAAAAAATTAACCACAGATAACTTCCAGAGATTTGTGAAACAAAAAGGACCAAAAAAAAACAAAAAAGCAAGCGTGTTCCCCTCCTCCCCACACACATTTTGCTGCTGTTACCTCCCATGGAAAGCTACTTGCGTTAGGTCTTCAGTGCACTTCGGTGAGACGGGCAGCAAGGCAATTTATTCTTTCAGCAAAATTAAGACACATAAACAAGGAGTTAAATGCTGTTGACTAAGGAATTGGCACTAATCATACTTTTCAAGCTTAGGGTTGGGGTATACAAATATACTGTCTCTTGTATTTATGCAAGAAAGAAGTGCTGTTCATACGTAATAGAAACACATACCAAAGTTGGTGACCTTTTAAATCTCAGATGATGCCAGCATGTGATATAGACAGACATTTAGTACAAGGAGCTGTGTCTTAATTGTTACGCTCTCTTTAATTCCACGCACGAGACTGATGCTGAAAGAGTGTAATAGTTTTAATTCATCAGCTGATCAGTGAAATAAGTGGTATTAAACATGCTGAAATGTTGACTGTCACTATCATGAAAATGTTTAATTCAGTCAGATGGCCATTTGAAACTAAAACACTCATCGTATTTCATTTGCAGGAGGAGGGAGAGATTTCATCATTAGAAGTTCTGATAGCCATAATATTGGTAATGGACACAGTTACGAGTAAGTGATGCAAACAAGTCATCCCAAACAGACATTTTCATTTTCCAAAGTTTTGTGATACATTGTAAATTCTTCTGTTCTCACATCTAAAGACAGATGATGTCATTGCACCCTCCCAAAAGCTATGGCACATGAACTCAAGCGGTTGAGATCCATCATTGTGACAACTCAGAGGAAACCAGCACAAGCCAGAACTGGAATAAGCTTCTCCCCCCATCTTCATATATATGGAATATATATGCATATTACAAGCATAATAGCTTAGCCAGTGACATGTTTCCTCTAATTTTTTCCTATTGTGTTTTAAATTATATTTAGACTGGGGAAAACAATTGGCATTATGGGGAACAGACCCAAACTGGCTGAAAAGTAGAAAAAGTATTTTTTTCGTATCTGAATTAACAGATATATACATTCAGTAATCTTCGCACACATAATTCAAATGCCCATGACTACATCTCATGTTGCAGTGTGCAGTATGCAGCAGACAAGCACCACGCTATTAGTCAAGTTACCAATGCTGTATCACAGACCAATGAATGGAACCGCTCTACTGTGGCTGCAGACATCCAGAAAGAAGCAAAACCAACTATAAAACAATACATATTTAAAAATTACTGAACAAGTTTAGTACGTGTGTGTATACAGAAAACTCCCGTTCTCTCTGAAGATTTGTTTTGTTTGTATATATGAGTAGTCAACAGATAGCCTAAAGTTTCAGATGTTGTGACTCCACTATCTAAATACATCTTGATAAAACTTGTGAAACGCAGCGTTACCCTCTGAATGTAGATATAACTTCAGCACAGTAATTAAAACCTAAGAGACTTATGCACAAACGTTAACGAAATAATGAAACAACACATGCACAACTGTGAAACCAGACCTTCATGCATTTGAAGGTGATCTACATAATTAGCCCTCAAATATTTTAACTCAGCCAAGATAAAGATTGTGGGACCAGGCTCAGGGGAGAAGGTTTGATTATTGCTTTCCCTAAGAACCCCAGAATTAATTGTTCCACAAACCTAAAATATAAACCTGACCATTCACAGTCATTTTATAACTGCAGATTTAGCCTGAGTTTCTGTGATATTGTATCCACACAAGTGAAAGCAAAATCCAGATTCACAGCTTACCTCAGGATAAAGCCTGCAAAATCTTCAAATTATTTTTGCCTTATACAGCTGGAGCAACGCATGAATTTTGATACCTTTCGTTAGGATTTAGCAAACACAAAACTATCAGTTGGATACTGAACCAGTAATTCTGCTTCTTCCTTAATCCCAAGATTTCAGGAGCAGAAAAAAAAGTCCCCCTTCACACTTTCCTTACTCTTGTTGCCTTCAAACACAAAGTTGCTGAACAAGTTGGATTCATAGATTGAAAATAGTAGGAGATACCATGCTCCTTCAGCCATTTGGGCATATAGAAGGCTCAAATTAAAATGCCAAGATTTGAACATTAGAAATGAATGAAATCCTCAACAGGAAGAGTCAAGTTGTTAGAAAAATAGATATAAAACTGAGAAGCCTTGTAGACAGTAGATTTATATTTTATTGCCAGTAAAGTTCCATATTAAAAACAGCCGGTGGGGCAGAATTATTTCCCATGGATTGTGAATCAGTTGCTTTTCAACAGTGTGCAATGTTCAACTTGATACTACAGCTGAGACTAACGCTACAGTACCTTGTAAGGGAAGCAAATTTGCATTGTCTTTTGGAATTGGACTGATTTCCGTCCCAGTTGTTCTGGGAACTAACCAGATCATCAGGAAAAATAGATTAAAAAAAAAGTATCAGAATGACATTATAGAGTTCCCACTCATTACACAGCACTGAAGGTCTGATCCTGCACTGCTTATTCCCATGAGCAATACTCAATGAAGTGCCCATTCCTGCTGACACCTAAAAAGAGTAATTCCTGAGCAAAGATTATCCACATAAGTATTTACAAGACGAGATCTTCTCTTTGACCTTCCAATTACATCATCATATATACTTACAAGTCATGGCATTAACAGCCATATTTTATGGCTTTATATTTACATATTCTAAGTATTTTACAAGTTAGAAATGGATATGGTGATAATTGTTTTCCTCACTTACTTCTCTAACAACTTAAAAAGTCATTTCCAAAAACCTTCACTCCAAGCATTAACTGCGGTTTCTACCAGTACACGCTGACCCTAACAGGACTACTAGTGTTAAGGATTAAATAATGACTGAAAGGTTTTTGTTGTTTAAGTCGAATGAATAAAAGTTCATAGGATGAGACTCCAAATCAAACCATAATCCTGACTGCCTAATATAGGTAAAATTATATTTTAATGTAAGGTCAAAGATTGCTATTTATGCCACTTATTTACTCTTAAATATTTCCATTACCTGTACTAATATATAATAGTAAGCCTTTGTCGGTCTAAACCATTATTCTATCATATACAAGAATTATTTAGTATTTGACAAGCATACACTGGATGTTAGGTTTTGCAGAGAGTATGGAATAAACAGAATGAACACTGCATCTCGTAAGTATTACAATCTAACAGATTATGTTTAGCTTGTTTAGTTAGGGAGGAAGAGGAGCCGTGTCACTTAAGAGACAATGGCTTGGACATTGTGTCCTTTGGAAATTTAAAAAAAAATGTAGAAAATTTTTATTCAAAGGGAGTGAGCAAAAGCCAAGAACAGGTAATGCATGACTGAAGGCAGTGAGATGACAGGATCTTTGCTGTACCTTTCCCCGGCAGTGATGTGCACCCCTAGCAGAATTATCACATATCCCAGGGCCGATAAGAGTGGTCCATAAAACAAACCATAAAGCACCTCTTCTTCCTTCATACCCCTCGTGATTAAAGCAGTGAAATGCCTAACTTTCTTGCCTATCTTGTCTACCTATTTGTAATTTCATTTCATTCTACCAATTTAAAGCCTTACAAACTATATCACCCCTCATACCCAATCACAACATCAGCTCAAGTTTCAGTCCACAGCAGTGAATTATTAAGCTGGGAAAAGAAAAAGCGAGAGATCTGTTTCTGCACCTAAGCCCTGAACAGCCTTGTTTACCAATGTCATTGATAACAAACTTGGTAATTCCATTTCTTCATAAATATTTGAATGTTACATTTTGCTAGGTAGATATCTGCTCATTTGATCTAATGGCTGTCCTTTCCAAAATGTCATAGAAAGCCATTAGCATAGCTTCACCAGTGTTAAATGGTTAGACGTAAATGGTGATTGCTGAGAACAATATCCTTTGCCCACAGCACAGTGATGTAAGGGTTGGATAATTTTATTACCTTTAATAGCATTTGAAGCTATGCAAGCTAAGACAATGATATGGGTAATCAAATCTCATGCTTATAAGGTGACCACCTGTGGCCATTAGGAAAGGAATCCCCACTATCTCAGGCCCAGGCACAATGTTGCATAACCAACAGCCCGTCACTTCAGAGAGGGCAGAGAGACAGGGGAGAGGAATGAGAAAATTGCTGTGGATGGCAAACAAATTTAGTTTTCATCAGAATCGATCTGAACCACTGTTCATTCACAGAGGATCTTATACGTGAAGTATGGGAAACTTCTCAAATCTCCCTGTTGCCCCCTGCACCTTCCAGATTGCAAGGCTACTGCTTTGGCAGTTCTCTAATCTGCGTGTAATCGGCAGATGTGCAGTGCTGCCAAGAAAGGTAAACGTGACCCTGTGAATGTCAGGTGTGCTACACTCTGCACTGCTCTCGGACAGCAAATGTTTGGAAGTACATCATTTTCAATAGGAAGTGGTGGTCCCAGTGGCACTGCTGACAGCCTTCCCTGCAAGGAACAGCACAAACGAGGTGGGAAGAGCTTCAAGGCATGTGTTCTGTTCACTTATTAAGATTGCCCCATTTCCTTAATTGTAGACTAATTGTGCAGGCTGACCAGCATTTAACTGGGTATAAAGAGAGAACAATGACCTCAAAACTAGTAAAGTAAAGCTGGGGTTGTAGATATTTTCCAACTTACATAGCATTTCCTTCATTATTTCTTACCCTACTGTGTTTTTGTGGTCTCTCCTCTGCAGACTTAAGCTCCTCCCTGAATGTGGCACAGTGCAGAAAAGATGTGCTGCACTTCTGGAGTACTTCAAATAAGCAGGCAAGCTGCACTTTCAGGGTGATTTTATGCCTCTCTCTTGAAACTGTGTAAATACACTGCATATTATATAGCAAATACATTAAAAGATAGAGCAAAAAAAATTTAGTCCTGAACTACTGCATATTTGAGGTGAGATCTATTCCATGGCAGCTACCATGGCTACTAAACCCTGAACTTTAGATCCAGAGATCTGCTAAACCTGATAAACAACAAAGTATTGTTCAGACAGGTAGGTAAGTCAGAAATACCTCCCGTGTGAAATTAGCAAACATGAAGGTAACTTTTTTGGTTTTATGATGTACTCACTTCCAAGAATACTGCATTGCAGAAAGCATTTAGCTTGTCATGTTCTTCTATTATTTTATTTTACACTTCATTCGTTTCTATTACATAGCCTTGCACTTTATTATTAGCGTGTTCTGTTGTTGCAAACAGGCACACTGAATTCTGATCCAGTTATTCCAGTGGAAATTTGTCAGCCTTTAAACTGAAACAAATGAATGAGTGTGATACTCAACAGTTTTAATAATATGTGTTGACTCTTGGGTATTCATGGCCTTTAGATGCCTAAAAATAATAGTGCTTTTATATGAAAAATGAATATTGATTAATGAGCCGTAATTTTTTTTTAAACAGCAGTCAAGCCAGTAGCTATACTTGTCACGTAATTTGTTATAAATCACATAATGTATATACCAAGCAAAGATATAACAAGCAAATTGAATTTTTCCACTGCAAAATGCCTCCCTATCATAACCATATATCCTCTGTTGCCCTTAACAATGGAAGACAAATGCACAAATACTAAAAAAAACAACTATCCTCCCTGACATATGCTTAACAAATTTATGCATGAATAATTATCAGAAAAATCTCAGCAATATTGTTACCATCTGTGAAAATAACAAGCTTCTACCTAAGTTAATATCCTATGTACATAAGAACTCTGTCAGCACTATTACTGGAAAATACTATGCTTTTTCTGGAGCTGAAGATACGCTCAGTATTATTTAGTTGCACATTATTTTGTTTTTTCAAGCAAAATACAGACTGAACTATCATTACTGTAATGAACCAACCTAAACCACTGCTAAGCCAGCAAGACCCTCAGTATCCTCAAATTTGACTGGACAACCAACTCCAGATCAAATGGAAAAAATATGTACCAATCAATCCATTCATGTGACAAAAGAAGCAACAAAAGGAAACTAACTTCAACGTGCACAACACTCAGCAAGAAGATGAACAGTAGGATATTTAACATGAAAATATTAGCAAATATTATTACACTCCTGTAGATAAACTAAACAAATACACTACAAACATTCAAACAGGAAAAAAAAAAAAATCCATATTCCCTTAATTTTTACGTTCATCAAACCAAAGGATTTCTCTGGTATTTGAAATGGGAGATTCAAAGGCTGGTAGAGCATTCAGGTGCAGTGCCAGGTGGCACACTGCTTCTACTAACCCACCTGCTGCCAGCACATTCACACCTGAAGAGCACACGCAAAACCTTCTTCCCCTGTCACCCCCAGCTTGAACATTTTGATGAGTTTATTTTCCCCACTTGGAGTTACTGCTCTTAAAGCAAAAGGAGTTAGAGAATCACACCTTTTCTTAAAAAAAAGCATTACCCTTTTAACACTCCATCATATGTATTTCATTAACCATAACCCTAAGGTCTATTGCCATGACTCCCGTGATACTCAAAATGACAGTAAAGGTGATAGAATCTGGATAGATCTTGCTTCTTTCATCTCTCCCTCCAAAATTTAACTTGTTTCACCATACTTAAAAGATCCAGTAATAGTGGGTTCAATAAATAATCTGCCCATAAGCATTGGGAGTTTTACTTAGAAATGACGGATTTCTTAGAAGCCACTTTTTGTACTGAAACATACTCTTCCCCGGGAATCTTCTCACTATGTTTCACATAAAAATTTTCCTCAATCACACACATCATGATTTGCTACATTTTCTCTTAAAGCTCCTTGTGGAACTCCTTTGATTCAGAGATAATCTAAGTCGCCTATTACTGGAACAATAACTTCCTTCAATAACATGTAAAACTTGGGCATTTCCATCAATCTGAGGTATTTTCCCTAATCTTTTAGAGAGAAGAAAACTATTTTATTTTAGAGGAAAAAACAAACACACCAATTTTTATCTGAGAAGCGACAACCTAACGTTGCAGTAAAGCAGTTTATTTCTGTACTTCTCAATCTTTGAGTATTCCAACAAAAAGTTACTTGTTCTTTTCACTCACCAGACCTACCACAGGAGGGTTGCTTATAATGGCAGTCATTCTCACGCAGCACATAGGAGAGGGCATTCCTTAAATCTAGAAGACAAGCCAACTCTTCCTCGCGATCTGTTCACAAATAAAATTTAGTCTTGTTCTAGTATGCCTGGCAGCACTCAGGAGAACAATTCATAGATCCAAAAAGACAGTTTTGCTTTGCAGCAATACACTTAAAGTTTATTTTCAGGGAGCCAAATCAGTTCACAAAATAAAAAAGGACATATAATTCATAATTATGCAAATGATCCTGATTCATTTGCACATACTGACAATACAAAGTACGATTTCATTAGGAAGTTGTAATTGGAATCAACCACCAAAATCCTTTAAAAATTTGCCTTGCTGTTCTTCAGTCTCTGTTCTCTCTCCACTTGTAAATATTCAACAGATTTCATTTTTGCAAATAAATATAAACACTTTTGGCTCAAAGAGAATACAGCTTTGTAACCCTATCTCAGATTGCGCCATCCCAGCATTTGCCACAAGTATAAAAATGTAATTACAAATCTTCTCTAGAATATTAATGCATTTAAGAAAAATAAAATAATTTTCATTTCAGAATCAATGAGATCCTAAAAAAAAAAAAAAATAAAAATTCACATTTGGTAATTGAAGCTGCTTTGGAAAAGTTGCATCTTTCAAATAAAGAAATCCTAAACAGCTGGGGAAACACTAGACACTTTCCAGCAGAAAAAAAGTGGAATATTCAGAGATTTCTAAAAAAACCCAGAAGTTACAATACTACTGTGCATGTCAAGTCAGTTTTGAAATAACATTTTGTTTATTATGATATCTTTTAACTACCATGTTTAGGAAGCCTCATAGCACAAAATCCTCAGCATTCCCACACAAATCAAGAAAAGGAGTGATTCTTACATAGGATTATTACAGGATTATTGTATGTTTAAACATACTATATATAAAGCAGAAAGAATGTGTTCTACAGGTGCACAATCTAAGTTCTCAACACTTTTCCTAAATTCAGGTTAATTTTATCATGGATCTCTATTATGACTGGTAAAACACAGGACTTTTTCCTCTTTATTTGATGTTAACACTCAAAAACAAGCTCAAAGAAACCTTTAGAAGCTCTACACAGACACAAAGTTTCAAATGGCCAACAAACTCTGGAAGAAAATTCTTTTCAAGTCATTTTCTAGTTGTTCCAGATGGAATCAGATACACTATAGAATATAAAGCTACTGCAATTTTATGTTTTAGGAACAGTAGAGAATGTGGAGGTAGGCTACGACGACTATGGATTACACACCCTGGGAAAAAGACCCCCTATGGAAACTCCAGAAATATTGCAGTTCATACAGTTATACCAAGTGCTTTTGATGCGTATTTATTTCACCACTTATTGCATGACAAGGCATAGTGTTCCTTCCGGATTAAGCCATGAAGTCAGTAATTTAAAAACAAAAAAAACCCAAAAACCAAAAGCAAAACAACAAAACCCAAACAGATAAAAAAATATGAAGAAAATGACATTTTTCCTACAGGTATTTATGCAGTAATATTATCAACAACAGAATTATAAACATTTCACTGATCTGGTCAAGTCTAAGACCTTCTTCTTTCTAATTTCACTGGGATTCCACCTAAATAGTTTTATTATTGCCAACTTCAGTCATGAGATGGATGAGCACACTTAAGACCCAGAAACAGTGGGAAAAACCTAATGCAGGACATGTTCACAGCTATCTCCCTTTGTAATGCCCTTTGCAAAGAGACTTTCTAACTACCCTATTAAATAGGATAGCCCATATTTCCAGTCTCATCTGTTTTGTAAACTTCAAAATTACTTAAGTAAGAAAATAGTTGGCTACGTCATTGACTGAAAAACATCCCTAATATAGGCTAGTGCAGGAGATGTGATTTGCTCTCCGCTAATTTTTGCTTAGTAACATCAATGTACATTGGCAACTGATATCTTCATGCCTTTTTGTTTTGTTTTGTTTTTTCCCTCTAAGAGAAGAAATCATTAGGGGGATCTGTGATTAGCATTTCCCTCTCCAGGTTTCAATATAGAGATTAGTGCAGAAGTACCCTCAAAAAAAATCCTCACATATACATCATATTTTTGTGAAACAGGAACACCTGCCTCTCTCTTAGCATGCGGGAACAAGGAGCACAACCTCTGAAGCTCTTGGTGGAATGAAAGACAGAGGAGAAAAATAAACAAAACAAAAAACCTGGCCAGCTCAAGCTTCAGAGGAAAGGAGAACGTCACCCACCCAGCACAGCCTGGGATGAGGCTCCAAGGCTTGCAAGTTTCTAAACACGCCCAGTAAGAAAGGAATGAGGAAGCTGTGTAAGAGGAGCAGATGGGGAAGGTCTACCAATACCTATGCAATGCAGAACAGAGAGGTCATGTGTTCTAGTAGGAAGGAAACAGAAGCTTGAAGCAAACTGTTGTATAAATAGCCTTTAAAGAAAGCAACATGACCTCACTAAAATGCTTCCTAATGACGTGGTTTCAAGATAAAGCACAATCTAGTCTCTTTATGATAAAACATATTAATCAGCACAATGAAAACAGCTTCTAAAAATAACATGCACCAGTGAATAATCCTAAGCCATGTTGTCATTAACGATTGAAAAGTTTAGCCAGTAAAAAAAAAACTACCGCTAAAATTTAATAAATTTAGTAAAATTGAATTATAGGATGAAAGTTAAGTGTAATTTAAAAATGGAAATATACCAAAAACTAAATCTCATTTTAGCACAGATAAAAAAGCATTTCCTTTCTTGTTTTAGAATTGTCATTCACATGCAATTTAGTTTACCGTACAGAAGAATATGAACCTGAAGTCTGAGGCAAGTATTCATTTCAGGTTTTTATACTTCTTTTTTATCTGGGACTAAATTCTGCTCCTGGCTTATTTATATCAGCTAACTGGTACACAGAATCGACACACAGGTGGTTCAGTTCCTCTTCCTCCTTTCACCAAGTGCTCTCAGTACAGAAGTGAACCTCCACTGCTTTTACATATTCCTAGATGCACAACCCCTTTCGTAGACCTGCTTTATTCTTTTGAGTAAAAGGATTTCCACAGATTGGATGCAAGTTAAAAATATCCTGGGATATAGCTGACTGTACCCAAGAATCAGAGGATTAAAACAAAAAAAGCAAAACAATATTCTTGTGTGAATCAGCAAGATGTCCAGTCACATAGCTGTGAAGAAGCTTTAAAGATAGACAAACTTTAAGTAGCTAAATACCGCTTGTATTTAAAGTGTTTGAGATACTGAGAACTAATTATTGAAATTAAACCTCTCTTTTTGTTAACTCTTTTACTTTCAATCAGTAACACTATGGAGCAGCGAGGCTTGGGTTTGTAGCACATTACTTGCTTCATATAGCACGTGAAACATCTCATTTGCTTGTATGAAACAGCAGATGCTCTCTTCTGCATTGATAAAAGATACTATCCCTGTATTTACCCTATACCCTTGTATTGGAAAACATACAAGTTGTATTCAGCTCTTACGTTACAGATGTAATTGTCTCACTATCCCAAAGCTACTTGGTACAAAATTTAAAAAAAGAAAATAATTTATCCTTACAGACCAAATACTTTTCTCATGGACTCTTCTGTCTGTCTGTGAACACCTGGGAATTTTATTTTAATGACTAACTTCATAGGCAGGAAATGATAAGCTTTAAGAATGAAATACAGAGCAAAGTTTCAGCTAGTAATAATCCTTGGCTAAATACAATCTTAGAAGGTAAGTACATGCTTAAAGACTTTTGCTTAAATCCACTGCCTAAACAGTTCTAATTCTGAAACCTGCATAATTTTTGTTTGTTTACAAATACATTGTTTATATTAACTGCATTATGACAATTGTTCAACATAGATAGGAGATTGAAGAGGAAAAAGTTGGAATAATGTATATATTTAGTATATAAAGTATATTTAGTAGTTTTTGTATAATAAATGCTTTCTGCAGAAGAAATTAGAATTCTAGAGGCAGATACAGTTCATAAATTACTGAACATACTGATCTTTCTCAATATATATTTCCAGTGAATATTCACATTTCAGTTAATTTGAAGATTCCTCATAGTATAAACAGGCCAGCCTGTTTTAAAATGCAGAATACAAACATATCCATTGTGTTTTCAGTTATACCTTTCAGCGACATGTGATTAAATCTTTTTTTTTTAATTTCTTCTTAGCTTGTAACGTAATCATATTCTATTAAACACTATGACTTAGGACAGTATCCCATTACAAATTTATAAGCCTATCACCATACAAACACGAATACCTTGAGGGGTAGGAAGAAAGATGCATACAATCTGTATTTAATCCTACCTCTTTACCTCTTCTAGTCATTCAGCCCGACTCCCCCTGCACGTAACAAAAAAGCAACATCTGCTGCATGATTCATTTTGTAGGTTTAGGCCTAAACTAAATCAAGGATTTAGCACATATTAATAAATATATAATATTACTATTTTTACCTTGTGTCACCACCAAATGAAGAAAACAAATGCATACTCTCAACTAAAGGCCTGAATACCCTCTATGAAAGCAATGTACCAGCAAGAAGTTCTTGAAAGAAAACAAGATCATGATAACATATGGACAAACAGCTCTAGTTTATAACCAAAGATCAACCTCAAATGTGAGAAGCATTCTATTTAAAGTAGAATAATTTAAAGCAAAATTTAAAGCAAAATACACACTGATTTAATTTGGTCACATATAATCTTCCTTCTCCTTGCCTTTTCATGGGCATAAGTATTTGCATAGATAATATACCGGTGCGTGACAATGACAAGGAACATGAGGAAAGACAACAGGATTTCCTAGTATTTGCCAGTACCGCTCCACTAATTAGGCAATTCGAGATACGGACCACAGAAGGACATGACATGGCTTCTACCAAGGACACAGCAGGATGTATTTCTTCACTTCCCTGAGAACCACTGCATACCTCACGAGATAGGCCAACACATAATGGCAAAATTTGAAAGCAGACTACATTGGGACATACCGTTTGGCAGACACTTCATATACCGCATATGAAATAGTTATGGGCAGATCTCTCCCCAGGGGTCAGGGATGCTGGGTGTATTCCAGGCTCTGAGGAGCTTTAACCAGCCATGGAAAAGGACAAGCTAAAGATGAAGAGGTGGACATGGTGACAAATGGACACACTGGCATCTGCTCTTAATGACCAGAATGACATCAGGGAACACAAACATCCCTTTTTACTTACTGTGCTGATGTTTTCAGCTATATATCATAGCTATAGACCATTGTGTGACAAGTGGGAAACTGATTTTTCCCCAGCCACAGCGAATGGGTGCACAAACTTTGTCCTTTTGCTACATGAGGGTGCATTAATCGGGGCCAAGAGTTAACAAGTGGACAACTTCAGAGGGAACAGGTAAACACAGCTTCTGTATGGCACAGCAGGAAGCTCCAAAAACCCAGTGACACTGAACTACAAGGGCCACCAGCTACTTTTCTGATCAACTCCTGGCTTCTAAAAATTTTTCAGACAGAAAAAAACCAAACAGTCTTCATAAGAGAGGGTACAGTTTATATACTACTGCAGTACTCATATAACTCAAAATCTTCTCAATAAGGAGTTAAAACCTTCTTCCTACGACTTCTACTCTGTAGCTTCATCTGTAGGTCACCATAGTTCTTTCTTAAGGAAGGAGCTATTGGAGGGCAAAAGTAAAGCAATTTTACATGAGCTTTGTACTTGTTTATCTGTCGGGTGCCACTGCACAGCTACGCAGCAGTTTTGCTGCTGCTATGGGTAGAAGAAAGCATAAAATATTCAAAAAGAATTCCTCAACAGTAGTTAGTATATCGTTTGCTTCAAAATGGTCTGTTTAAGTTACTTCACCTCAACTGAATAGAAAAAGAATACTAAACAGCGTAATTAGTGAATACAGTGAAATATCTAAATCCATTTTTTTCTGATGAATGAGAGGTAATATTCTGTATTATTACAGAATTAATGAGACTGCTTATCCTGAGGATCTCTTTACATTTTTTTCACGTAAACATTTTGAATATGAATAAAATGTATGTGTCTGAAAGTTCTATTCAATGACCATTTAAAAAAAAATTCACATCTCAAAAATGTAAAACGGGTATCAAAGACAAAATTTTGTTTGCACTTTACAGAGCATATTTAAAATACGTGTTTCAAAAACATCATTACACAAAAGCAAATCTTATTTAGAAAAAACATGTATTTTAACTATTTTACCTTTTTTTTCATCAGTGGATAATACGATTAATTAAAGAATTTTTTTGCTGTATACCTTCCATCCATTAAAAAAAAATATTCTTTAGTTATCTAGTTCTGAAGTATAAAAAAAATACAGTCATCTTATGACTATCAGAAGACTGGTAAATGAAAGAATACTACAAAGTAACATTCTCATTGAAGCCAGAAAATAGTAGTCTATATATAAAGGTTACATGTCTTTAGTACAATTAGGCAAAACAAAAGAAAACTGATGTATTACACTGTATATGTTTGTTCAGTTTTTCCATCATGATGATATTTCCTCTGATTCTACTTTTTCCTTTTGAAGTATTGCCTTAACATTTAGCTTGCAAACTAATGTGTATATTAGCATAAACCTGTGCTTAACATTTATTCTATAGGCCTCTAGACAAAAGCCTGAGTTAGCATATAAGGTCAGAAAAATAGACTTTGTAAATGTTACAACGGTAAACCACAGGGTTCAGGAGAATATTACATAAATTGTGCAGAAAAATTTAATTTACCTGAATCAAGGCTATTAATAAAAACTTGTTTTAAAAAAAATCAATAAGCAATATCTAAACGCATGTGAGTTGTATACAGAGAGAGAATGGTCTACAAAAAGTAATAAAATGTTTAAAAACTCCTGTGTTTACAGCCATAGTTAACAAATTTTAGAACCAAAAAGTGGATTTTCTTTTATTCCAATGTAAATCCAAGTTATATTAGTAGTCAGGATACCCCTGATGTCACTACGGTTTTCTACTGGTTTAGCACCGAGAACACCATTTCATTCTAAAAGTTATCTTTGACTACTCCAAGCAATTCCCCACCCTAATAATACAGTTGGCAGATGAATTCATAAGATTGTTACAGATGTTCAGGAAGAGCTGTGTAGGAGACTACAGAAGAGCCATTTCTCATAAATACAGCTGGGTGGAATGACAGCAGATGTATGTTAACAGATGCAAACAGGTCTCTGACAAGAAGAGAACACTGGATGTTTAAGCGAGTTTCTTATTTTGAAGTTCACTGACAAGCCATTCTACTGAAGACAGAAGCGGCAGAGAGGTAATTTTTGAAAAAATTTCCAGCTATCAGCTCTGCCAGCTCTTAAACTTTTACCATGATCCAAGAAAAAACAAACATCGCAAGTCTCTTTTCAAGCCCCTTGTTCATAGAAGCAGGCTCACGCTCAGGAATCTTCAGTTTTATTTGGAAAGTAGCTCACAGGCATGGAGAATTTGATTCCTGGGACAAAAAGGTTAAACCTAGCTCGAGCACTGGCACTGAAAATGCATCAATACAAAAGAAAAAGATCTATATATAGCCTTGCCCTATGTCTGCCTTATGCCTGCCTACTATCTGCATACTACAATTCTGAGAGTTATTTGATTGCTTCTATGTTAAGCATTTACGGAATGTTTGGGGAGAGCCTGGGGGGTGGGGGGTGGGGGGGTGGAAGGGAGGAGGAAGTAGTATAACCAGCCAAGAAAGCCAGCTACAGACAAAAGAAATAACATAAGTGTAAATGGAAATAAATTTAAGGCTTAGGTGCAATCAAATTGATTATTGTTCGTGTATTCTGAATTGTCATTGAGGACAAGAAAAAAAGTAATAGCTTTGAGAGATTTTTCTTTCAATATACCCTGAGACACGGTTAAAGTGAGCGAATTAGAGAAAGATTTTTATTTAGTATACAGGGATAAAGCCACAAATGACATTGGGCACTGAATTGCCATTGAGGTGACAGAGCACTCTCACGGTTCTGGAAACTTTTATTCAGCTGATGGCTATACCTAACACTGCAGTACCCTCCGAAAGCTGATGTGCTTACACGCCGATCCCAGGGAGGTCCTCTGTCATAACCAGCATGGTTCAGGCTCGCTGTGAATCAGTTTCACCTGGACTGGAGATGCTCAGTGCTGCCAGGTCTAAGCGTTCAAACTCAGTAAACAAGGTCCCGACCTTTGCCAGGCAATTTGCAGAGCTTTAATTTCAGCTTCCGCTCCATTTTGTCGGAGAGGTTCCACTGCATATGCAGTTACCAAGGGAATTCAGGCACTTAAGGAGCAAGATACCAGCAGAGAGCGAAAAAGACCAGATCCATGCCTACTGCTGAAGACTAGGCCTTACTTTCCTTCAAATAGTGGACTCGAGCAACAGCTCCCCATCAGTTGTAACTCTGAAAGCTCCCCTGATTAAGTAAGAAATTGCCCTCTGTCGCATTTGTTCTTCAGGAAGCCAAAATTTTAAAATACAATTAAAATATACAAATGGAGAAAGCCTTATAGATCACCAAAGCAAAGGGCTGCTTACCCTGTTACCTGACCTCCAACAAGCTATTCACAGGTGTTCAAGGAGAGAGCGTAAAAAGTGAGACATGCAGTATCTGTCAGGAGAAAGACCCCTCCCTGCAATACCATACAAGCATCTGACAATCGCTTTTTTAGGGAAGATGTTTTATAGCCACTAACGGACACTGGATTCTCCACATTTTTTTTTTTCTTATTCTCTTGGCCTCCCTACCTCTAGAAGCTGTAAGTTTAAGTGACTGACTTCTCTCAAAGGGGGAAGAGGGATATTATTTTCTACTTCAGAGCTGCTGCTTGAATAATGGCATTGGGCACCGCTTAGAACTGGCATTGTCAGAAACAGTGAGCAATCACTCCCTATTCACCTTTTCTATACTCCCATGATTTCGTAAATCTCCATCATATTTCACCTCTCCTGTACATTTTTTTCTCATTTGAAGAGTCAGTTTCATCTTTCTTTTAAGACTCTCCCCTCTTCCACACCTCTGTTCTTTCCCACTCTGGGCCTATTCTGGCTCTTTAATATAATTCCAAGCTGTCTTTCCTAAGTGCTGAGAACTAAATTAGAGCCCAACATTGCGTATATGTCGATGCAGCTGTTTTATTTTGTCCTTAAAGTGCATTACTTTGCATTTATGAATACTGTAGTTCTGCACGCCTTTCAGTCACAGCATATGAGCATTCTTCAGAAAGTCAAACATAAAGCTGACCGAACAGCTGTGTACTTAACTGTCATGTTATTATTTACCCCTTTTTTCCCCAGATTATTTTACCAAGGTTGCCAGCCCAGTTTCCGGCACGTGTTCTATGAGATTTCAACAGGAACCTCACCCTGTGTAGGATCAGAACAAGAAGTGGTATTTGCAGTTACCTCTTATTCCCTTGATATCAAGGCTGGTTTAGTGCAAGGTCATGCTACACAACCACTCGCTCAGCCACCTCATTTCTTAATTTCCCGAGGACTCTTACGTAATACTATGCTAACCTTAGATTTGTTACAGTTCGTTTTCTTGTTTTAGTCTCAAACTCCTACTATTGGTACTGCAGTTTGAGACTGTTCTGAGGGCTTCTCGCTGAAGAAGGCCTAAACCCGGCTTTAGCACATTCCTAAACTCCTCTGGAGTAAACAGTGCGGCAAAACACTAGCTCTGCCTGTTTGCTACAGCCACACGTTCTCTCAAAGCTCCTTTTATCACCTCACTCCTCTACTCCTCAACCTGCTAGCCAGTCCCACTAGTTTACCAGTATGCTTCACCGTCTCATCATTTAATAGAGGCTTATGACCTAACTCACATCAGCTGAAATCCAAATCCACCGTGGTCTCTTCTAATGATGTTACAGAGCTTAAAAGGAAATCACATGTACCCCATTAGGAAAGGAAATGACTTCACTAAATTTGTGTTCTCCTCCTTTCAAAATCAAGGACAGAGTTCTTCGTCATCTGGTTTCTCAATGCAAACAAACCACACTAGTAAGGTTGACTTCAACTGGAGTTTCTACAGCTTCCAGTGATCTGGGTGCTGGCTTCAGAGAAGTATGTTCAACACCACTAGAATGGCAGATCAAGCCCTTCCTTGTCATTTGGATATATTCTATGACCACAAGCAAAGGATGGAAGTTTCTAATGAAGGGACAGAAGGCTACATTTTAGAATTTTCACACGAATCGTATGAAGTGACAGGAACCATTGTTAAGAAGAAAATCTGACTGGTTTTATTTTTCGTAAACTGAAAATAGGTTAGATGCATTTCATTTGAGGTTGAAGTTCACTCTCCCTGCTCTGTGGGACGGTAATAACCATGTTTAAAGTAAAAATACCTGAGGACCTGCAAGCTCTCAGTCTTGTCAGTTCTAGCTGACACATCTAATACTCAACTGGATTTCTAAAGTTCTTACGGCAACAAGTATTCCCTTTGAATTCACAGGAAACACACAGTGAATACAAGTGAAGCTAATGGGACCACTTTTGGAGCAGGGCACTTGTCAGCTGAAGTAGTGCTGTCACAATCTGGCTTTTGCAAAATACTTTACCAAAACAGAGTTAAGTTACTACCACATAACAACACCTGCTGCTGTGATATCACAAAATACATTTTACAGACATTATTTTCAGCTGAAACTACTTTTTTTTTTAATAATAAAATATCCACCTCTTCTTATATTGATTGCAGGGCACCTGTTCACTTGCATGATTATGACTCATGACTTCAGCCCTGTATTTGCCTTCTTACTTATTTATTTTTACCTATTCTACCATTATGGCAAAGATTTTCTGATCTGTTCTATGCTCTTCCTCCTTCTGCTGGAGACCATTCATCTTAACAAAGCTAATGTTATGGAATATGAACTGATAATTCTTCCAAGTCAATATAAACCTATGCCACTACACATATCCAAATAGCATGGGCCAATAGCACTGTAATAATTTAAGTACTGCAATGTGTTGGGCAATTAAAAACCGACGAAAGAGATTAGCAAGGATTTCTGAAGTTTAAATATTTAAATCATATTCAGCTGATGCAAGCACACAGTTCTAATGACCTCACTGGAATTACTAAAATTTCTGTGTCTCGTAACACCTAGCATTAAAAAAAAAAAGTTAACCATAATTGAACTTCCAGACATTTTTCTCTAAAGAAATAGAAACATTCAAAAGAAAGGCTGCTCATCTGTCCAAGGCAGGTGCAGGTAAGTGCTGCCATCTGTCTTATGATTCTCTTTGTAATATACCTACAATTACCTTATACTTCTGTGTGTAATTCAGTCTGCCTGTCTCTCAGAACACTGAGCTGCCCAGAGATGAAGTGCAGGTATTTAGCAGCTGTTCTTTATAATACTCAATCTACCAATTGTTTTTTCCCCAGACTCAAATGTAGTGGATTAGGACAGAAAAGTCTATTCTTTGCTGTTCAACTATTCCACAGCCAACATCTATTAAGGTACAATTTAAGCAAAATTACAATGTTTATAATTTTTCTTCTATATTCACAATCTTTTTAAACCCCCTACTGCTACAGCATTCAACAGATATTAGCTACATGAGTTAAGCAAAAGGCTGTTTTGATTTTAAAAAGAAAACTCAATTTACTTTTTTTTTTTTTTTTTTAGTTTGCTCTCAGCTAGTGTTATAAATAGTGGACAAAATTATCTATTTCACAATTCCTGGTGGTAAAGCCATTTCTTAATTAATATCCACTAGTAATTACTGAAGTTAATGTCAAAATACCACTTGAAAAATCACGTGATGTCAAAAAATCCATATCATTTAATTTTTCCCTTTGTCATCTTGCATACACAGCAAGGGCAGCAAATAACAACTGAACATTAGCTGTAGAGCTATATTATCAAAACATAACTGCAACATATACATTTTTATTCCAAGAGGAAATAGTGTCAGGTTATTTTAGAACCTCTAGCAGGGACCATAATATCAGGGTACAGTTTGGGTTTTTTGCAAGCAAATGTTCTATCAAATTTAAAAAGAAAAAATAAAACCACACCAAAACAGAAAGTGTGCCACAGGAAAGGACTAGTCAATTAATATTGATGGATCTCCAGTTTCAGTAACATAGAAAGAAAGTAAAATCAAATTCCCAAGAGCATAAGGAGGCCATCAGCAATGCTCAGGATCCCAAGTCACAAATTATTCTTACTTTTGTACTTACCTGCTTTGCATAATCAACAATTTGTTTCTTCCACCTTTATTTCTATTGTCACTTATTTCATCTTCTCATTTTTAACTAGAAATCTATGTTCCCTCATTGCTGACTTCGCTTCAAAGCAGGGTCTGCAGTTTGGTTTCACATAAGATTTTCATGGAAAAACTATCAAAACGATTCATGCAGTCTGCCCTGTTCTCAGGGACAAAGAAGAATATCAAAGCTCTTTGGACTTATTGTAAACGTGTGACCCTCCTTCCCAGGCTGCCAAAATGCAAATATATAGCTGCGTTCAATTTTGATGAAATTCTCACAGCGTAGTAATGCATCTTGAGCTTTGTGGCTCAGAAAGGAAAGCACCAGAAATTGAATGCAGATGTAAATAAACTCTGAAAATAGTATTGTGCTTGCAACAAACCTTTTTACATCACTGAAGGAAAACACACATTTTTAACTGTTTTGCATTAACCAGACTTTTTTTTTTTACACCTTTCATTTCCCATTTTCATTATTCAAATAGAAAGCATTCAGAATTTTAAACAAAAATCACTCTTGACCTTTTCAGTAAGGGGAAGTACAATGAGACTTGACTTGCATTCACAGTACTCCTAAATCGTATTACCTGACCCTGACGCTTTGCGTTATCAGCTTCTTTATTACTTATTTCTTTATGATGTTCTAAGATAACTGGACTGCATCATTCTTTAAATCAGTAGTCCATAAGCTGAAGATAAAAATGTAAAACAAGTTACCTACCTCTGTTCCCAAAAGTTTAATCCTTTTATTTTAGCTTTCAGCAAAGGAGGACCACTTCCTACAATATCATACCGGAGAAAAAAAGGAAAAAAAAAAAAAAAAAGAAATAGTTTCAGTCACCAAGAAACAAAAAATATGAGTTGCAATATCAAGGTTTTGTCCCATCTGGAAGTGTGAAAGCATGCATAATTTTAAGTTATACAATTTAAAGTATTTAAAACATGTTCCATTTAATCATTTACATCTTGCAGCACTATTTTATTAAATAATGAGATATTTATAACTTCTAAAGCTCCAATTAAAATGTTTTCTCAAAATTATCTTGCTTATTTCATATGAAGACTTCACATGTGAAAACAGACAACCCAGTAAATATTTGAAAGGAAACGATCCATGAATATTCACTCATGAGTGGCAGAGTGAAAGAACAAGCGCACAAAAGCTACTCTGAACATAATCTTCTCCAAACCAGCAAAGCATAACCAGATCCAACTCATGCGGCTACAACAACTTGTAACTGTCTCTTGAAAATGCTTTGATTATGAATAAAGGACTGGAAGAAATTCTCAAGATAAGCCATTTTAGACTGTCACGATAGTAATAGATAAACCATTTTTGTCCCCCCCTTTTCAAAAGCAACACAACAATGGAACTACTCAGCTGACCCTTTAAACATAGAAAAGCAGAGAAGCTAGATAGAGGTACAAGCTAAAACTGAACCACTAGATTAAAACAACTGGTCCCACAGACATGGGACAACACTCTCGTCTCCTACAACAGAGATGTACGTTCCTGCTTACGCTGTCTCTACCACCACTGGCAAGTCTGCACCTTTCCATAGGTGGGAAGAGTCCTCTCTTACCCTTTCATTATTCTGCACTAGAAATCTTTTTTCTGTTCTGCCTTTTAAGTTGAAAACTTAAATACATCTTTATCCAGAAAAACGGCTCCCAGGACTTTTACTCTCAGGGGAAGGACTTTCATTTATTTTAAGCAAAGAGCAGGGTACACCAGCACCAGCAGGTCTGTGGTTACCTGGCTGCTTTCCTAAATTGTTCTTCCGTGATTTAACTCATCTACATAATGGACAAGCACTTACAAACGGAGGCCTTCACACAGTTTAAATACAGGGATGCCTAACTGGCAAAGCCTATACAGGTACCAACATGAGACTGGCGTCCATCCACAGTCACGCTACGGCAGAGATCCCTCTCCTTCATGGATGACACCTCCCAGGCACCTACCACTCATTATTCGAGAGCGGCCACATGCTTATGGCTTTTCTGGGACCTGAGGGCAGAAGCGGAGCAAGGAGGGCTGTGCAAGTGACTCCAGTGCAGACAGGGGAAAGCAAGAGGACCAGGAAACTACTGTTACAGCATTACTCATGTCCTCTCTCTGTCCTAACAGCAGCTGGAAGGATACCAAACTCCTGCATTTGGACAGCAATGCTCCATTTGGTGTCCCAAATGGAAGTTAGTGACTCCTGTGAATCTCGCATCAAGCCCCAAAATGATACAGACAATTTGTAGCATCTACATAACTGAGCGTCCTTTGCTTTATTTCAAAATGGATTTGTAAAAAGATGCCTAAATAATTACATACCATTTATCAGTTGCATCAACAATTTACTGACTTCAGCTATCCAGCTGATTTCAGATAAAGTCAGTTTGGATTTTTATAAGCATAGGGACTAAATATTTACCAGATATAATGACATTCTTAAAATTATTACATTGCTAATGCAGGCAATGCAATAAAAATTACTACTCTTTATTATAATAATTGTTGTGGTTGGGGTTTTTTTGGTGGGTTTTCTTTTTTGTTTAAGAAACTGGTGAAAAATGCTGATTTAAAAAAGGTAATATTTTACAGCCTTATTTAAAATGCTGGAGTCGTTTTATTTGACATTTCTAAACACCACCATTTTCATTTCCCTCTGGAAAGAAAATACAAATGATCGCCATTGTTCTTTTTACATTTCTTTACATTTTCAGCAGTAGCTTTTTTTGTGTGTGTTTGGAGTTACGGGGTTTTGTTTTTTGCTTGTTTGGTGCTGTTTTTTTAAAAAATCAGGTTACAGATGGGCTTGTGGTAGGTTAGCCTTGGCTGTCTGCCAGCTGCCCACCCAGCCGCTCTCTCACTCCCCCTCCTCAGCAGGACAGGGGGAGAAAATAAGATGAAAAAAGCTCGAAGGTATAGATAAGGACAGGGAGATCGCTCACCAGTTACCATCAGATGCAAAACAGGCTTAATTTGGGGAAGATTAACTTAATCTGTTGCCAATTAAGAACAGAGTAGGGTAGTGAGAAACAAAAACAAAACTAAAAGACGCCTTCCCTCCTTCTTCCCAGGCTGAGCTTCACTCCCGAATCTTCTGCCTCCTCCCCCTGAGGGGGCCGAGCTGTGCCCTACGGCAGCCTGTCGAAGCCGGCTGGAACTGGCACAGGGCAGCCCTGGCCACTCCTCACAGAAGCCGCCCTGCACCCCCCGCCACCGACAGCGCCTGGGCACCTGCACCCAATACCGGGCTCAAGAGCAGTTGCAGTTTCCCAGGTTTGCACCTTTTCATTCTCTAGCCCCCTCTTAATAACAATCTTGTGTTCTCGTTTTGTGCAACTTCTCTTCCACCATCGTTAGATTTTAAAATAAATAAATATCACAGACATGAGGCGAGGAAAGGTGCAGCACCAAAGGAACAGGCGCCCTCCAGAAGTGTTGGGTTTTTCCCCAGGGTTCAGTTGGGTTAGTTATTGCTATTAACAGAAATATCTATTATCTACTCCTCCAGTAACAGACAAGGACGAAGAAAACACCTAGCTTCCAATACTGACTTCTAGATTCTCTAAAGGGCATACCATCTTTAAATGTATAGTCAAACCAGTACTGTCTCAGGTTTCGTTCTTCTGGTGTCAATTTAGTATAAATACGTATAGATAAGTACAACTGTTTCATGCACAACCAAATCCTCGATGCTACACGTGTGGGGAGAGATTATGTCCCATTTTGCCGTTTGAAGCATTCAGTACTGTGCATGCTTTAACTCATTCAACAGGCTTGAAACATATAGTACTAAAAACAAGTATTTTCGCCTCCTTTTTAAAGTTTTGGGCTTAATTTCTTCTATAGCATTTCTTTTTTATGACAGAAGAAATAAACTGTCTCAAATACCAGGGAATTAGTCAATAATATATTTTAAGCTTTGAAATATTACACTAAAGTGATAACTGATTAGTATTCACATTTTCAAATCAAGAGAATATAAAGGCAAACACCATTAGAGATACCAAAGGAAAGGAAAGCACACAATTCAAATGAGTTAATAAGATACAGATCACTAAGGGTCATGTTCACTCCATGGAAAATCATAAAAGTCAGAAGCTCAGCACTTTGAAATGGGTGCACTCCAAAAAAAAAAAAAAAACTCCAAAAAACCACAACTTGACTTTGGTTATTTTTTGACAAAAAAAGATAGCAGTCCAGTGCCCATGAAATAGTAAGACTTGGGGAATTAGCCATACAGCAAATATATTCCTGCAATACATGTTCTAGGAATATTTGGTGGCAAAATTACATCAATTTCCTACTTTTTATTCCCTGCTGAATGCCAAATCAATGACACTTGTGCAAAAGCAATAACAATAAAACTGATCTACTGTCAGACCGTTGTGGCCTCACAGAAGGTATTTATGGAGGCAACTTGCACAAAGCAAGGACCTAGCTTAATCTTTAGATTCTAGGTTAAATCATGTTTCTGAAACCGTAAAAGAGCAGCCTTTTTAAAAAAAAAAATAAAAAATCTTATCAATAGATCATATTTGATACACTCGAACAAAGTTACCCTTAATCCTCTAATACGCTTCTGTGGAGTTCATCTAAACATTAAGATCCTCAAATTTTGCACGCGCATGTCTTCAAATACTGCAAGAATTCTTGCGAGCTAAACCCGATGTTATTCTATTACCATGATTTGCACATATTATTACCTTTTCACTCCACTATAAAGGAAAGAAAAATACTACAGACTACAATATACTCCTCCATCTTCTTTTTAAATGGCTGAGAAAATTCTGGGCTGTTACGATGCACACTCTGGAAACTCATCCCAGCAATAAGAGAATGGCTACCCCGTGTTAAAGTAAAATGTAAAACCCATCATTACTTGAGGAGGTGCTCTCTAAATGTATAAATCCTGACTGGCAGTCAATTAGTTATTACTTTTATCACTTGCCCACACATCCGTTAAGATAATGTTTTTGCACTCCCTCTCCCTAAAGACCCGGTAGAACTTTATGAAACACAGTGACACAAAACTCTGACACAGTCCTTGTTACAAAATACGCCTCAGATGGCAGTTAATCAAAGGATGCCATGAGCTCAACAAAACCTTCAATAAATACAGCAGGACTGAACATCTACAGCTATTGTTTCAGCTGTAAATCTTGTGAATGCTTTTTACTGTAGCAACAAACTGCTAATAAATTCAACTTGCATTACCAGAAACATATAAAGGACAGGATACACTTCATGATGTTTTTTCAGTGTCCTCCCCGAGCCTATGCACTCAGGCATATTGTTTCCAGAAATATTTTATAGCTAGCACTGATACACCATTCCCCCCCTACCCTCTCCCATGACTGATGAGACAGAGAACATTGACTGAATGCCACTGCCTGGCACTACATCCCTCTCACTCAAAAGAGATGGGAGGTTTTATGCTTACAATTCACATTAGCTTTAGGAGCAATCAACAACATTAATTGCACATGTATCATTGGACAACTAGACTTCTTTCCTAAAAAAAACCAAAAACAAACAAACAAAAAACAAACCAACACAACAATAGTAGAAGTGCTGTCTCTGCTACTGTGAAAAAGTGATGGAGTTTTTTTTACCATTGTAATGCATGTATTCAATAAATAGGACTAACAAGCCAGCCACAGCTAAGGTTACTCAGTGAAGAGTCTCAAATTTTCAAAGTTCTACAAATACTAATTGAATAAAGTAAGTAGCACAAAAGACAGGAATTCCTAATCTACATTCATTTAATTTGAAAGAAGAAATGATTCCTCCAGTGAGATTTACAGAAGTGTTCACACCCCACATGGCTTTAATCCCTACCAACTACAACAGAGGCCACTGGCTTGTTTTTACTTTCACCTCTTATTACCACATTTTGTTCTGAACGATGATATGATAGAACCAAAGAGAAAAAGGGAGAAACTGATATTGTTTGACATCAACTGAAAAGCTGGACTAAACAAAAGATCACAACCCTTATGCCTCAGGTCTAGAAATCTCTATTGGTATTAAGTTGGTTTAGATTCAAACTGAGCCAGGTCGAACTTAGCTGGCTTGTCAGCAAGCTGTGCTCCATGTAATACAGTAGTTAACTACTGACAACAGCATACAACAGCATACACCAGCTGGGAGGGGGGAAACCATTCAGACAAAGCTAGCGGGACAGGTGTTTGCTCTTCATGTATTTCATTGCACTCTTGCTGTTCTTACTCAATTTTTTCTTTGCTTGCTTCTTTATTTCTTGGAGGTTTGAAACCCACCATCATCTGCAGCCTTCGGAAATGTAAAGCCAATTCAGCACAGAGGATTGAAGTGTAAAGTACTGAAGGTCTCTTTCTCTCTCTCTCCCCACATCCTCACCTACTTACTAACAAAAACAGAAGAGGCAAATGGAGGAGAACTGTTCCACAGAAAATTAACTTGTTGCCACCTGTCCCAATAAGGGGAGGTAAAGACGACATTACAGCTGGTTCTCTGATACGGTTCAGCATAACCTGTTCAGTCAGGGAAGACTGCAAATTTAAAGTTTATCCCACAGACATATAACCTCTGTTTTTGGGGATTTCAGCATTTTGCTGGTGCTCATCCTTAACAACTTCTATGCAGCTCTGTTGCACTGATCTTTTCACAGCTGGCTGTCTGCCTTCTGGAAGCAGAGCCATCTAAAACTAAGGGGAAGCAATAGCTTGGTAGATTCTCACTACTAAAGACAGAGAGAGATTTCAGTAGAGAAAAGGGAAAAAAGGAAACGGAGAAAAAGATGACTCCCGCATATAAAACTCATTTCAAAAAAACCAGTTTATTTTCTGAAAATCTTACAAATTCATTTCTATAGAAATGCTTGTCATCATGAAGGGTACCAGACTTCAGAGGCCAATTGATTTTGCAAACATGAAGGAGTGACTATGGTCACTAATATAGTTATAATAAATAAATAGTGCTGGTATGTAAGGAAGTGACTGCTCTCTCAGTTAGAAAGTTACCTTTCAAAAAAATACATTTTATGGAAATGACATTTCAATTGGGCATTTACTCCATTAAGTTCAAAAATAGCAGAAAGTACCTTCTATTGCCAGGAGAACCATTAGTATCAGTACACGACATGGGTTTCCAGACGACTTTTTAGTAGCTTTCCTGGTTAAAGATATACAGCTGGAATTTTCCGGAGAAACTGTAAACAGCTGCATTACAGCAACAGATACCAGCTCACAAGAGGTTGGATTGCCTTCTACTTGGAGGCTGAGCAAGTGACTGTAAGAAGATACCTGGTTTTAGAAGGTGCTGCCACCGGTGTTTTGTTAGTTGACATTTACTAACAGAAACCAAAACAGGTCTGTTCGGTTCAGGGCAGTTTAAAGGGAAAGCTGCTTATTCTTTTACAAACTAATCCCTCTTCCCTTGTGTTCAGTCACATAATAGTCTGCAGTTCACAAGTACCAAATACTAGCTAGCATTGTAAAGATGGAATCAATAGTATAATCCTATTAAATTCTGCAATGGAGGCTACTTTTCAGATATATAGTGGAATCCTCTTAAATTGATTTTTTTTTTTTTTTTAAATAAAAGGTAGGGTTATGTGAGGTGCTAGCTAGAAACCTAAAAAATGCTGTCTACGTAATGCTCTTAAGGTAGCAGTTCAGTCTGTTTTCCTCTGTACAGTGTCTGTATATTGGCTGGCATGTAACTGTGATACTTTAATAGATGATCTTCCAAATAAAACCAAAGCTTCCTTAGTTATTGTAACCATCGAGCAATGAAATAATTGATGAGCTTACTCACGTAAGGCCTCAATGAGAGCTGACATTTCCATTTGCATGTGAGCTATTGACACCTGTTGCCAAAATTCCTTCGCTAACATGATCAGATTGTTCTTATTTATATTGAAAGCTAGTGTTACCATTTTCTTGAGTGTCTTTCCAGATATTAGCTCTTGTACAGTTTATTCCATCCCAAACTTCATCTGCTTATATTTGAAGATTGCAGGATGTCTAAATCTATTTTGGAAAACTGTCATGTTTGAACCTATAGGAAGATCTAATCTCACATAGCAGAAGGGTAAGTACCACCTGTGGCACCAGCTACCTGATTTTTGCATCAACAAAACCAAATGTTATCTACCCCAATCCACACGCAGCCCACTGCAGCTAAGCAGTGGTTCTTGCTGATGAGCAGACCTAGATTTCCAGTTCTGTCATAGCATCCACCCAGCAAGTCATACCATAGTCCATACATATTCCAGGACAGCCTGATATTTTTCTCTTATCCTTCAGAGCAAAGAAACTACACACAGAAAAATAAGAAATTCTTTCTCTGCTTCCCTAGAAAAGATCATCTTTACATGTCCTACTTCCCATCTTTCCCTGTACTACCAATAATTCCCAGTTGTGCAGCCACTATGGATCCTGAAGATATGAGCAGATATACAAAAAATTAGGGCCTTTACAGTGCCTCAACTACCTTGAGAGGCATATAAAAATCTGTAACTACAATTTGCAACTCAGAAAAATCATAGCAACTTTATTATCAGAATGATACACTGACATTGCCAAAAACATGACGGATTTTTCATTTCTCCAAGCAATAAATGTACATATTCAATGTCTTCTAGACTAATTTGATGCTTTTTGCAGATTAATTTTTATTGCCAGTGCCATACCAATACCAGAATTTCTATATCCACAAATCAGGAGCAGCATCCCTGACACGTACAGCACTAGCTAGAAGCCTCCTTCTCTGAAATGGAGTCAGTGGAAACGGACACTAGCTGAAGGCCAGGCAATGCCTCTGCTCGACCCACTGGTGCAACAGGGCTACAAGGGAGGTGGGGAGAGCACCCAGAACCCCGCCTTTGCCCCATCCATCTTTCACGTTTTAAATTAATCTCTCAATAGATCACAACATGTTACAAAGGTTTGGGATTGACAGGAGGAAAAAAAAGCACAAGTGTAGCAACCTCATTAGGATTCAGCTCTCAAAGGCTCCACACAGCTTTGTCTTTTGAAGAGCAAAAGCTGCTTAACAAGTCAGCAATAGCTCGGTTCCCCCCCCAGAACAGCTATGGTAACAGTCTTCATTGCACAAACACGTTTCTTGAACTACTTTCCCAAGTCTCCACTAACGCAAACCTGTGGAGTGAAATAAATGCAAGACAGCTCTTTTGTCTCCCTGCTTTCTTTAAACACTTCGCATGACAAGTATATCACTCCTGTTTCCTGTCTGTTGCCTTCTGTTAGAAGTAACTCATCAGAATATACATTTCTGAGATTAGGGATAAGTAGTTTATGTGACTAAATCCACAGAATCAGTTGTCACAACCGCACTCAAAGTTAGCCTAAGATTTCAGAGGATTTCTGTCCAAGAGGAGCCAGATGGCAGTGCACTTCAAGATGTACTTGTTAAGAATTTGAGCAAACATTTTTTAAGGTTAACAGGAACGCTTTTGGGTGGTTACGCAATTATGTTAATCAGAGGACCACCAAAAAAAAAAAATTACCCACCCCAATAAAACAGTTGTAGTTCTTCTCATTTTTGGAGACAAGCAGGCAGAAGTGTTGATTTTCCCCTTTACTCCCAATTTTATCTCAAAATCTGGACACAAGCCTCTCCCAGAACGCAAACTGTCCTTACTGGAGCGCCCCCAGCCTGCAGGGAAACGGCACTCAAGTGCCACATCTGCCCGAGGAAGGAGGCAGCGTGTTGCTTTTGCACTCCAGGCGCTTTGCAGCCATTTCATCTAGCCTGAAAAAAATCATGTTGAAATAGCATGGCCAGAGAAATAAATTTAATGACTTAAGCATTGTCATATAGATGTCTAATATTAAAACTCGATGGACTGCGGTTCTTTCGCCTTGCATGAAGCCTGAAGGAAAAGCTGCGGTTCTGTCCGAGTGAGGGTCACGGGGCTGGCTGCGTCAGGCCCTTGCTCAGCAGCTGGTCCAACGGGTTATGTAATCCTTTATGGGAATTTGATCCCTTCCGTACGACTTTCAGCCATCAAGCTTCAGTGTTCTATTACAAGCATCACAAAGATATTAAAGGCTTGCTTAAAAACCTTTCTACCGTACTGTATCCTTCTGAAACATGAACCCTGGGCATAAAGGGCAGGAAGCATGCACTTATTAACAAAATGTGTAAAAAGCAAACGCTTTTCTGATTAATAAATCAGAATAGCAGCATTAACCACAAGAGTAAATGAATGAAAACCACAAAGCAGAGGTCAGGTTTTAATCTGAGATTTCTACTGATAAAAACTGTATGTTAGCTGTAATAAGATGTCAATTGTCCCAATACACACCCAAGTTTCTACACAGTGGAATCAGAGCTGGAAATAAGCACTTAGAAATTGATACACATTTGCTTCACACACAGTTCTAAACACAGGAGGCAAATCTAGCCTTTTCTGAAGGGCTGCTAATGCAAGTATTGTTTCCCTTCTCCCTGCTCCATCCCTTTGCCTTTATGAAAGATTTGAATTGCAGAAGCAGAAACCATCCTGTAGTCCCAAAAGCACACCACTGACATACCTGGCACAGCCTGCATATGTAGAATCACACGTTTTTATTTATAAAGCATAGGAAATCCTAAGCATTTTAGAAATTCTCAAAATGACAAAAGTCAAGTAAATTTACATGCTTAGGGTAGCATATGCAGTGCCGTGTTCCTTCAGAAGATGCTCAGGGACTGAACTCTTCAAGAAGTCCATGAATTTCTAAAACTCATCAGCCTTGCCCTTTGAACAGGCACAGAGAGATGAGCTCGTAGCAGAAAGTCTTTCAACGCCCCTGGAAGGAAGAGGACCGTTTAAAAGCAGTGGTTGGAAAGGCCCGACACAGGACACAGCAGTAGCACTGATCTTCCTGAACAGCACAGAGCTCTTCTGAAAGGAACTACAGGATTAACAAGTCAGATTTCTCATGATTTTGAAGACTGACTGCTTAAATTTAGTAAATGTAAGGGCCCGTATACCCCAGGAGTGAGAAGACATTGCTGCATAAAAACCTTCGTTCAGAACAGCTTGAAGGTCAACATATTCTGGTGACAGTCACTTTCATTTCTTTCTTCCTTCCTCTCTACTTTATAAGCAGAATAATAAAAAAACCAACCCCAAAACAACGTGTTTTCTAACAGGCACCAACAAATTGACAAGGAAGAGAGAACAGTCACTTTTCTAAGATCACTTTGTGTTATTTTTACACATACAAGAGAAACATCAGTGATCTAAAAGTATTATACAGAATATGACTGATTTAGCTGGTGCTGCTGAGGCAAAGAAGATGAAACACGTTGGATGTTCAGTGATTCATTCTAGGTAACAAATGACAGAGAATAGAAAAACATGCATAGATGACAAGAAACAGGTGTGGCAACCAAAGAGAGCGTGCTCAAGCAGGACATACAGTGCTTAGAAAGACTCACCTAGGTGAATAAAGAGCAGAACATCTCAGTGTTTCCAAAAAGCCTGACAGGGCAAGAGCCATGCAGTGCTTTGGCCTTTCTTGGCAGCTGATCAGCGCGGGAGAGCAACAGGAGAAGGAACTGTGGTGGTACAGGTCAGCAGCACATCTAAATAGGCATAAATGAGAACAAGATGTGTCCGCACCTGAAAACACTTTAATGAGTTAACTAGTTAGAAAAATGTTTGTGTAACAAGTATGAATATGAAAAGTATTTCCAGTGGAACACTTCAGATACTTAAAGAGGAAAAAAAAAAAAAAGCAAGAAGTGCTCCTCTAAAGATCCATTTTACAAGTGCTACAGTTTTATCTTGCCCTTTAAGACCAGAGGGAGGAGGGGGAAAGAGGAATTATGATTCAGAAATAAGTCTGAATCATTTTTCCCTGGAACTATGCTTAGAAAAAGATAGTATTAAGCCTGCTGTATTCAGAGTTAACATCACCATATAACTCTTAGGCACAAATATTTCTAATTTGTCACCTAAATTCTCTAATTCAAATGTTTAACCTTTTAAACCTTAAATGGTGCCTTTAACCTAAATGAACTGAACATCACCATAATGATCTAATGAAAAATCTGATCTGCACATCGGCACACTCCTTCTGAGAAAAAAAGGAAGCTGGAACCAGAATCTAGTATTCCTTTAAAAAGGTAATACACCAAAGGACAGGGTTTTGCTGGAGCTGCTTCAGACTACCTCAGCTGAACTTGATACTGGTATCGTTGCATGCTCCTAACGAAGCAGTTACAAACCGATTCCCTGTTCTACTTCTGTGCCCGCCCATCCTGCACTTGATGAGCTAGCTTCTCATCTCCTAGTCAGCACCTTGCGGAAGAGGTGGCAAATAGTTCTTTACAGCTTCTTGGAAGCCCTCCGTGTACTTCAGGCAGCACGCTCAGGGCAGAGGAGCAGCAGTATTTACCAGGTAGGTAGCGCTGCGTCTTCACAACCCTGGCTCTGCTGCCGGTGGCCTTGTGCAACAACAGCAGGTAACTACTTCTGAGTGCAGTTTAGCAACTCGCAGCCTTCACGAATTGCAATACAGAGTTTACAGGCTGTGGTGACCTCTCTATTATTGTGAGGTTACACTTAGAAGCGGCTTTTTCAGAAGGGGAAAGTCTACCACTTACAGCATATTTTAATACTTCAGAGGTCTTTCTGGGTTTCATATATATATAGCATGAGTTCTAGAAATATACATTGAAGTATGTGCATGTATATATATACACACATGTAGCTACACCTGATCCAGTAAATTTTGCTATTTGATGATTCATTAACATGGACCCAATCGTAAGCATAGTTTGGTCTCAATTATATTTATATTTCATTTCTAAATATTTAAAACCCGATTTTCTCAACACTTACAGCATCTAACATTTTTTTCCCCTGACTCATACAGAAGAAAAACGCTCGTATCATCCATAAAAAATGATGCGACTTTTGTAATCCGAACATTTTTGGCTAATTGCTGAATGCAGAACCTTTTATTCAGATTTTAGTAGGTCTAAATAAGTGAGCAGGAGAGGAGAGCTTGGTTTTTTTTAAGGACTGGTTTCACATTCTACTGAACACAGATCTGTGAACAGAAAGTGATTTACCTGAGTAAAGGACTTTGAAATACAGCCTTTGAGTAGCACAGTGAAAGAGCTATGAAAAACCATTCTGTCAAAATTTGTTTGGTGAAAACCCTAAAGCCTCAGTTTATGTAAGTCAAGTAAGGAAGATTTAGTTAATTACCACATGCAGGTCTTGAACTTCTGACATTCTTCAATATGCTGCTCACATACCCTACAAAGCTGAATCTTAGTCATGCATCCCTAACTGATTTCATACTGCCCCCCCAATCTGTCTTGCTAATGTTAAAAACTGTCTTGGGAAAACTTTGTACAGTTTGGCAGTCTCAATATCACATTTGTTTTGCAATGAGTCAAAGATGACTTATGCTGTAGTCTAAATCATTCTTAAGCTATAACGTTTTTTAGGTTTGTGGTTTTTTTCCTTTGCTTACTTGTTTTCTGTACGTATCTGGTAATTATTTGTACAAAAGTTACAGACTAACCCCAGCGTAGGAAAGGTTGTGTGCGCTCCCCCCACCTATTCAACCAAAAAGGGCAAGCAGGCTCAAGCAGATTTCACATTAGCCCAAAGATCAATGCTGGAATGTTTAGCAGGTTTCTTCCTCAAGCAGTCAAAATCCTACTCCAAACACAGTTCATATTTCAGCGGGGAAGTGTTTGATAAGCCACCTGCTGCTCATAATAAGGAAAGAGGCCATAAATGTGAAAGGCAACTCACCTAAGAAAGGCAGCCAGCATTTTCTTTCTAAACAATTTGATGTACAAAAAAAAATTAATGACTTTTACTGCCACGATTGGACTCTGTTACCTTCTGTGGAGGTTTATTCTGCAAACAGCTGCCATCCCCTCTGGGGGTGGGAGGAAAGATCTCCAGAGGAGCGGCAGGACAACAGCTGTCCCTTGACTCCCCTTCAACACAGTGGTCTGCTTCTACTGATAGGAAAATCCTTTCTAACACAAGTAACACACCAAGAGTTTATGTTCTGCAACAGATAGTGTAGCAATGAAACTAAAGCTGAGTAGACTAAGGACAGAAGAAATTCTTTTTGAACCACACAAAACCATGTCATTTTTTCATTTTACTCTCCACTGCTGCAGCAGTCTTTACATCGTGTCTAGTTTAACTCACAGCTTTCCCTGTTTCAACTGCCCTCCTTTATAAAATATTCAAACGCAGGAAAACTGTTAAATAAAGTATCTTTAAGAGCTTGACTAGCATGAAGGTATGCGCAGAAATTCATGGGAAATGATGAAACTGTATTACTAATTTCCTTAATTCAGCTAGTGCATGACATTCCTAGACTTGAAGTGGGTTCTTTCAGTTACTAAGAGAACACAAAAATGACAGCATCTCATGACTTACACAGTCAAGTATAAGCCATTCTCCTGTATCCCTACCCACTCTTCATTACTACCAGAGAGCAGATTTTTTTCAGCCTGCTCCAGAGGATCTTTGCCTTCAATAATGAAACTAGTTAATTAGCAGGTCTTTCACTGGGCGGTGTAATGTGGGTGAACATAGCTCACTGCTCTCCAGTTTTTAAATTACACAGTCAGAAGACTACATTTAGTTGCATTTAACTTTTTTCTTGTCTTTCATTCTTGTTTCAACTAAGAATTATAACCAAGTCCATCTATACACATTTCCTAAATGTTTTAATGAGGATGGGTAGCTAGTGAATTATCAAAAGGTTACAGAAACTGTTCTTGGCCCATTTCTATCCTTCACATCCACATTTGTCTTTGAAGGCCAAGGTCTCTCTAGGACGAGTATTTATCACTGTTCCACAACCTTCCCTACACACATTTATGGTAAGAGGGTCCATGGTTCTTCCATCCATAAAAAGAAAAATACAGAGTAGCAGAAGATATCCAGCTGCCTATTGATACACCAAAAGAACCATACACATCCTTGTTTGGATTTTCTGTGCTTTAAGACTTTGACAATAACCCCGTAAGTACCGACTGCTCCCCGGTCCCTCATTAGAAGCTCTGTAGCCAGAAGATACAGATTTTTGACTCTGACTAGTGATTTGGAGAGGTCCTATTTTTTTTAAACTAACTTGAAACAATTTAAAATGAATCAACCCAAGGAAGAATTCTCTCCTTGAAAGTGATTTGAAGAAGCTCTCCAAACACTAAAGCATAAATTTACTGGTCAACTCTGACAATTTAAGACAATTTTTTTTTTTTTTGGTTACTAATTTAAATCATTCCGCAGGGTACAATTTATCAAAGTTAAAATTCTTTAAAGCAAAATCAATATTATCACTGTAGCCCAGCAATATGTTGTATCTTCTGTGGTAAGCAGAAATCATGAGGTTAAGACTGGAGAAGACAACAGTCCTTCCTGGAACACATTTAACATTTAATCTGAAGAGATGCACAGAACAGTTGATGCATATAAACTGAACTACTGTACTGAGCACCAAGATGTGTATTTTATCCAAATCGTTAATTATTCTGCTTTTAGTTTTTAAGCTCCCCCCCACCCCCCCAGTCTTCTGTATTTTCTTTAGCTCCTGTCATCCTCTTAGGTCCCTCTAGTTACACATTTGAGATTTAGCAAATGTGTAGAAAATTCTAAAACCCTTAGCAAATGGCTTCCATGGCATTAATGGATTAGGCACACTAATTTTTCTCTATTGGTTTACTTCTATACCGACAGAAAGAAAACTGTTCTTTGCTCTTTACAGAAGTTACTGTATGTTGTCGCAGTAAGTATGCCAACCTACACTGATACTATTCTGCCAGCTCCAAAGCATTAACATAGTCTGTTAGTTAGCAGCTATTTTTTACTGGCATTTCAGAGGGCTGTAACGTAGCTATTATGTGCCAAATACAATGCAGCACAGCTGCTATTTAAAATTGTTCTGTAGGTGTAGCTCTCCTGTATAAAACATGCAATGTATTTATCTTTACAGAAGACATTGTTCAGGAAATGATGAACATTGGTCCTTGCTTGAGAAGTGAAGTGGTGTACCATTAAGGAAAACTATGGTCTCACAGTGGTAGATATTAGGAGGAGGGCAAGAGGAACCAACCACATGTACTTGCAACAAATATGTTATTGGGTAGAGGTTTATTCCTAAGCCTGAACTATGTAGAATGAATATAGGGCATAGCCAACTAAGAAAAGCTAATTATTTTCAGACTTCATCAATAAAAGTAGAATCAACTTCCACTAAATTCCACTAAAACCAGGCATGATATTCAGCATTTTCAGTAATAGCCCTACTAATTCATGAATTAAGATGCAGCTTACAACAGTACCCCATGCCTGTGAAGATACAGCATTCTCACAAACTGCTCATGTGTCTTCCGATGTTTGTACAGACATTTTAGACAAATAATTGTATGGCTTCATCCAATTATCATGATTCCCCTGACACTGTAGTTTTAAAGGTCAAGTAGGGTATTTCTAAGCAGTCAGTTTTTGAAGCAAACTAAGAAGAAATTAAAATTTAGGGAAGGAGCAGGGGTGCATGATCTTCTTTTGAACTCAGCCATGTGGAATTCAGTGATTAGAACTGAATTAATATACTGAAGAATAAATTAGGCTCGAGTTTATTTGCAAGTAGTTCATATGATGTACATCTCCATCTTAAAGTTATTGTTGAACAGTTTACATATTTGCAGACATCTTTACATTAAAGGAAGTGCATAGTAAAAATAGGATGCAAAGCAAAAGCTTTGCTACTTTGCTAATCCCCAACTTGCCTCCACACTAGCACTAAACTACCTCTTCCTTCAAATTCTTCCTCATCCCTATTCTTTTCCAACATACACTTCTACCTAAGAAAAGGGCATTGTTTAAGGACTGGAGGATCAAGGACACTTCTCACAAGCTTACTAGCAATTGCTAGAATAGGAACAGTTATAAGAAAATGGTATTTTTTCAAGTGTTTCCAGTATGGCACCTGTATTCCAAAACACATGGTTCATACAGATAATTGCTTGCTTTCATGTCCTTGCCAGGAAGTACTGGAAATTTGTCTTTGACATGATAGAAAAGAACAGCTTTGTTGATATTAGCAATTTTTCTATTTAGTCTTGTTAGGAGACATTCTTAACCTACTGAAAAAAAAGCCTGATCAAAACCTCACTGATTAAATTACAAGCAAGGTAAGAGTACATTGCATGACTTTCTTCTACATCCTTTTAAAGTTATTTACACTGCAGCTTGCAACTCAATATCAAATATCTTTCACTTATTTTTGAATGAGGTCTTAGGCAAAACTGCCTTCCAGTTGGTGTTACGTGGGGAAAGTTACGTTGTCCCTTAGAGATCGACTCTCCTCCTTCCAAACCTGGTATCCCCAAGATTACTGACCACAACTACATCTGGTCTGCGCCAAGAGCTAGTAACAATCCCATTTTGTTAATGTCATCCAACTATTTGCATCGTTCCTGTATGTTCATCAATGTAACTTTGGATAGACATTCACTTAAGTGGTAAGTGGGGGTAGAGAGGCCAAAAGGTATGCTTCACTGATCAGACTGCTGTTCATAGCCTCTGGTCTGGTATAGCAGCATTTGCATCTCCAAAGTACACTAGTCCTTTATCGTGGTTTCAAGCATCTCTCACTTTCATAAAATCAGTAAGCCTCTGCAGAAGACAGAGTTTAAACTGAACTCAAGGGAGACATCAAGCGAGTTCCTGAAGCAGCTTAGGTTTTACAAACAGGAGCCATCTCTGGGAGTTACACCCCAGCACTTCAGGCTTGCGGGGAGGGGGTCAGGGAAGCAGCTCAGGAGAGCTCAGAGGAATACAGGGAGAGCACACTTTCTGATTTTACTTCTGTGTAGAAATGCTTCCCTTATTTCTTCACTAAATTCTAAAAATATTAGTGACCTATTTTGGATGCTCCAAATAATTTAATTTGTATTTTAATCTAATCTGCTTTGAAGTAAAGGTCATTTCCAAGCGAAAATCTAATTGCTTACCAAAGGATAAGGTACCCAGCTACCAGGGATTAAATAACAAGCACGCACATCCCACATGCAGCATTTCAGGAAATAAATGGGTAACAAGATGCAATTCCACAAAAGCAGTATGCAACAACATGAGAACTAGTACAAGACGACTTTGAAGAGCAGGAAGCTTCTTCCAGCAACAAATGACATCCAGGATCTCTCTTTCCTTGTTGTCAGGGTAGCAGACCTTGAAGTGTTTTGGTGGGTGGTTTGGTTGGTTTAGGTTTTTTTTTTTTATTTCTAAAGGAGTTTATATCAGCTTCCGTTAATGAAAAGGCTATTGGGCTCATCTAGTTCTACTGACAGCAGTTGCTACCTTCGTACTGCTGCAACATGCCCCGTCAAACCTTTGACAAGCAAATGAAAATTGGCTTCACGCAAATGGATAATACAGAGCTGGTCCTCAGATCAATCTCACGCTGCCCAAGTATTAGGGTGTATCAAGTGGCAGCTATGAACTTCCAACATCACTCACTGCAATACAGTAAGTCAGGCCATTGCCATCCCATTGATTCATCCCCTGAATAAAGCTCAAGAAGCCAGTTAAAAGGCAATGTTGAAAGACTGAGGATTATTTCCAGCCTCCACTGAAATGGATAAAAATCTCTTACACAAAATCCCTTACACAAAATCCTTCCTTGATCTACCCATAAGCACTGTCATAATTATTTATGTTTAAGAACACTGTATAGAATTGATTAAAAGTTCAATAATAGAAAATTACTCCTGTCCTTGGAAACAAAGACCACTTAAAAATAGTGAGGGAGTTTGAAAGTTTAATTGAAGCATTTTGTCATGACAACACTTCAGTAAACAAGCTGTAACTTGAAGAAATGAAAGCCTTTGGTACCGTTTTAAAAGGTACCAATTTTCAAGTAACAAGATGATTAATTAATAGAACAGACTGAAAGCTACTAGTTATCCATCTTCAGATTCTGTAACCAAGGCATAACACTACAATTTAGCCAAACATATTTCTCAGATCAACCCACACACACTCAGCAGCTGTGCAGAAATTCAGAATATTAGAGATCATTCACTATGGACTTAATTGATGAATTTACGCATCACTGGATTTAAGGTAACATTTTACTAGAGAGGATTTAAGTGGCTTCACTGTGTATACAGAGGGCAAAGTATGTTCGGCTGGTTGTCTCAGTAGGGCAGAAGGTCACTGCCTTGCTAGCTGAGGGACAAGACTGTCTTAACAGTTGTAGCTAGAACAGCAGGAATGGATCTACCTGCTTATATCTCAATTCACAGACTGTTCCTGTCACCGTTAGCCGATGTTTTTACAGTCAGTGAAGCTACTGGTATAGCAGACACTGTAATTATCCAGCTTACATTACCAGAAATACGCCCGTGTATTCACTAGAAAATATGTTAGCCAAAAAGAAAGGGGGAATAACTTTTGTCCTAGGATAGCAGAAAGCTTAATTTCCTTCACTGAAAGGATGTTTTTCCAAGATCCAGCCATGGTCGAGAAATGACTGTGTATTATGTGTCAACATCAGACATCCAAACAGATCAACAACAGATGCTCTATTCATGTTTTTTCCTCCATGTTGATGGTCCTCAGAAAAAAGTGCATGATCAGCGTGCACCAACTGTAATGGGACTAAATTAGATACCAGCTGATAGAAGGCTGTTGAGTAGTCCACCTTTCCCTTCTGCATTTTCTCCTGAAGTAATAAGATTTTTGGTGCCATTTGGGTAGTAACTCCTTAGTTAAACATTTCTGGGTTTAAAAGTTAGAGTTACCTGTTAACTGCCTTTTGCAGAGAGATTAAACAGACTCAATTAATACTAACATACTTTGTTAGGCTCCTACGAATAAAAAATCGGGTATCACACTAAAAATTACAGCAGGATACAGTTACCTCAGAATTCAAGAAAAGGTTAATGATTGCTAAAGGAACTGATTTTGATTGCCAGTATGCAAACAAAACGTATATTTTGGTTTTATCTACTTTTTTGTTTTTATCTACTGTATATATTCATTTTCCAGACTTGCAAAGAAATCACAATTGTTAATACACGAATCTGTAACTCTTTTGGCTACACGATTACCTCTGTCTTTTATCAACATTTATGTTGCTGCAATTATATTAAAAACATAAATTTGCTCCTGGCTAATGCCTAAGAATAATCTAATAATCAGAAAGTTGTATCCTAAAAAAATACCAGGTCTTCTCTTTCATTTCTAAATGATAGATCTCGATAATCTTTTCAGATAATAATGTAACTATTGTGTAACAACGTATTTGCAATGCAGTTAATCTCTACGAAGCAAACTTTTTAAGACTTAGTTTTTCCTAATTACATTTCTCTGGATCAAGACACCTTTTGGGGTTGATAAGCATGTGGGTTTGGTCAAGCATGTGAACTACCTTGAGCTCCTCCCGAATACCCAATTTTCTTGCTTTAAGGAAAGTCCAGTAATATAATTAGGATTTATACTCCTTGTGTGAAATTACTTATGCTGTTTCATATGCCTTCTTTCAGAAAAGTAGTAACACTATTAAGAGGTTTCTTTTAACGTTATTTTATTATCTTCCAATACATCACTTAAGATACTTTTCGTAGATAAACTTGTTGGGAGCAAGCAGTATTTGCACCGATTGTCAGGAGCTGATCCTTTTAACAGCTGTAGACAGCTATGGCCTTTAGCATAAACCCCTGCTGGTTTGCAGATTTGAATGATGTCCTTCATCAATATTTCTCTGCTCTACTTTGTGACAGTAAGAAACTCACTGAGAAGTAAAAAGCATCTTTACTTCCCTAATGTGAACAACCAGTGACAACTGCAAAATCATTTTGACATTTGGAGAGTTGTTAACATGCTCACATTCTCTTCAGCATCTTGAACATGCTAATTACAAATTTCATTAGTGGGGAAAAAAGGCAGTAAGCTCAAAGCTTGAATTCTGCTGGATCTTCTTCTCACTGCACAATCACATTAGAATGATGAATTTGGGATAAAGTAAGGTACTGCCTTATGCCACTTCAGAGCACTACCACATCTAGGAAGTCAGACTCTTGCTAGAAATTACACAAACCCACTCTAAAGTAAAAGAATAAAGTCAGTGATATTCACGTAGCAAATGGTACGACGGTTCCCCGGTGCCAAAGGTGACGTGCATCCTTCGTCAACTACACACTGAAACTCACGATGCCTCAAGAAAACAAGAGTGCTAAGAAAGGACACAGGACACAGGCACACCCCACCCTTTCACTCACAAGGCCTCCGGGCAGAAGCACAGACCCGATTCTTGAATTCCCAGTGACCTATGGCTCTACCGCCAAGGATAAATCCTCTGCCTGGAACAGTCTTGCATTTTACCATATTCTACCAGAAACTCCTTTAAATGGGGCATATTTTTCCTCTGGATATTTGCCCATAAGATGCTGTAACTGAGTACCGCGTGATTAAGTCATCAGTTCATAGCTTATGGTGTTGCTCTTTGCAAACTTGTCAAAGGGCACACATTATTATAACAGATGAAATTGGCAACCTTACTACATGTTACAAGAATTTCTTTCAGCAGGACAGCCGTTTACGTGAAAGCTTCCTTACCAAAAATACTTATCTCCTATGAACGCATATGAGCCATATATCTCTCTATCTAAAAAGCTGACTTTTGTTCTACCATACAAACATTTGATATACATTAAAAAATGTCTTTCCCAGATGAAAATGGTAAAGAAAAAGCTATAGTACAATCCAGGTTTTTAATCAAGAGATATAAATGCACAGAAATATGCTGCTATTCCTACTGAGTCATGATAGTCTAAGCAAGGCAAGGTTTAGGGAAACCTGAGCAGAATCAGCTAACATAGCTCAATAAACAGGCCTTGAAGCACAGAAGCCCTTCTTTGGAGCCAAGACTGAAAGAGCCTGCTAAGGAAAGGCAATCAAGTTCATTTCCAGAATCGGGAGGTTCAAGTTACTGTTTCGACTGTAGACCTGAAGAAAGGCTTGCATGGGTCTGGTATACATAACCCCCAAACTTCTCTCATTGAGAGCCGTTTTCTGGGAGAACAGTCCTTAAATGACAGCATGGAAATAAATGTCCCTAGCCCTTCACTTTGGCAGGTGGCATTGTAAACCAAATAAGATCAAACATAAAACAATAATCAGTACTCTGTTAGAAACTGTATGCTTTTTTTAAAGCACCACCTTTTTTTAAAGCACCATATTGACATCAGTTTCGTAACAACACAAATAAGCTATGCCTTCTCCTCAGAGACAAAGCATTACTTTACATAATAAATAACCATGGGGAAGATGACATCTTTATGCTGCATCATTAAACTGTAGACCCCAAATCAGTTTCACTGCTGCCTGCGTTCCATCATAGTGGGACTGAATCATGTGCTGCAAAGGGAAATCTTGTGTTCCCTTTGGTTTCAAAATCCAGCTTTACTACTTATCCAGTATATAGAGCGGATTGTTATTTCTTCTTATCTGCTAATTGCCACAGATTGTGATGATCTATTTATATCTTCAAAAATACTCCTAAATGCACTGCAAAACACTTGCCAGAGGATTCAGAGGCCAAAAGTGATCAGTCATTTGGCAGATACTGTATTTTTTTGCACAACCAAATTATATCGCTGCTTCTCATTTAAAAAAAAATAATCACCACAGTTCATAGGGAGAGAAATGAACTGAATGAGGAAATCTTTGTTTTCAAATCTAATATAGAAAGGAACTGTAACCAGCCTGCAGATTTCTACTTAATCATTTTGTCTGCCTGTGGCAGGTATGCACATTTTACATGATAACCATTTCTAGAAGAGTGGTCTTTGAAGGGGCTGTAGCTGCCATTCTGAGGCAATCCGTTTCAAACTTACAAAATGGTAAAGCATTATCAGACTGCAGTCCAACGTGGACATCTGTAGTTGGCTGTGACTACTCAAGTTATGTCGGGAAAGTCACACCCCAGCAGCACCAAGCACCCCTAACCCAGTCCCAAGAAACATTTGTCTCGCTGACATGTCCTGACAAACCTCCACTGACAGTGGCTGCCCAGAGAGGTCACCCAATCTCCTCCAGCAAGCAGCTACCCGCCTGCTGGCAGGTAGCCTCTAACCTGCTCCTCCTGTGCTGTTACACACCATTTACAGGTTGTCCTCTGCTAAGCACACATGACAAGACTTCGTTCCTTTTGCTACAGCTTGCCTTTCAAGAAACAGCATGAGCAGGCACTTGAACCTGATCAGCACATCTGGGCAAGTGCCCCTTCCTCCTAACCCTCATCCCAGTTACTATGAGAATGCTGAAGACAGAGGGAAAGGATTTGTTACGCAGAAGGGATCCCTTCTTGGTTACTGCATCGCTCAAGGCTTAGCAAGTTAATGGCTTACGAAACAGAAGCAAAACAAGAAACTAAAATCACCACCGTGACCATTTCTTTGTTTTTTTTCTTGGTTTCTCCTTTCCAAGAACCTGCCCAGTGTCTTATTCTTTCCCTCAGTTTTAATTAGTGTCTGTCAAACTTTTGCACTCAGAGGAATGCCAAACACTTGACTTTGATGGGGAACATCAGGTTTGTAAGCTTAATAGCACTAGCATCTACTTTACTTGACAACAGTTGAATCTGTTCAGCTATACAGACGGAAAGAGGCCTGGTATCCTACTTCATGTACTTTCATTTTCCCTTTTTAGCAGCTGTAAGGTTATAACAGGCATTTTTAGAGCTTGTCAATGACAGAACAGAGGAAAAAAAAAAAAGTGAGGCCTGTAAACAGGTCAGCAGTTCAGAACTCAAGTTATCTATGGGTTTGCTTTAGGTGATTAGCCTGCCATTGTTTCTAAAGTAGTTTGATTCTTACTCTAGAGTAAGCAGGACTTGTAAAAGGCAGTAAACCACAACTCAAACAAGAATGAAGACAACTATTTTGAGGACACAAAAGGTACAGAATACTGATGCATTTTTATTACTGAAGCTTTAATTAAAACTATACCTCTCATACCACAGGGCTGAAGAACCTGTTGACTTTACATCCTCAGAAACAGTCTTAGCAGCTTAACTACAAACATGAAAAAAAAAAAAAAAAGACATTGGAGTTTCAAGCATTTTTTTGTCTTAACTTGATAATATAAATGCTAACACAAAAATATGCCTTTTTACTAACAGCTCTTCAAAGCTTAAAGGTGATTAATGCTGCTACATTTCACATTAGTATTGTCAAGATCTTTCTGCACAGATCCTGACAAAAATGAGAATTTAAAACTGCATAATATTTATTCTGAAAGCAAAGGGCCTTTGTGAGTGACAAGATGAGGTCTTTGCCCAGGAGCTGGTTTTGGTAGCAAAAATCAGGGAGTCCTCACTTTGTTCCACACTCATTAGCACTCTCAGAAATAGTTGTAGGTGAGAAGCCATATTATTCTGCTCCTCCTCCTTGGGGAAGACAGCGAGTCTTAAGATTGACTGACATGATCCATCTTCCAAATTTATTAAATTCTCTTGTGCTTTATAAAATGCATTTTTTTACAGCGTTATCATCTCTACCACACTGCAATCTTATTCATGTCTCTATAATTCTGCACTTTCTAGCATACTTTGTCCATATAAGAGGAAAAAACTTGTTAAATCCATGCAAGATTTGTTTATTTATAGTTAATTTGGATAGACCTTCCTATCTATACTGGATCTGGCCAGAATAGAGTTAACTTTCTTCACAGCACCCCACATGGTGCTGTGTTTTGGGTTTGTGGCTAAAACAGTGTGGATAACACAAGTGTGTTGTGGCTATTGCTGAACAGTGCTTACACAGCACCAAGGCTTTCTCTTTTTCCCCACTCTCACCCCTCCCCAGCAAGTAGGCTGGGAGGTGGGAGAGGACACAGTCAGGACAGGTGACCCAAAGTAGCCAAAGGGACATTCCTCCCCATCCAATGCCATGCTCAGAGCTCCCTGCCCCCTCCCATTATTCCCAGTGGGAAATGGGGAGAACAGGAAGAGCAAAAGCAAGAGAACTCATGGGTTGACATAAAGAGAGTTTAATAACTGAAGGGAAGAGGAGGGGAAAAACGGCAAATAAGTGACAGAAAAGCAATCACTTGCCACCTCCCACAAGTAGACTGACACCCAGCCAATCTTGGAAGCCAAACCCTTCACCTTCTTCCTCTACCGCAGTTTTTTCATTTGGTTTTTTGTTTTAGGGTTTTTTTTCCCCATTTTTTCTGGGTCTTGGGGTTGCTTTTTTCCCCCCCCCTTCAGTGTTCAGCCATTTGCATTGCTAATAGTAACAATTAACTGACAAAATCAAAACCACAAAATCGTTTCCAGTCAAAACCCAGAAGATGATCAAGAATGATGCAAGTTACTGGTTCTCTGAGGCACTGTGGTTATTACACAGTACAAACTTTGTGAAGGATACTACATGTCATGGTTTAACCCCAGCCAGCAACTAAGCCCCACACAGCCGCTCACTCACTCCCCCCTGGTGGGATGGGGGAGAGAACTGGAAGACTAAAAGTGAGAAAACTCGTGGGCTGAGATAAAGACAGTTTAACAGGCAAAGCAAACCAAACCAAGGAAGTCATTCCCCCCTTCCCACGGGCAGGCAGGAGTTCAGCCAGCTCCAGGAAAGCCGGGCTCCCCCACGCCTAAGCGTAACTTG
>JAVKLA010000007.1:16644531-16682274 GCA_034782735.1 Sagittarius serpentarius | reverse complement strand
AAGCGTCCCTCTGTCACCGACGCTGTTTCCAGCACAAACCCAAAACACAGCCCCATCCTAGCTGCTGTGAAGAAAATGAACTCTACCCCAGCCAAAACCAGCGCATTTTATCACACTAAAGATTTTTAAAAGATAAGGTGTGGAAAAAAAAAGGATTTGATTTGGAAAAAAAAAAGTTTGCCTATTCTTGGCTGTGTGATCAGATGGCAAAGTCAGTCATCCTTTTGTCAGGCTCTTCGTAACAAAACCAAAGTCATTCAGAAGGAAAAAACGCTGTTCTAATCTTATCTGCACAATCCCAAATAGAATTAGAATCCGTATTTAAAACTGCATCAAGACCAATGGCAAAACTCGTAACTGTAGAAAACCAAGTGCACAACCATCTGCCCGATCCGTAGTTTGATACATTCCTGGGGAAGGTTAAGGAGAAAACTCCCTAGATAACTACAGCATCAATCTGTTAAGCGCTAAACCAACTTCCAATTCAATGTTTGAGAAATTCTGTAAGTCCATACAATATACGCATTAATTCAATTAATTCGATCAAGCAAACCAATTCTGCCCCCAGTTCACATGTTTTTTTTTCTTTATGATCTCAAGCAATCTGCAATAATTTGTCCGAGAAAATTATTTGTTGAATTCAACTTAAAAAAAAATAAATCTCTCCCTCCTTCTCATTTGGGCTTTCTCACATCTGACTGCTGCCAGCTGTTACAGGTAGAGGCAGACAGAACACGCCATCTGCACTGCTGAATGTCTCGGGCACATCCTAACAGGCTGTTGGCTTCATCTGAACATTAATGGCTGATGGCAGCACAGCAGGTGCAGTGGAGGACCGGTGGGAAATGTGTTGAGAAGCCCAGAATGGGCTCAGTACTTACGCACCAAATGAAAGTTGGGAGTTATAAAAAAAGGCTATGCAGTACAGATTGAAAGACATTGAGAATACTGTTTCAATCATGACTTTCATTTCCAAATAGTACTACACAGTGTCATATTTTTAAAAAAAGAGTCTTAGTCTATTGTATTTCACAAAAGCAGGAAATCAGAAACATAATTAGCAAGATATTTATAAACTGAAGTGCATTTTAACAGCTTGCTTGACATGCTGCAAAAAGGTCCAACAGTATACATTTCAACTGTATCATTTGTCAGATAACGAGACAAATATGACTATATACACACTTGTACAAATACAGATTTATTCCTTGGATTTAAAATAAAAAGCTATCACAAATAAAGGGCATTCATTGTACTGTTCTGCTACTCCTAAGCAAACACTTCATGTACAAGTGCACAGGACCCTACCCCCCCTTTTTCTTTCAAAACAGCATAAAATCAAAACCTGTTTGGGTTTGTTTTTTTTTTTTAATCACAGCGTATCAAAAACTTTCTTCTATGAGGCTGTATCTAAATTTGATAAGCATAGCAAGAGAAACTCACTTTATTATCAATGTATCAAAGTTATTTTCTGTTATTGCTATCCTTGAGTGCCTCTAACTAATATAATATGTTCTTTTGTTTCGCAAGAATTGCTCTGGACTGAATTATTTCACCACAAGATGTTAGAGAAAGAGTTAAAAATTTCAGTTACTCTCAGCAATCATCAAATGTATTCCACAGCTCTCAAGAGAAATATATAGCTGAAGGAGACTTTGCTCTAAGACTTTTCTAGTGTAAGAAGTCTAATAAATATAGCAAATCACATCTGAACTTTGCTGACATATCACCAAAGCTTTTTCGTGATACTCTGTCAGTATACCTGTACCTACTGTGAACAAAATGTCTTTAGAGAATGAGTAAAACTAATCCCACTTACTCTTCTGTTAAATGCCCAAGTTAGTTCACAGTCTCTGTGTTAATGTGGAAAAATCCCAACTACATTATTTAATATGTAATGTTTTCACTTCTTTACCAGCAACCAAAAGACCAACTCATTTCACACAGACAAAACTGGTTTTTTGTTTTTTTAAAGATGACTGTAAATTAGTTTCCTTAAAGGGCTTAAGTCACCATATCTCACTATCTGTTCTCTGACCTTACCAGTTACCTGGCACAGCTATAAGAAAATAAGTTCACAGCGGAGTCATAATTCTAAAGGTCTTTGTATGCCTACAAATCTTAAAGAATGGGAAAGAAGTAGGTAGAAAAAAAAGACTTGACACAAATCTGATGAACAAAGTGATGTGCCTGATCATCTTTGCTCATTAAGAATTTAACGACTCTCTACCATTGCCTCTCGGTCCCTAAATTAAGTTCAAGTCTCTCTCAGCGCACCGGATAAATTCTAATTCAGGTTACAAACTTCATGCCGCTGCCGCCTCAGTCAAAGCTCTCCTGTAAAAAAGCCTGCTGTGCAAAGCGCCCGTGACACAGAGCGCCCGCTGTCCTCCCCTGCCACCGCACAGGGCCAGGGGTCAGCGGCTGGCAACAGACCCCATTACTGCGCAGGCTGTCTGCAGGCACTTTGGGATCTTTCTTGATGAACAGCTATATGTACACACACATACTTCATCTGTTACCACAAGCCACTTCAGACCAATCACTGAGATATGTCACCAGTGTAATAATAAAATCACCTGTTTTGCTTTGGTTTGCTGAAGTGAAGGTGAAGATCACACTGCACTCCATCTATTCTACTTTGCCTGACCGCTTTGTCAACCAGCATGGTGTCAAAATGCAGGACTCTTATTTCTGTAAGCCAAACCCAGTAGTTGAAACAGGGGGGAGACAAATATTAGAATTTCATCACAATAGCTAAAGCATTTTGAAACCTTTGCTTGCTTCCCCCATTTAGGATTTAGTTCATCAAGCCTTGATCAACACCTTAAATTACATTCTGTACTCCCCTGGATCTATCAAATGCAAATAAGCACTTTCATTAAACAAAAAACTAGGATTCATTTCCCAGTCACAGAATATCCTAGATGTTCTCCAACTGGAACAGAACAAACTCCTCGATTTTCTTTTGTTTGGGTTTTGTTTTTTTTGGTTTGGTTTTGTATTTGTTTTTTTCTGTTGTTGTTTGGTTTTGGGTTTTGTTTGGGTTTTTTTTTGGGGGGGGGAGTGTTTGTGGGGGTTTTTGTGTGTTGGGGGAGGGTGTTGGTTTTTAGTTAAAACCCCTAATGCTTCCAACTACTTTAAGATTTTTAATTCACTACTCTAAAGCTTTGGCTGCCTATGTGCCTATCCTTTTCTCAGTGTTTAATTGGATAGCGCACAAATTGAAAGGACAAACTGTTAATTCTTTAATTCACACAATTAGCTTTACTGATGCCAATAGCTCCATTAGAGTCAACGGAAGCATTTCTTTGAGGGAAGTTCACGGTTTTTCTTGTTTAGTTTTCTTTTAGGCAGATAAGGGTGAAAGAATGGAGTAAGTTCATTAAATTCAAAATAGCTCCATAGGGTTTCAGTGGTATGAAGTTGATCCATTGTTTAACATTACATTTTCTGATGCTTCCCTTTATTATCCTTTGAATAATTAAAACCCTTGAAAGCCTGCTCCATTAAACAACTAACTTTCATATCATTAGTTGCTTGAATAGCTGAAAGGGCAAACATAATATAAGCTATAGGTAGTTTTGGAAAAACTGTTCATTTCTTTATGTTAAATGACACCCACAAACCATGTCAACAGAGATCTTTACAGCCTATATTACTGAAAGGTAGCTTCTGTAAAATGTACATACAGTATTAATAGTAGATTTGAGTTCAGCAGCAAAATACCACTGCTATTAATCATAATCTGATACTAAATTAAGGGATATTAAGCTCTTAAAAATTAAAGATTTTTGTTAACCACATTTGCTCCATTTCTTCCCACATACTCAAGTTAGAGGATACTTTTAATTTAGCAGAAGGACAGGTAATGTTTTTCCTCAGATTGAATCAATATTAAGGCAGGTATCAGTTATCATCTTAAGAAGAGAAAGCTTGGGCCCAAATACACAAAGACAAAACAAGAATTGATTCCTACCAATGAACAGGGTCAAATAGGAATTGCATTGTTCCTTCTTTCTTCCCTAGAAACTCTTACAGTCTATATATCATCATTTGGGGGGGGGGAAGAAAGGTACCAAAATATCACCCCACACTTTCTTTAATCATATAAAAAAGTCATCACATAAGCATTATTCATTCAAAAACTGTCTCATTTTCAACAGCCTAGGGCTATAGGGAGATACAGATGGGAGGAAGTTAACAGAACAATCTATGGAGAGGAACTTGTCATGCAAAGCTCTATTTCAAATGAAATAAAGGATAGAGGAAGAGTATTCTGCGCTTGTTCCACTACTAAATATAGGCTGGAAGATAGCCATTTAAATGTATTTATTACTATTTATATGCACATATATGCCAATTACTTCTGTAAATTTGCTTCCAAATCAAGAAGCTTTGTAGGACTGTACTTCCACTTAAAATGTGAGAAGATTAAAGAAGTTTCCAATATTGCATTTTTCTTCCTCTAATGATTTATTTAAACAGTCCAAGTTACTGGATCTTTTTCTGCATGTTAGTTATAAACATTCTTTAACATAATTTGTTTTATGGCTTTATGAACTGTTGCAACGTCTTTGAATATTTAACTAATAGCAAAGACTTGCCTTTTGAGAACAGAGCTACATGACATCTCTACCATAACAGTAGCAGTAATATGTTAATCAGGTCATCCTTCCAAGTTCAATGTGTCCAAACAGACTAGAAAGAACCTAAACAGGAGGACTCAATGTTCAAAAGCAATATTTCTGAGTAAAATATTCCATATGCAATATACATTTCATTACTGAAAATGAGATCAATCTCCTGCTGCTGGCAGAGAAGAGACTACTACAAAAATGCTGAAGATCCATACAAATAGCTCATTGAAAGCTTTGCTGTGTTGCTAGCTCAAAGCTCAGCATTCTGTATCATCTTTCATATCAAAAGTGACATGGCTGAAATAAAATTCAGACACTTGAGAGCTACGTCAATCTACAAACCATGAGTCCATACAGGTAGCATAATCTGCAATTAAGTTTATGCAATGTCAAAATTTAGCCCCCTATTTTAGAGACAGGACACTGATCTGACTGGGAAGAGCAATGCTTCAGGCGGTATAATTACTTACCCTAAAAAAATCAAAATCAGAGAAGACCCCTGTTAGTGATGAATACTTCACAGTATAATGGACACTGGTTAAGCACGAGCATAAACACATCAGACAGTGTAAAGATCAAGTCTGCTACGTATTAAGTTATAAAGGTTTTTTGAACACAAAATTAAACAAGAATCATGCTTGTACAAATGCAGTTATGATACAGATTCTGACTTTTACTCGTATTACCTGGTAGAACCTGATGAGCATTTAAAGTTTAAAGTTTATGGAAGAAAACCAACAAGTCTGGCTTTTTCCATATGCAATGTTATGGCATTGTTTTTTCAGGATGTGAAAGGGAAAGAATGATTCTTTTGTCACATGTGCAACACCATCCATTTTAGCCACAGCAAAAATACTTGAACTTTGATTTGCATGGGCATGCATGCATTGGCATCTTGTTTATAACAGTGGATGGGAAACAAACCTCTTGTGATCTAATACTGTTCCCTCTTCCCCATGAGCCTGAAACTACAGGAAGGTATCTTAACCACAGAAGCAGCCCCCTCCACCCCCTAAGACATATTACTATAGGCAGTTTCCTAAAAGGCTAAGGCCCAAAAATCCAAGCTGTGATCCCTCTGTGGAGATCCAGCTTCAGAAGTCCTGATCCAAATCGGACACCAACTCATCAGCAGTCATTTTTCTTGGATTTTGACCTCAAATTGCTGGCTGCTGTCAGAAAGCTCTCTCAAATAACATTTCACTGACACTAATAACTAAACTGGATGAACTACAGTACACACTGCAAAATAATAGTACAGCAAACTTCTGATGTCCATAGTTAATCGTACAGGAGGAAAACTAAGGCTCTGTTCTGGCTTTTTGACTACTGTACTGCATATCATAGCAGGGCTACTGGCATTAAGGCCAAGAGCAAGCCGATAATATCTAAAGCTGTAACGGCTTTCACTGTGCTCCAAACAGTTAAGTGCTAGCACTGTTGCGTAATCTTATAGCAAAAAGCTTCCTCATACCATTTTCTTCTTTTCTTGACCCTATAACACCAGTCCGTTCTTACCTCATGGTACATTTAAAAAAAAAAAAAATCTCTCTCAAGCCAAACTGTTTCACAAATGCATCTTTAAGTATGACTGGAGTACTGGATGATTTGAAAGCAAATTTAAAATGTAAGCGTACACTTGAAAAGTGCGTATTATGACACAGACATCCCACATGCACGCTTTTCATGCTGTCATCACTAAAAACCCCCTTCGAGCAACACGGAAGAGGCTGGAACTGCATGGTATGTGTTAGTGGGAAGCATAGGAAGAGCTGCTCGGCACAGTCTGCCTGAGCTGCGCCCCAGGTTATGCCGGTTCGAAAAACGAGAAAGCTGCCGTCTTCTCTGGTGGCATCCGAGTTTTAAGATTACATTTTGCTGCTAAGCTCCCCTTAAATAGACCAGGTCAGCTACAAAATACAGAGTGCCTTGAAAGCAGAATTCTCTCAAAAACATAAGATCCTTTATATCCTTTACTGTTTTTGCCAATGCACAATATGGCACCTTCAAGCATATTACCCACTGGAACATTACACCACTGAGCAGCACAAGATAGTATTCCTTTGCAGTGGCACTAAAATAAATTTGCTGAAGAAGGAAATAGGCAGTAGGAGATGAAATGCACGCTCCAGTTTCCAAGGAAAGCATGTTAATGCCTAATACATGGTGGGGGGAGGGATAGTAACAAAATAAGAAAAAAAACGTATCCATTATAAAAATGTTGCTTAAGTGCTGCCAGGGGAAGATCAGCAGGACCCGTAGTGATCTGCTGAGTAAATGCCGGTCATGCAAGCTAAAACTGCCCAAGAGCAGCTTTCAGTGACATATCCAATTTCAGCGTTTACAATGCATGAACTATTAAACTCAACCAATATGACTCTTTATGGCAGCCTTTTTCAGAGCTATATGCTGACTAACACTTTAATACAGAAAAGTATTTTGTTTGCTTTTCAGAACATATTTCTCAAGGAAAAGTGCTAGCTTGTAGTACAGACTGATTGAGATCCTGATGACAGCAAGAAAATATCCCAAAACAAACTCTGTTTATATCAAGATTCCTATTCACCAGCTATCTGCACACCAACATGACTCCTCTTTTGAGAAACAGGGACAGAGTGGGTATAATTTAAAATTAGCAGATTAAGTTTGGCAGGCATTCTTGTCTCAACCAAAGGAAGTATCATTAATAAGAGGCCAAAATTAAGGTTAAATATTTGTCTAAATAAATATTTACTTCTAGTTTAATGTATGCTGCTAATATAATGCTATCATTTATTTAAATATACACCTTGTAGTGGCACAGGTTTGTCACAGGCTAAAGGCCAGCCAAAAGCACTGCTCAAATAAATGAGTTCTTGACCACATCTGCCTGTCTCCAAGTGACTAGATTAACCCATTGTGAGCTGGAAAAACAAAGGAGGAATAGACAACTTCGTCAGTAACTGCTGCGAACTTCACATTTCCCTAACACACTTGGGATGGGAATCCAGAAGGGAATAGAAGCCCTGGAACAACCACTAACTGGCCTTACACATAGAAACAGTCAGAGGGATTACCCCGGGGGCTATGCAGTCATCAAGGCCATGGGCAGTTTATGCCAGTAGTGTAATCTAGAAAGCCATAAGTAGTTAAAACAACAGCTCCCTCCTGGAGTAACACCACAGACTGACATCTGACACTCTGCAGAGAGCAGGGCCCGAGGTGGAACTGCGACACATTGGGGTACAGCCACCAGCCAGGGCTCCAACACATCAAGCTGTCAGAACGAACGTCCTGTTCCCCTGGGTCTGTGGTGTCAGTCTAAACTGGACTGGAGAGAAACGAAACCACTATCCATCCACTGTACCTGTGCGCTCAGTAAATATTTTTCAGGTTATGCAATCACCAAGTGGTACGGTTCTGCTCTCCCAGCCTCCCAACCCAATCCCCCCTAGCAAGTGCTCTTCCAAAAGCTGTTATCAGTTACTTTTAAGCACTGTTTTATCCTTCTCACTAGCAACCTAGATTTAGATGGTGGCTACAAAAGAAGAGGAAAATGAGGGCCAAGAGCAGCAACAAAATCTGTCATTCTGGGTTAGTTCTTTGGGCTCTTTCTACATCCTTTGACATGTTAGCAAGAATTGCAAGATGGTATTACAAACTCTGGATTCTAAATTGCACATTGTCACATCTGTGGAACCAGGTTACAGACCCACCAGGATTTACAACACTTGTGTCAACTATGTAAGGTTAAATTCCTGTGGAGTTTAACGGCAGAAGTACAACAGATTTCAACAAGGTCCAGGTTTCACTCTTGGAGCACATGCACTGCCCGAGCATAAACCAAGAAAGTGTAGAAAAGTAATTCATAGTTCTAGATTTGCTGGTTTTGTTTTGGTTTCTAAGCTGCATTGGTACTATCATTTATTGGTTAAGACTTGGAATATGATTTCATCAGAGGGTCGAATTGGTTTAAGTTTGGTTTGAGTGACAGAGGCTGTCCACCCACTTTTGGGGACAGAATTGTTTTAAACTGTATCAGTACCTTATCTAGATCACTGGGCAGTGATACAGGTATTAGCGGCACCTTAGGAATGCAGGTGTGGGAAAGAACATTTGTGGGCAGGACTTCATGGGAAAGAGTACCTTCCAGACTTTGAGGTTCCTAGTATTCTAATTATCCAAAATTCTATTTTCATGCTGGACGTACATACCTAAGTCCAAATATGGACTGGAAAGGTCAGTATCATTGGATCTGCTCAGCTGTGGTGCAGAGTACTCCAAAATCCCCATAAAAGTCAGAGTTACCCAAGTCTCATATAGACAGCACATTACCGACACTGGCCCTTTATTTGGCACTATGTACAAAGAAATGCTCAGCAAAACAGACTTTTTTTTTTTAATGGACTGTTCAGTGACTCGTGTCAGGCTAAATTAGGTTTTAATTTTAAGAAGGAGCAGAACTCACTGCCACAAGATAAGGATCGGGAACAGCCACCAGGATCAGTATAAACCAGCTTTTCTCCACAGCAGTACCCCTCCAGCCTCACAGAGTGCCATGTACCTCTTGCTAATCTTTGCTTCAGGAAATTCAGCAATTCTCCTACAGAATTACTTATTGTGAGACCAAATATTTTCCCCAAGCATCTAGCACTGTATTATTGTGTACTTGTCAATACTGAAAAAAACCTCTTCTATTATCTACTGACCTAAATAAAACATCACCCTGCAGAGAATGCCCCAGGTCCTTTCAACATAGATTTGGTAGGTTTCCCCCCTGTGTTCCCCTTCCCCAGCAGGGACTAGTAATTATCAGGAACACATTTGTTCTCACTTCACAGTATGTATCCTGTTGAACAAAGAGTTGTTGAACAATATTACGTTACCAAAACACCTGCTATGACATGAAGAGTGACAGAAGTCCAACAGCTAGACTCCACCGTTATCTAATCTAGCAGATTGATTTCTCTTTCTACTTCTACCTATCTTACTATGGTAACCTTTAACTTAAATACTTTAGAAATGATTTTTCCCCCTATTTGTAGTGTGTAAAAATTCAGATTTTACATAATCATGTGTTTACTCTCATTGTCCCTCAGCTTAACCAAATAAATACTCAAGTGAATTTTTCTATTATTTAGGATGAGACCACAGTTACTTTTCAAACTTCTCAGATTCTTACAGCAGGATAAATTCAAATGAGCTCTATTAAATACAAAGAGCAACTGTCAACATTCCTCATAGGGACAGATTAGAATTGAACATTCAACCCATGGCCAAAAGGACAGCAAGAAAAAAGCAGCAACAGCTTATGAAGATTCCTTGTACACACATAAAGACCTGTTCCTTCAGATTGGTCAGTCTCCAGCCAAGCACTCCAACCAAGCTAGATCAAACACTTAAATAGCAGCAGGAGGACCTCCAAAGCTGAGGGGCAGAACTGGGTACTTCAATGCAAGCAAATGTTACCAAAGCTTCAGAGAGGAATGTGAGCCTAGTCTTAAAGAAAAAAAAAAAACAAAAAAAACAGAGAGCTTACACAGACTGCTGGATTCCTTCTTCACCCTGGAAATGTTGCATATTCCCTCCAATCCTACAAGGGCAGAAAAGACCAGAAAGGACATCAAACACTAGCTGGTCTATCCTCCCCTGTTTCAAGACATCAGTAGCAACAGTTAGATGAAGTGAGTAAAGGATGAGAATTATAATCCATCAAAGAAACACTTCAATGCTGTAAACACTGAGCAATGCCAGCCCTTACTTGAAAGGGTATTTCAGTACCTGCTCAGCCCAGTGGAGTAACAACATTGATATATGCCTACTATATTTAAACTAGCTCATTTCAGAACCATGCAAGGCAATCATATCACCACCTGCAAATTACACTGTCCTTAAGGAAGAAGTGTAGGAGATCACTAAAATGGAAAGTCTGGAGAAACTGACACTCATGCAAGTAAGACAGCCCAATAAAATATCATTCAAATGTTGCTGATATTATTCGTACAGTACAGAAAAAGACTGACATTGCTCAGTTTTATTTTATTTTTTTTCCATTCTCTGAAAACCGCCATTCCAACGCAGCACCTAGAACACAGCAAAACACATTAGCAACATGCACAAACTCTTCTCTTCCACCCCAGACTGTTAGGAGTTCAAGCTGCAGCCAATTTAAAAAATAAGCAGCTGGACTGGCTCTACATGATCCTTTTTGCAAGTGTTTGGCATACTAAGATCTTCACTCTTTACAACTTCCAGAAAGTGTTAACAGTCAGCAAGCCTTGTCAAGCCTGCTGATACAGAGCAAAGTGACATCAGTTTGTATACAGCAATTTTAAATCTTTCAGAGAGTCTTGTATGACTAACTAGAATGCTCTAGCACTTTCGGCATTTGTATACATAAAGACTGAAATGTTCATGCAGATGGTCTTCACAAAGAAAGAACGAGCACACTGAAGCATCTCAGAGATACTTGGACATCAATGCAATGATCAGGCAACATATGAAGTTAACTAGTGCCAAAGTGTTAAAATAATGCCACTTCATCTAATGGTACAGATGGAGATTCATAGTAGCACCGCTTTAGGTGGGTGTGCAGTCACCCTAACACAAGAACAAACAAATCGTTCAGATCCTGTAATGCCTCTCACTCAGCATGGCGACACTCGACACTCCCCGTTTTCTTCGCGGGTACACGATAATCACATTTTGTACAGAACTGCTGGTGGTGTTGCTAATGAGGATGCCTGTACTTAGCTTACCACTATTAGCTTTAGAGCAAAAAGTTGAAAATAGCACCCACAAATGGAGAGCACAGAATTCACCCCGCATTTTTATCCCTAAATCCATGCATGCAAATAGCTTAGTGTATTAAAAACAAAAGAGCTTGGGGGCAGTAAAGTATTTGCTTTTCTTCCAAGTTGATATTAAAAATCACGGTTTCATTACACTAACATTTTCTCTATAATTTGACTACACGGGCTTGAAAAAAACCAAACCAGGGTCTGTGCTTCTTAGCACACTTACCATTGGACCTCAACCAAACGTCAAACTTTACCCGCTTCTGAAAGGTGTTACTAATTTCCCCTATGGGCTGCACATTGGCCTGTCCTCCGATTCGTACAATGAAGCAACAGGATACCTGCCCTGTCCTATTGAGAGGTACTGTTTCTGATGATACTGCTTATGGGATATGAGAAAGTACATTTCAGTGCAGCAGCATTTACAGTGCTCTGCATAAACTCAGAAGACCCTAAAGTTGATAGTAATTGCAGAAGGAGAGAGAGAGTTGGGTTTTTTCCCTGCTTAATAGAAATAATGTATTAGGGCTTTAGGAATGCCATTCCCAGGGAACCTAACTATGCTTTCTTAATTTATTTCAAATATACATTGTCATTTAGGACAACTACAGGATATGCCTACCAAATGAAAAAGTGCTTTCCTGTACACGAAAGGTAAACTTTGTTTTATTCATAGCAAACAATGAGAACTACCACGAAATGTTGTTAAAAGCGTTACCAAATTGACTTGTTTGTAAGAGCTATAACACGCATAAAGAAATTACTTTTTAATGAAAACAGAGTATCAGCCATACAAGTCTCAGGAGGAACTCTACAGAATCATGATTTTGAAAACTCAGCTCAGCACTAAATTAAATAGCCAACCTATGAACAGAAAAAAATCTTCCTGTCCTTTTCTCACACAAACACATTTCTCAAAATACTTCTAATAGGCATATTGCTCCTTTAAAATATTTACCCCCATCTTAAAACATCAGCAGTAAAACAGAACTGTATTGCTTCTCGGGGCTTCTTTGCCAAGTATTTAGCATGTTTTGGCAGAAGTTCTTTTTGCATATACTCACTTGTCTTAAATTAAAAAGGTTCACATGCATTTCGTGTAATATTTCCCCTAAAACAGTCTCAGCCAGCCTGGATCCAGCCCTGCTACCACTGATTCAGCAACATGGTTATTCATGCCAAAGGCTAAAACAATTAGATATGAACTTGATGAAATAGCAGCACTTTCCATTTACTAAGTGATGTTGAAGTGTTTTCATATCTTCATGTGTTTGTAACTGTGTTACATTAGCCCTATGCATTAGCCCTAATGTTCGCCTCTGCCACTCTGAATTGTAACCACGAATACAAGGAACAGATTATAACCTTGATAGTCTGATTATGTCTGTTGTCACATTTCTCTGCAGTACTGTATAATTGTTCCGCTGACAAGTACCAGTGACGTCTTAATGCCGACAACAGGATGCATTTCAGCTAAACTGTCTAAACATTAGTTGTTCCACAAAGTGAAGAGGTCCCAAGGGCCAGAACATAAGGAAGATAAATCAGATACTTACCAACACCAAGCAATCGGCAATGAAAGACCATCATGCAGGCAGACCATACACAATGTGCATTATTTTCACTACCATGAGTTAGTTGAATTTCATCAATAAAAGCAGAAGTTCTTTCCAACTTCGAATACAGCTAAGAAAATGACTCTAATTTCTATTTGTACAAGATTCAGTGATAAGGAAAAAATACCAGGCTTGCAAGAATTACAAGCGAACAGAAAAGAGAATCATCCTCTGATGACAGCAGAAGGCAAAACCGAGGATGCTGTGTTTAGAGGCAGAGAGAGTCTTAGCAAGGTCAGTTAGTTTCCATGTTGAACACATGGCAGGGATTTCAGTCTCTTGAAAGCCCAGGTGAGGGAGTTGGATGTGCTCATCTCTAAAGAATTACGTATGGTAAGTTAGGTCTCTGTTCAGACCCAGGATTTTGATTTCCTCTCAGAGGACAGGAAGGACTTTACTCCCTCAAAGCCATTTGCAAAGCATGGTTGCTGAGCAGACAAACACATGGAGCAGGTGTAAGGCCAAGTACACACCATGGATCCTTCAGCTTTATCTTTGGAGATTATTTACTCATCATCCATTTCTATTGTGGAAGCAGTAGATTTTATTTTTTAGTGACATAGCGGGGGTTTGGGCGGGTTTTTTTGGTGCATGAAATGCAGACTTGAAAAGGAAAATACGAATACTGTCAGGGGACATTTCAACATCAAGTAGCATCCAAGAAAATAAAAAGCTTTGGGAAATCAGTGAACTTAACATTGTTCCTTTTCTTGTCCGCAGATGTTGTAAAGAGGTAAGATGCAGGAAACAAACTGAGAATCAAACAAATTATTTATAATTAAATTAAATATGAAGACATAAATGAAAAGACATATAAAAACATTCAGAATATTTTAATCTTTGTATCAACCATTTAAGTATTCAGGAAATGGTGTTATCTATAGAAGAAAATTAAAAGCTACAGAAGGCAGACCTGTGGGGCTTCCTTGTGGGACAAACCAGGATATTATCCTAGAGCTTCTCCAGAGAAACAACTGTTACCTGCGCTTCAATTAGAAGACTAAAAGATAATCAGCATAAGACCAAAGGCAACTGAATGGTGTTCAGTCTGCCAGAACAAAAAATATGAAGCATGGTTGCTGGAGTAAGCTAGCAAGTATCCGGTGTTGATATATGCCAACATCACACAAACCTTCACAGATAACAGAAGAATTTGGAGACCCTTACTTTGCCTTCACTTTTATTTTAAATGGGAAAAGAGTTTCTTTGAGAAGACTCTTCCCCCATGAGAGAAACAGGTCAAGAAAAAGATGAAAGCGCAAGTTGTTGAGCACTGGATATAAAGGTAAAGGATGAGTATAGCCATTAAGTTTTGATTAAGTTTAAATTCAGTAAGAATAAGTTTTTCCTAAAAGCATTCCACACTATGGCCCGATGTTGAGTGACAAGGAAGAGGCCTTGTATTTGTCAGAGTTTGAAATAATATATATTTGACATAATTGGCACTGTTGGTTAGGTAAGTCATATGACAACTGCGTTGAACTCCTTGATAATACCTAGTTGGAGGAGGATTGAGGGGACAAAAGGAAATGAAGGAGTGGGACAGCTGCTTTGTGAAACCTAACCTTAAAGAAAGTAGAGCTTGATTTTGGATCACTGATCACCCAGAAAAAGGAGATAAAAACCGAAAATACATACAGATCAAGACACTAAGTCTAGCAGGATATTTTCAATATCCTACCCAAAACCCAGGTCACCAAATCCCAAGTAGAAGAAATGATTAAAAGATTCTGAGGAAGCTGTAATATAAGATAAATTTCACTGTTACAAGGAGAATTTGCAGCTGTACTAGAAAGAAGATGCACTAGAAGGATAGATTCAAAAAGAGGATTTTGGCATCACTTAGCCCACATCATGTCTGTTAAAGATAAGTAATAAAAGTAAAACCGAGTCTCAAGTAAGAGTCAGCAACATTTCTAGTATAAGCAAGTGTTAGGCAGGAGATGTTGCAGTCCAACAGAGATCCTCATGTACTTAACCCCTATGTGTATTTGCATACACCCAGGAACACTGCAAGGAACATCTAGATTTTTAGCTCTTATCTAAACTTCATTTTGATTCAAAAGTAGAAGATATGCTTAACTCTACTTCAGTCTTCGATGTCCAAGCCATTAGGCATGGCCAGGTTACGCCTAATACATTAGTGCTGAAAGTGAAACCCTCTTTTACACAGCATTCAAAAGCTTTCAATTAAAAATGAGTAGGATAAGGAGACGATTGCACTATTCACCTATAGAAGGAGAGCTGTTAGCCATGAAATAGGGGTGCTAAGGCCCAGATTCAAAGGCAACAAACCAAACTGTCATGCTGACCTTAGAGTTTGCTCAACCTCATCCACTAGCGTGCCGCGTCACTCTGCCAATGGTTACCGCCCCATTGCACAATCAGTACCTCAGCCAATATGCCTCACCACGTAGCTCATCACCAACCCAGTCGCTAGTAGGCTGAACTAGGAGGTTGGACCAGAATTCACAGCAACCGAGGCACAAGAATACATTTAACTCAGGGTAGACGTTTGGGACTGATGGCACATTACACCAGAACAGCTAGGCCTCGCGAGCTTTGTCGGGCACAGTTCTTGGGTTGTAGGCCCACACTGAGATGCATTTCCTGTGAGAGCTCCCTATCCAAGCGCAAACCCCCAACAGGGGTGCATATAGTTATATGCAAGCTTAAACATTTTTATATTCCTTTTGTTGAAGCTGAGCCATAGTGCAGAAAGAAACCATACTGCAAGAGATTTACACATCAGCAGAAGAAAGCCTAACCGAGAGGAAGCAGGATTTTCCAAGTCACTGGAGGCTCGAACCTCTTCCGAGGGCTAGTTTTGCATTTTTCCCAACAATCCTTTAATGAGAACATGCATGTGAAGTGAAAGTGAGTTCTTGCCTTGATTTTCTGGGAACAGAAATCATTACTTTTTAAACAGCAGAACAAACCAAAGCATAGGTTTCTATATGAAAGATGATCTGATATTAAGGAAAAATACAATAATTAATCTTCCCTCTATCTCATACTGAATAAAAAAAGCAGGGGCTTTAGGATCAGGTCAGCAGCATGTTATTTATATAGCCAAGCTTATAAAGCAAGAGGAAGACACAAGGATCCAGCATCGGTGGGCAATCAGGACAAGCGAAAACAAATCCAAGCTCTCTTCTGAAGTCCTCCCAGTTCTCCTGCAGGTGTCTGACATGCTGTGAAGAATAATAAAATCAGCATGTTTGAAAGCAGAAGCAGCTTCCAAACCTCAGAAAAAAAATCTTTAGCAGTCTTCTGTTTTCTTAAGCTCAGACATCTGGCTGTACTGATGCCAAAGAAGGGAGAGAGAAATTAAAAAAGAAATCCCACATTTCCTAGCTCTTCCTACAAAACAATCCTTGCCCAAAGGCAGAGTGAAACTGAGACATCAGTTCAAGGAGATAATCTTCCAAGTACCTGAATCATCACTGTAATACAAGTTTATCTGAGCTTGGTTACTCTTCAGTCTCTTGGAAGACCAAACCAGTACATCAGACGCCTCACTCTGGACCTTTTTGACAGACCGAAAAAGGTCTTGTGCAACTGTAACACTGAAATGCTGTTAACACATTCGAGACAGTCTTACATGAAGCACACAAACACAGGAATTTATAGCAGTGATTTATTAAAGAAAAAAAAAAAGCACTGTAAAAAGTCCTAACTTCTGCAGAACTAAGGCAACTTTCTCACATAGAACCACCTTGATCAACTACTCACACTGAGGAATTGCACTTTGAGACAGCTGTATTGGCTAAAGATTTAGAGAGAAAGAGATCCTCAGGATTGATTGCATTCAGTTCTCTAAGAAACTGAAGCAAACAAGTAAAATATGCTACTTCTGAAGTATTACCATTTTTCAGAAACAACGTATTCCTACACTTCTGGAGCTTACATACCACTTTCTAATGCCCCCGCTGCTTCCTCACTTCAATATTTTCCTTACAGCCACTAATTAGCACACCAAAGTGTAGCAAAATTGACAGGTAAATTATCCTTTAAGAGCATTAAAAACATTTTCCAGATAAACAATTATATTAAAATATGTTAAAGCAATGATTTTTCTGTACTAGGTCATGAAAAATATTTCTAAAAATCTACATTGCAAATCTGCACTCCACCTTAAGTTATCATTTGACATTTCTTTCACATAATGTACCTTTTAGAGTAACAAAAAGCTTCCTTGCCACCCTGCTCATACACTACCCTTTTAAAACTAACAGGACCAGAAATACCAGCCACTGCCCATACCTGAGAGGAACAGCTGAACCTCTATCAGCTTCTCTTTGGTGATTATTCATTCCTCCCTCCTCCTCATCTGGCACCAAAAGCAAATCTGCACTTGGGTGACAAGAGCCTTCCTTACAGAGTCAGGCTTTAATCCATGTAAACACTCATGTGGATTTCTGCTAAAAGTGTACACGTAGAGTATGTATCTACCCAATTTTGCCTTGAATCCAAGATAAAAATAATAAAAGCATATTTTTTCTTGTTAGACTTCCCAAATTAACAATCATCATATTTCTACAAGAAAGTAACAAAAGTGGACCAATTTTTCTTTTAAACCTATAAAGCATGATAACAGCCTGCACAGAGCTCTTTTCCAGTACTAAACTATTTTAAGTACAGCATGTTTAAAAGCTAGTCTGGTTATTTCTACATTGCACTACACCAGAAAAAAGCAAATATGGCCAAGATTTGCCAGGATCTAAACCAAGCATGCTGGTTAGAAGAATTATTGAATAGTTATTGTTAAATTGAGGGAGCAACTTCAAGTGTCTTTGACTTCAGCTGTCCAATTTAAGACTACATCTTCTGAAAAGAAATAGAAAAATAAGGTAACTCCCACACATAAGATTAAGTTCCCTCAAAACAGGACAGACAAAATCCTCGTGTTTAAAAACCAAAGGAGCATCACTAAGACATGGCTTCAGAGGCTCTGTTACCCATTATAGCTGGAACTGCTACATCAAGATAGACATAAAATCGTAGTAAACATACATTTGCCCATTGAGGCATATTCATGCACCCTCTTGGACAACGGGACATGTCACAAAGCCTTGCTAAGCACCTCTTGAGGGAATTCTATTAACCGTACATCTGTTCAAGATCATGTCTTTTCAGTGGTATTTTGTATACTGCCCGATCTATTCACGAAAGAGCACACAAACAAGTCAGTAGAAACTCTGCAACACGGTATGAGGTCTTTCTTGTTTTGTTACACCAAGTGGAAAGCAGTTTTAATTAAAAAAGATTTGTTAAAATATTGTAATTAATTACAGGACCATTAAATCAAACAATAACTGTTATTGATAGTAAAAGACTGCTACATGCACACATACCTAGCTATGAGCCAAGCCACATACAAAGGGGAAAATACCAAATTTAAGTCTCAAACTCCCCTCTTGAAACTTCTTCCCTTTCTAAATACTGTTCTGTGGAATAAAGACAGACTTTCTAGTTTAACAATGAAATCCCCCACCCAGAGACAGAACAGTCTCACACTGAGAAGTACTATAGGATGTGTCCAATAACACTCCAGGAGAACCCCCAAACCATTCTCGCCTCCCCTGTCCCAGAGAAATCCACATTTCATTCGGCACACAACAGCTCCAGAGCATGAGCTTCAGAGTAGTCACAGGCAAAATTTTCCCAACAGGTGGCAGTTTGACTAGCCTCAGGTGAAGAGAACTGAGCCCAGTTTTTCCCACAGCACCACTAAGTGCTTTAACAAATCAGTTACTGAGTAAGAAGGAACTGCTGCAGCTATGACTACAGGCTGCTACAGCTATATTTTACAGTATACAAAGAGCCATTAAAAATTCAGTTCTTCCCCTTAAAGATTTTATTTGCACAGAAGAAGTATTTCTCTATAGCTTAACTTACTGCCTTGGAATCTAGAGGACTGACTTGCATTGCAGCACATTGGCTGGATTAAAAACCCTTCACCAGGCTTCTCCACCAGCACCATGAGATATTTGGGTGTCTCATTCAGAGACACTGACCAGATCTCTGTTATTTAAACACATGCTTTGCAATATACCTTGTCACAACATCTACGTCCCCTCTCTAGAACTGACTCTTGACATTTACACTTAGTCCTATCTTCTTTATGAAAGAATTTAGTACACACAAGGATTAATCATTTCTTCTGTTCTCAAATCCCTTTCTATGATCCAATACACACAGCTGCTTCACTGCTCTGATGTGAATAACTCAGAGTAACTAAAAATCCTCTGAAGTCTAGCTCATAAATATACCGCACAACTGACCAAAACCTGTTCCCATCTCCCCTCGTTCACACTCTTCCAGACAACTGCACTCACAAATTATAGAGCAATATTGCTCTATATACTACCCCTGACAATGGCAGCATTTTGCAGTTCAGGCTGCAACAATTCATGGTACATGGCATGCCTCCCAGCGAGGTGGAAGACATATCACAAGCTAGCTCTTTGCCTGCAACATGCCTTAGCCTAGGTGTCTTAGTAGAAAAGAAAACAAACAAACCCAAAAAATAATGCAAAGTATGACATGACTTTCACTCCCCTGAGAGGCATGCCATACATGAAAAAACACTGCAGTCCTGCTCTTTACAGAAGTAATTTCCATTGTTATGTTCTCAAAACAGTTGTCACTTTAAAATCTTATTTGATTTCATTAAATATTATTAAAATGCCAACTGCAAATATAGACTAATCAGTGCAGGCACTTACTTTGGTATAGTGGTAACTAAAGAATAAAGGATGTAAGATTTGCCATGCAGATCTATGCACAAAAGTATTTCCAGCATAACCAAGCACCCAATACTGAACTGTATGCAGGTTTAGGTTTAATCAACACTATGTTTTTGTCTTCCAGAGGCTGAAAGAGTCTCAGATGGATAAGATTAGGGCTCTGGAACATGCTTAGCAAGGCTGAAGGTATTACCAGAAACAGTCCACCTTCCAGAAAGTATTTATTCTACCTAACCACCCCTTCCATCATCAGAAGACATAACTTCAGTCTAAGGGTCAGAAAAGAAAATATTATACAACAAGGTAACCCAAATTTGAAATACTCATTTCATAAACAACCTGATGGTCTGTTCCTTTCCATCTATAGTCTTAGAATATAAAAAATACCCAGAGTATTGTTAATGCACAAGAAACTCCCTGACTTGAAAGGGCTTGAATTATGCTGTTGTAGAACTACAAACGTTCTTTTTCTTTAGAAAATTCTGTCCATGAAGGAGGAGTACTCCTTTATACCACCCAAATAAGCTTTCTGGAAGACTGGACAGCCCATACAGTTACTGCTCCATCTTTTAGCATTCTGCATTTATGGTATATTAGAGATCAAACATGGACCACCTCCGCAGTGCAAAGAATGAATCATCTGCATTTGTTTTAGATGTTTTACTCACATCAGTATTTGGAGAGACACAAAATACAGCTAGTTTCAAAATAAGTTGTTAACAAATACAATCAGAGTTTGTCTTTTCCACCTGCACACACAGAGGGCAGGGGGGGGGAGAAACCACGCCATCAGGTCCCAAAAACCCGATTGTATCCAGTGTTCATTTGTGCCTAGATATAGGTTAGGATGAGATAAGAGTTTAGATGTATTTAAGCCTTTCGTGACCCAGAAGAACCCTCAGCTATTTGTTTATTTTTTCAGATAAATTCCTCTGGTAATGGATAACATGTTGCAAGATTGTAACAACTGATACAAGAACAACACATAGCCTCACAACTACTGATCCACTCAGCAGGGCACCGCTGTATCCCACCCACCGAGCTTTTCAAGAACAACAGAATACTGCATATGAGCTGCTGCTGTACCAAAAATGAAAGTTTAAAATCAGAACTCGAGGCCCTTCACTTCTATCTGCCCTGATACCTGCCTGCCTTCTTGATGTCCGCAACAGATATTCCCATGATGAAAAAAGTCCCACAGGAGGCAAACTTTTGGGGAAAGCAAGAAGAAAAAAAAAAGAGTAGTTATCTCAAAACTGTATTTTATCAACTATTCATACTTATTAATTGTTAGCTTATTTCTAAGGCTACAAACATTTTGTATCTTCTATGTGCACAGTTCCTTACGTGTGCCTAGCATTATGCTCAACTCCAATATCAGGCCACTCACACTCATTAATTTGCAGGACAAGATGTTTTACACAAGTACTTGTCTGAGCAATTCCCCTGAACTTTACTCAGGAAATTAGTCCTCTATCATCATATATACATGCAAATATTTGAAAACATAAGGTTTTTCTTTTCTCTGTAATCAAGATAAACTTTTCTTTTTTTAGTCTCTCTTTTTATTGAAGCCATTATATCAAACTGGTTGGTGCAGCATTTAGTGGAAGCTGAAGAGCTCTATGGAAAGTCTATATAAATGCAAGTGGGTTTGCTCCAAATAATCGACAAATTAAGTCATTTTTACAGACATACAAATAGACATGTTCATAGAAATGTAAGATAACTCTAGTATTTACTCAGGAACAAAAAACTCGCCCACAATCATCTCATTTTTCCTCTCTGACTACATAAATGGAAGGGGGGAACAAATTATCATCATAGGTAATACTCTGAGAAGACAGGCAAGAGAAAAGCTTTTGCCCACACACTTGTCCAGTTCTGACCACTGAATGTTTCTGATCATCTCTCTCTAACCATGCTACGGTGAGTGTGGAAAAACAACCCACACACTAATTGGGTTTTTCACTTGCTTAACATGAGTTTTGTTTGGGATTCTGCAAAAATATTTGATGTGGAAAATTAACTCAAAGTTTCAATAAATCCTAAGACAGCTTTTAAACAGACGACAGTGTTAACACCTTAATGACGCTCATGGCTATCTCACCGTACATAAGTTAACATTACGTCAAATAAGCGTACTTTCACATGCAGCAGCACACAGCACTTAAAAGCCCTGAGTTTGAGTTCCTGCAACGCAGGAGTGCTTTGTGCCCAGGTCTGAACCTCATTCATTCAAATACTCCTTCTTACAGAAGTTCACAGAACCACTCACGAGTTCGCTGATTGTTGCCCAAGTAGTTAGTTTATTCAGGCAAATAAACACTTCATGTGCTGAAGTGTTCAGCAGCCATCCTGTAACACAACAGGGTGCTTACCAACATGCTCCGGTAAATCTTACTCCAGTAGTTTACAGTTGCCAAACCTGAATTCCCACACACTCCTCTGTTGCCTATCTACCAGAATAAAGAACAACTGAAACACTTCACTCCAGACTCCAGCTCCCTCACACGAAGCCAGCTTAATTGATAATTTAAGATAATGCTCCATACTTTGTAATGAAGCACATACATTACTCCTCTTCATTATGCTCTAGGGACCAGATTGACAAAAGGAATCAAGTGGGAAAGTGAACGTTAACCACTCCAGCACAATTCTCCAGGGCTCACCAGTCAGCAACTGTAGTCAGACGTACTTACTGCAGCCAAAAGGAGAAAGATTATTGTGATTAATAGGGGATTTTAATAGTGAAGTTTGATTTTGTTTTAAAGTTTCAAAAAACAAAACCAAGAATAAGGTTGTGCATGCAAAAAAGCAAGCCACATCTCCAGAGACCTGAGTGCAGTTGGACTCTAGAAGCCAACTATTAAGGAGACACAGGAAAGACTTTGGTAAGGACACTTCTCAACCTGATAAAATCATTTCCCTTCCCTTGATGTCCTTCTTAAGTTAAGCAAGGGATATTTTCTCTACCCTTCCCAGATCATGGCAAACCAAAACACGATTTGAGCAACTAAAATAAAATGTTTGGAAATTTCTGGTATCAAAATGCTAGTCTGCTTATTCCTGGAGGAAGCTGAAGTGCAAACAGTCAGTCCCTTGTTTGTTCCGAGCATTTTATGCAGCCAAACTCTAATTCAGCTGCATGCAGCTTCTTTTCCCCAAGGATTCAAAACACCTGGGTCTTGCATTTGCCGCAAGGGAATCTGCCTACGAGACACGGCATCCAAGCCCTCCTAGGTTTTCTCTACAACAGAGCCAAGTCTGTGCCATCTGGTAGAGTTAACCACTAGACATAGATACAGCCTAGCCATACTAGCATATGGACCCTATAAATTCAGGTGTAGTATTGTGCTACAGTGATATGCTGTCTCTGCTCTGATCACCTTCACATTACATTATACTTCACCTTTACCACAGAGATTAAATGGCTTGCGTTTCGTCAGGCTCTTCACTCAGGCCAGCAAAGGAACAATTAGATTTGGAAAAATATAAAAGAATTTACTAGTGCTGCTCCACCAACCTGGAAATAGCTTTTATAGGTGACAAGCGAGATCAGCAAGGGGGAGTGAGAAGGAAAAAAAGGGAAAAACCCTACTACTCTCAATTCAAATTCTTCTCAGGAAATTTTATTACCCTCAATTCAAATTCTTCTCAGGAAATTTGACCACCCTACCACTGAGTTACCATCAGTTTCAATGAACTTGAGGGAGACCCTTTGAAATTCTACTACAAATTGTTTCTGCCTGCTTGTGAAATCAAAGGCAAAAACCAGCTATGCCAGATAGAAAAATACCATATAGGCTATTCGTGCTGCCTTACAAGATGACCTTCGAGATGCAGAAAAAGCTAACAAGATCTTAGCACAAGATATTTCCAGCTTCTTCACAGACTGCCCATTCCTAAACCAAAGAGTTAACCTTTCAGGAACATTGGACTGGTTATGAATGAGCGGTATGTAAAGTAGAACTTACAAGAGAATGTATCTGCTCTTGTGTTTACTCCTTGTGACTCAGACTTTAATTTAATTTCTGCAAAAGCATGCTACACGCCTGTCTTATTCAGATTACACTGCATCTGCATTCTTTCTTTCTATGAGCTAAGGGAATACTTGAAGACATGAGAAGTGTGATAGTAAGTTACTGGTAATTGCTCTTGTTCAAGGATAAAAACTATGCAGCCGTTGACAAAACTCAAGAGGTAGGAATTACAGTCCCCTGTGTCCCCTGCTTTGGGTTTGTGGTTGCATTTGGTCGGGGGGGGGGGGTTGGTAAAATTTTAAAAGCTTTGAAGAGTGTGAATGGCTGGCTTCAACTCTAGAATAAAAACTAGTCTTGATTAATGTTTTTAGAATTAGCCACCAAATCACTCTTACCATTTCTAAACCACTTCTGCTAGCTCAAGAAGAGGTGAACACCAACCGAGATGTAGTATCACACTGTAAAATACATTGGTTGCCTTTCCCATTTGACACCCCCACTTGAAGTGCAAAGCATACTTCAAGTGTCAGAATCTGATTCCTGCAGAGATCCTTGCAGACATACAGAGCCAGCAATGAAGGCTGACAAAGTTATTTATGCACTTGCTCTTCTATGGAGCCTTTTCCCAGCCATCACAGCTGCGCACATCAGGACTTGGCAGGTTTTAGGCCTACAGTATCTTCAGGTATGAACAGCAGTCAGAATTTGAAGCACAAAGTCTCTCTTACTGAGCCCCTATGCAAGGGAGAATTTTAAATTGTTTTGCTCATGCAAATTGCTTACATCTTTCACAGATAGAATCTGACAATAAGTAAACACTGTAAGATAGAACAGCATTGAGTGAAGTACTTCACTTCATGGGGGGACTTGATTCAGGAGCCAGGTAACACCTTAATGAAGCAACTGCTACCACAAGGCAGCTGATGATCTCTTCTGCAGTATTTCATGTGTATCTCAGTGTGCAGAAAAATGTTTGAGTCAAGCTTATCCTTGCAACTATCAGCTAAAACATTTAGGGAGCCTTATTTTCCACACAATTTAATAAACAATGCTTCTCTGTTAGAAGTCACTTTAACACAAATTCCATCTGCTATTTTGCAAATAGTGACAATGTAAGAGTTAGACTTAGTAATAGATTTGATGGCCTTTATTAAAAAATAATTTTACTCAAACTAAGTTTCATGAAAACAACTATTACTTGCTCCTACGAAGTCCAACATAATTAATGTAATTTCCGCCAGATGTAATAGGAACTGTTTCAATTACCCTACTTTTCAATTATTCTCCATAATATCTTTTCTCTTGGAAAGACTAGAGTGTCTTTTTATTAATAAAGTGTTAAACTGATAATGATGATTGGGGAAGTTAGGGGAAGAGGGGAGGAACTGTCTACACAGGAAAAATTGTATCATATATTATTTACTCTATCTCACTCAAATTCCAAAGAAAAGGGAAAGACAGAATAAGTGACTTAATGTGAATATCTGAATTGGACAAGCAGATGAGTTATAAGGATTAAGGTCAAAGGATAGATAAAGGGCATAAATCTGCTCAACGTTCATTAAGATGCAGATGTTTTATTTAAAGACACTCCTAATTCAGACCAACGTTAATAAAAAATAATTAAAAAAAAAAAATCTGTAAGACCAGCACTGTCAGATTTCTACTAAAGCAAACTTTTTGAATCTTTGCCTGTCACTTAAGGGAATGGCACAAAAACTTAAATAGAGAAAGTACCTTTTTGATGAGGTGCTTAAATCCCATTTTGAGGTACTGTATGGGGTGGTGGAAAACATTGCATACTGTTACAAGTACCATGTCAATCCTTCACAGTCAAAATTGCCATTTTCGAAAGTAACTTCCTTACCTGACAAAACATACCAGCTAATTAGTAAGTGTTCACATCCACCTATCTAGTCAAGGATCTACGAGTACATTGCACCTGCACGAGCAATGGCATGTCCTGTGCTGAGGTTAAAGTGCTTTCAGAACACAACAGTAACGCAACAAACTCAACCACTCCTTCCACTGGTGTCTTGGTTATGCGAATAGAGGCCTTTTTGACCATCAGATATTAAAAGGCTTTTTTTTTTTTTAATCTTAAAGAAAAAAGGTTTCTGTGCTTGCAGTTCTGCTATTTAAAGTGCTGTACAGAGCTCTACAAGCCATAAAGTACAGGATATTTTATTCTATAAAAACTTTTCACAGAATGACTTATGCAGGGTTTTAATACGCAAAGATCAGCATGCATTCCTTTGGGTTTTTTTGTTCCTTTTACTTCATGTAATCTTCTACTTCAACATTTTGCTTGCCATTCTAGAAAAAGTCACCATCACCTTAAAAAAACACTAAATACCTTTTTGTGCTAGTCTTGATAGTTACTAAGAGATCAAGCCAGTTTTATGGACTGGACATAGCTGTTTAGCAATGTTTTATTTTTACTATGCCATCAAATAAATACAGAACAGAGAATTAAGAAAGCATAAAGACCTCTAAAGGTAAGAATTGGGCTAAAACCGTAAGAGAGGTCACATTTAAACAAGTAACACAAAGATAACACAATATGTATGAGTGGCACCTCAAAACCACGCTATATATTCAAATGCCTATTCGCATTTCCATTATAAATCCTGCTTTGTAGCAATTAAAGATTTATCAAAGTTGATTTCCATCAATGTGAAGCCTGGCATTACAGTCCTCACTTTAGATGCATCTCCCCTTTCCTAGTTTTGAAGAACAGCTGACGTAAATCATTCCACACCTTTTCATTATTAGATCAGAAACTTATAACTTTATTGCTCTTTTAACCAAGCAAAAAAGCCTAATAACAAAGAAGTGATATAATCAGTTGAATCGTTCCATATTGTTTTTAATGTCTAACAGTAAAAGGAGTCTCCAAGACCTCCATTACCAAAGATTCTTAACAAAGGCCTCACACAGACTATATTCTAAAATAATAGCACCGAGCACGTAGAATCAAAAGAACACACCATTCAACACAATTTATAAGTTAAAACATAAAAAAGTCCAGTCTGGCACCCCTTACTCGGGCAAAACTGCCTTTAATTTCAGCATAGACAGTTGCAAGTTTAAGTCTACGATCACTCCGTGTTAATAGCAGCCTTGTAATGGACAAGTTCTCTTACGATGAGCCACGGTATTTAATGGTCTTTAGGCAAGGTCCATAACAAGACTTCAGTTACAGCTTTGAGACAAAACCTCACCCCACTTTGGGTGCACAGCTGATTGTACACAGCAAAACTGCCTGTGACACGGGAAAGCAGAGAGTCTGGAGCCATCCTTTCACACACCAGAAGAACAGACCCAAGAGAAAATACAGTTACTGAACTCTTCCTCATAGCTTCTTCACAATCTGTCCTGCCTTGCCAAGAACTGAGGCAGATTTTACAACAGTATCCTTGAGAACACCAGGTGCTTCAACATTTTGGGATTAGCAGACTGGAAGCGCACTTTTTAAGAAGCTTTCAAACATACGCATTTACTGTGCTTCATTTTGCACAGCGGGGTAGACACTGGGTTCCTTTTGGATGAAGCTACATCACAGCACCAAGTCCGTGGAATCAGATTAAAATTAATGCAAAGTGAAAAAGAAGACAAAAAGGTGCATTGATATGCTTCAAGTGTGTACATGAAGTCCTCAGCTTCTCCCAGCTCACACTATACATCCACTCCTGTTGGTTCACACCACTTCACGAGGTCAATGTAGCCAGAGGCAGTCCAGCCAAACAAAATACTTCAGCCAGAAGGAAGAGTAAGGCCTGTCCTCTGTATGAGACCTCATTCATTTGCTGGAAGTGCCACCAGTCCTCATTTAAATCTAGCCAAAGCTTTACTAAATTGCTCTGTATTTTAAGATACACACAGGAAGAGATTATGTTAACCCACAACAACCAGCAACCAGGCTATTTCAGCACAGTCCTCAGAGCCATTCACTCACATCTTCACCACACTGCCAATGCTAATATTTAACGCTGAATCTGAATACCCAACCCAGTTATCAGTAGAAAACATCTTAGAACAAATTCATAAAATGAATGTAGAACACAAATGACTGGGACAGTCACTCAACTGCTCATCAAAATGGTCCTAAGGGAATCTGAACACAAAGATGCTGAATAACTGCATCCTGTAACTTGTCACCTCCACGAGCACATATAGAAGAGGAGTTGTGTCTATTTGCCATGTAACAATCTTTAAAAATGGTTTCAAGAGAACAGTAAATTTTAATCCATCACTTGTGTGCAAAGCAAAAAGTAAAACCCCTTAAAAAAAGGAAAATTAGCAGACGTGAACACAAACCAGGGAAAGAGGAGTTATTTGTTTAGGATAAGAAATCACTTCTCAGTCCAAGCTGAAGCCCTTCGAAGGGGTCAGGGAACACATGGGTAATGTTGTCAATGAAGTATACTTGTGTTTCCCAAAAGCTTTTGTCACAAATTCTCATTAAAGGCTCCTAAAGAAACTGAATTATAATTAGATGAGAGAAGATCCTACCCTTCATTTCGTATCCTTTGATCACTTATTAACTAATGAAAAAAGTAAACTGTCCTTTCAAAGCAATTGCTAAGACAGTCCTTGAAATATATATATCTGGTTCTTCACTGTTCAATGCACTCAAGTGATGAAGATGGGGCAGAGATGAAGATGACGCGTGAAGAAAAAGGAGAGTAGGGTACAGAATTTACAGTTTAAGAGCTGAGGATTACTGTAACAGGTTGGAGAGTACCTCAAGCAGCTGAGTGAAGACAAAGATGAACGCAAAGATGTACATGGAGAAAAAAAAATTGGTCTCTGCCTCACACATACACTTAAGGAGGGAGAGTTATCACTCAGGAAAGATAGTAGAATTAACTCACTATTCAGAAGCAACCAAATAGAAGGTTTGAAATTATTAGGAAAGGAACAGTAAACCAGAAAGCATCGTGATATCCCTCCAAAAGACCACACACACATTTATGAATTCATACTGCATGCAGTTCTATTAATCCCATTTCAAAAAAAAGAGATCGAAAAAGTAGAAAATATGCACAATGTTGTGAGGATAATCAAAGGCATGGGAAAAATCTTCTTTAGAAAGGGATTAAGTAGATTAGTTTGCCATCTGAAGAGAAAACTAGGGGAAAGATAGAGCAGTAGTCTACAAAATTATGCATTGTATAAACAAGCTGAAGAGGAGATTACTCTCTTCTACAGCAGGGCAGGGGGAAAGAACTAGGTAGCCCCCAGCAAAGCCATCACTGAGGAGTTTTAAAATTAAGTTAAAAGTAATTCTGTTTTTCATGGAAATTTTCAACAAAATTTTGGAAGTTGCTGCCAAAGAACAGAAAATCTGAGGTCTGATCAATTTGCGGAGAGTTAGTGTGACCGTTACAACACGACTGCCCAGACATAACTTCCAGATGGCTAGATGCCAGGCAAGTGTAGCAGTGTAAAGCCCATGCGACACGTACTTTGCACCTCCCCGCGCTCTCCTTGGTGAATACTGCAAGCTCTGAGGCAGCAGGGTAGAAAGATGCTTGGTTAGACCTGGCAGAGCAACTGGTTAGATACAATGGAAAGACAATCAGGTCTTGCTCTTAACCAGCCTTGTTAAAGATAAATTGAAGGAAAGAGCAGGTAGCCCTCAGCCCTTTCTGCATTCTTAATTTACAACTCAGTATCCATGCAATATGCATTGTGTCTCCAATTCTGTAAGGAGTCAACATGCTCACAGCCTGTAAAACTATCATTTGTATTCCTGTTACATGTGGTTTGGAGGGTTTTTGTCTGGTTAGCTTTGGGGTTTTTTTTTTTTTAGATTTCAAGCTGGCCTGAAGATACTTTCACTTGGCTAGTTCTTGCATAACACAGAACGCCAGTCTGAGTAACGTTCCAAGAAGAATGGTGGAAGAGTTATTTTCCTATTCAACTCAAGTCGTTCCTAAAGCATTTGCTAAAATTAATTTTAGCATAAGACTTATTTGATCACTGCAAATGTTAAGGTAAACTTCCAGAAAAAAAAAGAAAACTGGTCATTAGCAAATATTTCATTATTTGCACTTACAGAACAGATACTTATTTTCTACAAAGTCTATATGCTTAAAACCATTGACAGTCCTCTAACAATCAGTCCAGTTTCCCTACCTGCTGCTCTCATGAGAGTCAGAAGGGAAAGCACAAGTGGCAGGTTTTGTATCTCTCACCTGCAGCCCCTCTTCCCTGGGTATGAAATTCACTCTGGCAGAGAACTATTAAATTGCCACTGAAACCATCGAGACAAATACTTGCATACCTAGTCATATATGCATGTGTTTCCTGTGCGATGCAAAATTTCATTTCATTTTGATCCTGACTACACCAGGTAAAGAAAGGTAAATGAAAGAAGCCTCATGAAATTCAGAAAGTATTCTGCCCATCTGTAACAGTAACCTAAATGCTGAAACTAGTCAAACAGCTGTCTGAAGAAGGCTTCCAATTTCACCTAAGTGCCGAACTAAAGGATGCAATTAAAAAAAAAAAAAACAAACAAAACAAGAAACCCAACACCAAACCCAAGTAGTAATAACCTGTCAGAGAATTAGCAACTGCTAGACAGGTTTCCTAGGAAAGGACTAGCCACGGCCACCTTTGGAGTGGCTATAAACCAGTATGCCACATTTGCAAACAGTTGGCTGATCAGGAGTTTGTAAGACTATTAATCCATAAATAACTGTGATACAATTGCTGGTTTTTATTATGGAGCTTTTGGACGCAATAGTTTGTCTTACTTCCCACCAACAGCTATTTTTAAAAACAGCAGCTACTCAATGCAAGTTTGCATAATTACATTGATTTCAAAAGTAATGCATCAATTTATATGAAGCATTGACCTCTTTCACTTTTTTTTTTTTACACTAACAGGAAGATACTGACAAGATTAAAGATCAAGGACCACCCATTTTGTACAAAAGGATTCCCCCTTCAAAGTCATCTTGATAAGGATTAGAAAAACATAAGTGTTCCACACACTGCTCTTGTTAAACTGAACAACTCCTATAGCTCCTTAAGAAAGCAGAACTGAGAGAGGCATACTTTTCATCGCAGGAAAAAGATAATGTATGAAGACCAAGCTCCTGCTTGACCTTTATCTTCATAAGTGATAACTCTCAAAAAGTGACCAAAAGGTTAACTAAACTCTAAAAAGGTCATCTGTCTTTAATCTGGCTATATAGATCCTTTTCTGATGTTCAATAATACACAACTACTGTTCATTAAATATCACCCGTCCATTCTGTATTTTCACCTTCTGTTTTCAGCAGCAGCTAGATTTTTGTTCTGTCACATTAAATAACCTGCAACTTCTTTCAATCCAGCACATTTTCTGGGATAGGAAGTGTTTTAGAGTTATGTGAATAAATTCCTAACTGTTCTCCTTCTATAACACTTCTGCAATGTGAGGCAAGTTAAACCACGACACATATGTATGTATATATACATACTAGTTCTGAGCACATTAGTGCCCCAGTACGAGTCCTTTATACTTTTCAGATACAGTAATCATCTCTTTTGCTCCTCAGAAGTGATGCAGCTCAAATCATTTTCACCTAAAGCTTATTTCAAAACAATTATATAATCCAAAGTTATATCAGAAATGAAACACTGAACTCCAAGTTTAATATACAAAGTAATAGTATGCAGGATCAGGTTCTTCAGATGTCTAGAGAGTTAAGAAAGAACTGTGAATGAATATAAGACATCAGGCTTGCTTCCTTTTTTTAAAAAAAATAATGTATTGTTATATGTGCAAACACATTCTGAAAGTTCACGTAACCTTATTGAATTATACAGATTATTCTTGTCTCTTCCCTTTTTTACTATTTTGCAAGCACTGCTAGTTACAGTTTAGGTTCAACATTGCAGGGAATGAAGTTTACCACTTTTTTCCTCTTTTCAAGGACAACAGTATTCTGAAGGTTTAGTTCCTTCTGCTCTTCACGGATCAAATAGACAAGTGTTACCTTCTCGTATTTCATCAGGTATGTAACGAAATCCATGAAAAAGACTTTATCTAGCGCTCACCTGGTTAGCGTTCATGTTTTCTGCAGATCTCCCTTAAAGTCAGTCTGGAATATTCACTGTGAAGACCTTCACTTTTCAAGTTGTTTTATAAATTATATCTTTGAAAACAGAGAGTTTTGAAAGATCAGCTAACATAGAAAAGAAAGCTATTTAAAAAAACCAAGCCAACTCTTCAAACTACCCTTATTAACCTGAACAGAAACTACGTAACAGGTCACTCCAGTGTGCTGGGGCTGCATGGGCTTCTCCAGTCCTCCTTGCCACTGGGATTAAACAAAGAACTAAGTGATCCACAGGCAAATAGTACTTGTCCACTTCACCTATAGCAATACAGGAGGAAATGGAGTGTACTTCCCCATCTAGACTAACAATTTTCTTCCAGCTCTCTATCTGTATGATAATTGTTGTTATAATTATCATATTTATTGCAAAGCTCAGAAGTAATTCTTCACTGACATGCCCAAATTTGCTCATGAAAAGTCAATTTGGTCATCAATTCAAACCTAACTCTTCACAGGAAGACCTGAATAGCAGTCATCATCCAACCATGCACTAGTTTGAAATGCTGAGAGAAGACAGGCTTTCAGAGGAGTGACATCTCTCGAAGGTAATACCACCACAGACAGACATGTGAGAGACTCAAGAAAAGGGCAGGGGATGATTTAATCCCCAGCAACCACAGAGCAGCAGACAGGGCTGCTTGTCCTGAAGACTGACAAAAGACTCATGTAAGTCCATCTTTCCTGGATGCAAAGCATGTAATGGCTCTGTGATTCCCAAGAGAATCAAGGTTCAATGTGACGAGGAGTGGTCCTAACAGCACCTGGATGCCTGTCCACTCTACTGTTCTGAGAGCTGTACAAATCTTAGCACGTCTCCTAATTTACTAGGCAGAATTTTATTCCGGTTTCTTCAGGGAACAGTTAGGAGTGGAACATCCTGAAGCATGTAACTCGCATGCAAAGGCACGTACATTCTTTCATGTTTGTAGCCCAGGATCTGAATCACTAAGCCTAAGTACCATAGTTTACCTCCTGAGATACTGAAATCAACAAAACTGATGCTTCCCAATCTACAAAAGGATGAAACTAAGCATGTTGTGGGCATTTCACAACCTCGTATGCTTCTGAGCAAGCCTGCAGAGGGTGTCTTGTTAACCTACACAGTTGTGCATTTCAATAGCAACATTGGTTTGCGGATCGGTAGATGCATGGAGCTGCCTTCTGACTCTTGCCTCTCACTACAGACACACAGCTTCATGTCAAAGATAATCTAGTCTTACGAGTCAAAGTGAAAGGAAGGATGTTTTGCCCAAAGCAAATGAGGATAAGAGATGAAAGGGATTTAAGAGGAGGAGGTCAAGACCTCAGATTTAAGTTGATTGTTGTTAAAGAACACTAAGAAAGGATCAGAATCGATGTGGCTTAGTTTGTGATTTTGCGTATCTATTTCTTCTGCCTACAAAAATCAGTATAATAGCAAAATTACCAGGGTGTCACTTCAGTCCTCAAAATCCAACCTTTTCCCATTTATTCTACAGCATCTGCAAGAAACAAAGATGCTCAAGGGATGAACAGCATAGCGTGCGCTACAGGTCAGCATCGTAAGCCTCAGGAATGTTTGTGGCTAATCACAGTCTGACAGTTGTTTGGCGATGTGTTATGAAATGAATTACCAGCAAACTACAGGACTGAGCCCACTGGTGTTCACACCCACAGACATCACCCTGCAAGCAGTATTTACCTGCCCACCTGTTTGTATTTTCTTGTTAGAGGGCAAGCAACGAAGAGCTTCAGCACTGGTATCTACCTTCTCTTCTACACAGTCAGTTCTTAAGTGTAGATTTTTCAAAGGAATAAATCACTGGATAGCAAGGTGCAACATATTAGCCCACACAGCCATCAGTGTAGCATCCCCAAAATAAGTCTAATATAAAGTAGTCTCGGCAATCATAAGGGTGGATAAGGGTTGCAATCATTAAATCACTTCTTGAACCTTCCAATAACATGTTTGTTTGTTTACATACGTCTGAGCTCACAAATATAGTGGCAAAGAAAGATATATATTAAGCAAGAAGAGAGCACTAAGGAAAATTACTTTCTCCCCAGCATGATTAAAGGAGCTTTCACAGAAAAAGACTTTTAAGCAGCAGTTTTATTGTATGCAACGACAATAATCAGGTGCTTTAAAAATAGCAGCATGAAATGCAATTTCTTTCAAATTAAGTGAGGTTATTTTGATCAGACAAGTTCAGAAACCTTACCCTCTATGAATTAAATTGCCTACAGATTACTCTTTTCCAAAGTAGTCTTTTTCTTAACTAAAGAAAAATAACAAGATTTTTATGCACCAGAAGACAGAAAACCCCCTATACATCAAGAAGTAAATGGCTAAGCATCTGTAACTTAGATTTCAAAGTTTGCATCTTTGTTACTCAAAGAAATTACCTCCCACCCCTCTTCTCCATTCAAATTTCTTTTCCACTTTAAGGTAAAGAGTCCAGGTTGAAACAAAATCCAGAACCATACTGAGACTTGAGCTCAACAAGACTTGGAGGGGTGGCTGCCTAATCTTTTGATGCCTCTTCTTCAAAGACAGCAGGCTTACAGACTTGAACAGTATTTTATCAGAATGCACCAAGACATCATTTTGCAAGACAGCACATAAGCAGAAAAAAAAAAAAAAAATCTTATATCCAGCAAGTGATCAGATTAAAGAAACTGATGAGGTAGGGGAAATCTCCCTCCCCCTATTCACATCTCTGAAATAAGGGGAGGGGTCCATCCTAGTCCTGATTACTAGCCCAACAGCTTTCAGCCCCTTCTCAAGTTGAGCTGACATCAGACAACCCTCTCTTAGGCTTCTGTAAAGTCTGTCATCGCTCCTGAAGTTGGGCTTGGCCAGCAGCTCCCTGCTTAAAGCAGGATCTCCTCTTGCTGCCCATCTGAGTAGCTGACCACTCTGTTCACCAGAGCCTTCCCCAGTCTGAGCGCACTAGGAAAAGAGTAATTTCTCCCTCTTTCCCTTTCCAGTGAAAGTAAAATATGTCCAAGAGCACAGCAGCAGCCAGGACATCACATACAGTTTCTCTTCCCTGTCCAGCCACACTTAACATAACATACACTGTTCAGCTTGCCTCATTAGCAAAACATTTGTCATATACCCTGAACGTGCTACTCCAAACACTAAGCACTCAACCTGTTCTTTGGATATTGCACCTTTTACAGTTGACGCTATCTGAACTCGATGCCAGTTTGCATGATAATTGCCTAAATCAGAACCTTGCTTTCCAGATTTCCTATGTAATGAATAAATAAAAGTTAAATAATGAGCACAAAAGTGAGATTCACATAGACACTGGCATCCTGTTTTCAGTCAGCATTTCCTGTCAGTTAACCGGAGAAGTCTTGCATTCAGCACACTCATTTCTCTGAATCAAGTTTTTAATGTCTATCATGCTCTATACACCACGTAAAGATCCTGCAATGATTATTCAACTAAACAGAAACCGTCAGGAGCCATACTGCATGTAGACACCAGTTTGTACATCTCACTTCAGATATCTCAGCAAATAGGTTGATAAAAAAAGTCACCATAGTGTACTGCCCTGCAAAGGACCAGTTCAGGTCCCAGAAGTAAAACAGTGGCTGCAGCACAGGATTGCATCTACCATCTTAAGTGGCAGGGAGGAAAACTCCTTACTGAGGGCAGGATTTCGTGCTGAAGGCATCTGAGCTAGCTCAAGGATCTCCACACTGCACTGCGCAGAGTGGACATGCAGTAGCTCCCCTTTTGACTTTAGCCCTTTAAAGTACACACTGAACACCACATCAGTTCTCTGTGAGGTTATAAGACCAATGAGCTGCTGAACATGCCCCCTTTCCAAGGAAATATAAACCTTCTTAATTACTATTCCTAACAAACATTGATAAAAGTGTTATCTTTCATTTGATAGGGTGAGTGAAGCTACTACACACATGTTGGGAGTGAGGATTCACTGTCAGAATTAAAACATACATCCTACTGCTTTCTCATTTCCACGAGGACTTTCATGCAATTTTCTGAAGTGGTAGGACAACAACTTTTTAAAACAATTTCCTTCGCTAAAAGCAGAAGACAAACTCTTACACCAAATAATTCTAAGGTAAGAGATCTTACCAGATAAATCAAACTTCTCATTAAGTTCCCTCTTGCCTCCCACTGCCAGAAATTTGTCGGCTACAGAGGAGAAAATGTATTGTTCATACTGGTGTTCTCGTCACTTTTTTCATTGCAGGAGAACAGCTTTCAGCAGAGAAAAGAACTAGCACATAAAAATGAAAGCAGAATATATGCCTGAACTTCAACATACAAACTTGCATCCAGTTTCCCAGAAATTAATAGGTCTTGATCTCAAGATCCCTTAAAAAAAAAAAACAACAAACTTTAAACAACCAAGTTTTCAGCTATTGCTGCAATCTAAGAACTTCATTAAAGCTTCCCTTGCCTTCACAAAACTTGAACTCTGGAAGCAGTTGCAAGATAACAATCATAGCAGAGAGTATCAGCAAAGGGTATAACTAAGTTCATTAAGCATTTCCACAGCCAAGCTGAATTCAGTTCTCACTGCCAGTGAATTTGAATTAGGGTATTTGACCTCATGAAGCTGATAACCCAGTGAAGAATTTGAATACGGAGAAAAGGAAAAAGGAAAAGAAGGTGTTAGAAATAGGACAATGAACTCTACAGTCATAAAAGCACTTATTTCAAGTTACATCATCACTTGTTTCTACCACACTGAGAGTTGGTTTCTTTACTTGGTCAACTATAAAGATGCTCTAAGTCAATGGTCCCCAAAGTCGGGTGCACGCATCCCAGGGAGCGTGCAAGACAATCCACTGGCATGTAGAAAAAGTATTTCTGTACCCTTAATAAATAAAAGAGTATTTTTTAAATATGATTTGTTTCATCTTTATCTCATCCCTTTTTAATTTCTATTTCTGTGTATGTTTTATGATGTCCATATGTACATGTACTACTGTACTAATATATTAATTTATAAATACATACTCATATATTGGGCATGCTTTTTTTTTTTGTTAGGGGTGTGCGATCAAAAAAGTTTGGGAAGCTGCTCCAAATAGCACATCCATCCAAGAGTAACATTCTTAATATCTGTAAGTGTTTAAACCCTTCCCAACATCCAGAACTACCACAATATTCTGTTCCATCTCCAAGCCATACCAAACAACAGACAATTCAGTAACAGTACCAGTTAAATGAATCTAGGTATAATGCAAGCAAATCCTAGCACACATTCAGTTTTCTCTTTGTTTCTTTATAACCTCTGAACATGGATAACCCATTTTCAAGTACTGAAGGAAAATGAAAGTTTTCAACTGGCCTGTCCATCAAAGTCTTCAAACTGGCTAGATCAAGGCCTAGGCTTCCCATGGAGGTGGGATGAAAAAGAAGGGGAGGTTGTTTCCGAAGCCTGTACCTAGCCACCACTTGACCATGACAGAGCAACTTTCTTATGTTCTTAGATTTCAGCCGGTGCTTAGTCAAAGCAAACCTCCTATTGTTCCACTCTAACAAACAAAAACCTTCCATCAATACCCATAAAAAATTTCAAGATTCAGAAAGTACTACCTCCAGAGTAGTTATTTTCTACTCAGCAATATTTCAGTATTTATTGTGCCCCTATTTTTAGAGTAGTATCAGTAAGAGCACAGAGGTTGCCTCCTGTCTATCAACCAAAAAAACCCCGATGCTGAGGTCCGACACCTGCTACAGCTCTGAAGGGAAATACATCTGGATTAACACCCAAGAACACAATCCTACATAGCTCTAAGCCTACAACAGCCCCTTGATTATAGTACCTCAGGGGGGTTTTGGTAGCAGTATTGGGGGGGAGGGGGGGGGCGGCGTGGTAAACC
>JAVKLA010000007.1:16627104-16638355 GCA_034782735.1 Sagittarius serpentarius | reverse complement strand
TGGGGGAGCCCGGCTTTCCTGGAGATGGCTGAACTCCTGCCTGCCCGTGGGAAGCGGGGAATGAATTCCTTGGTTTGCTTTGCTTGTGCACGCGCGGCTTTTGCTTTGCCTGTTAAACTGTCTTTATCACAGCCCACGAGTTTTCTCACTTTTCTGCTTTTACTTTTCTGGTTCTCCACTGGGCGGGAGTGACCAAGCGGCTGTGCGGGGCTTAGTTGCTGGCTGGGGTTAAACCGTGACAAATTTAATACTATTAAAAAAGTTCCATCTTCATTGTTAGTAGCCCCACAACTGATTCTAGTTTCAAGTACTACTGGCTGCCCGGTTAGTACCTGAGAGACCTGTATTAGATGGTATGTCCCAAGAGAAAAGGGTGCTTAAATGTACTTCACTGATGTCCAAAACGGGCCAGCGTGCAGTCACCCTCAGCTCACATGCCCTGTGCACGTGACAGTGACATGAAGGAAACCAGCTGTGGATGGGGGGAGACGCTGGGCATGCTACTTCCCAGGTAAGGGCTCTAGCATTGGCACCAACTTCGGAATGATGTGTACAGACACGGTTACTCTGCTTAGCCAAGATTTAAAAAATGCAGCTTTCTCTGGTCAATGTACAGCATCTGAAGAGGCCTTTCTGTCTTGGGACTTTAGAAGATGGGGCTCCTAAGATTGGTTTTATTGTATTGAGTTTTTGGCACTTAAGTGAAGCGTCAAAATTTGGAGCATAGTTGTCTTTAGCTCCCTCTTGGCCAGGTAAGCAGCACCAGCAGTCATTTCAGTGCTGCTTCAATTTCAACTTCCCCTGATACTCTTCACTCTTTCCCTGTATTATTTAGCACCTTACTGCTATATCTGAACGCGGTCATCTAACATCGGTGTCTAAACCTGGATGGGATGGATCTGGGCTATGTTGTGCAACCACAATTAAAACTTGTGAATTTCCAAAAGGTCAGCCACGCCTTAACTTCAGCATTTTGTCTTCATTAGTTGTGAAGGCTCTGAGTCCCCGGACAGATCTCTAGCCTTACACAAGTACTGAAATTCCAAGCTTCATGCCTCTGTGGAGAAAAGCTCTGATCTTCAACTTCGCTCACCCTCTGCCAGCAGGCCATCTTTTCTACACATCTTTTATGCAGTACCACTGAATGTCAGTACTGTATAGGTTAGGTTTCCTCTTCCCGTTTTTGCGTATTTTCCCTTGCGGTCCTCTGTTTGTTTTTCTAAATCCTGCTGTTGACTTTACTAATTAAACTGTAAGATCAGTATGGTGAGGGCATCTTTTAGTAATGTGGTGGTGCATTCACTAGTACAAGCCCCTCTGCCTATGAACGGGTCTCCTCTGTGCTATTGTCTTACCAATCCTGATAAATAAAAATCTGATGGCCACAGCCAAGTATGAGTAAGAAAAGGTATTTTGTCCTTGTACTGATACATTGCATGCATTTCATTAATCAGCAAATCACATACAATACGAAGCAGAATTTTTATGATAGTTGTAAGTAACTTTTTGATATGTAATACAGAACATCAAGTATATTTTGCATGGGGACATTGGATAGTGTCAATTTGTAACACATGCTAAAACTAAAACTTAAAAATTCAATAGTCTGCTGCAGTATTTTACATATAATAAAAATCTGGATCTTAGATTTTTCTTTTACACTGATACCAGGGGGATATCTGAGCCCTGGGCTTGCGTATGATCAATTCAATTGTCACAGTGAGTGGTTAAAAACCCACCAAGCCATCTTGATGAATAGTTACTGAGCTGGGAGAAGAACAAAGACTTTTTAAAAAGTAAAAACTTTAGTTCTCTGAGAGTGAGGTAAACAGATTTGCTGACAAGTTTATGCAAAACACGTAGAAGGAGCAAAATAATTTCTAGAGAAGTTACAAAATCTAAAGAATAGATGAAAGCATTTTGTCGATGATGTGTTTATTAAAGATTGTGAATTCTGGAGAAGTGATCCATCTAACAAAGAGAAAGCAGTGCTGTGCAGAGATTAGGAACAAAAGGCAAGGATCCTTCTTGAAGAGTGACAGGCCATCAAGGAAAGACACTTTCCAGTGAAGTGCTAACAGATGTAGCAGGTGAGACTCAATCAGTTGAAAGGCACCCAATCTACAAACAAGAGGAATTCAACACTGTTTCATGCATAAGTTCCTACCTGCAAAACAGTGCTCAGCATGGATTGCATAAATATGCAGCTGAGGGAGGACGAAAAATTCACGGTACCTTCCCAGCAGTCATCTGTAAAGGTATCCTGTGTTTGTTGAACAAAGCTAGCTTAACATTGCAACAAAGATGATGGAAATACTGCATCCGTAATTGTGGGAGGAAGGAAGTCAGACTCTTTCTTCATGTACTGACATTTGAAAAACATTGAGTATACCTGGCACCCTTTGACCTCTGGTTGCTCAAAAATTTTTAAAATCAGCCTTTGGAGACATGAAGTATTTTTAGATAAAAAATACATTCAGCAACTAATTGCTTTTCGGTTGTGAGCTGTGAAGGAACCACACTTCAGCCTGAGTACGGACCAAGTGATGGTTCCATAGGAATGGCCTGCTCCCCAGTTCATTCAAAGAAAGGTAACCGCAAAGCGGCTCCACGGTGAAATCCCAGAGAAGTGAGCTCACTGTGCTAAGAAGCAGATGGTGTCATCCCCCAAATACAAGAGTTAGCTGTAACTTTCTGAAGCTCCAAACTTTTGCTTATTGTAGTAACCATTGTGTGACATAAGCACATGTAAGCAATCCTAATAAAAATGCCTGGCATTTAAAAGCATTTCCCATTCACTTTTTGACAGGCAATACACAATACAAATTCAGACAGAAGTACTGAGATATGTAAATGATCCTTGTAAAGCCCTCGCCCCATATTCCTTTTACAACATTGTGAGTTATTAATTCGCCACCTGTATTGTCCATACCACTCCATTTCTATTTCGTTTTGCTTTCTTCCCCTAAGGAATCAAGCCCTCATTTTTGTCTGTGTATGTTTATCCCCTCCAACACTGACTACCAGTCTTTCTGATCATGACAGCTGCTGGTGATTTAACATACAAATGGCAGCCAGAAATCAGCAGGCCACAGAGTGTCATTTGTTATGCCGTTTTGTCTTTGACTCTGCACACTCTAAGGGCAATAAAGAGAAGGATGGTACTGATATAATTCAAGGTGATGAGCAGATTCTTCTGACTTGAATGGGCTTCTTGTGATCTTCCATATTATTTAAGGGTTCAAAGCCTTCTGAGATTTTGCTCTTTTAAGAAAGCCATTTTCTCCCAATTTAGCTTTTGTATGTTGAGTAAGTGCAGGGGGTATACAACAGGGTGTTAAAATACAAGGTCAGTCCAGAGAGGTATTCTCACCAGCAGCAACACGGAACAGTCCCCGTTGCTCTCTTCTTTCTTCTTCAAAAGCCCTAAGGGAACACAAATCCTGGGAATAGGATGGGAGCTGGGAGAGATCTTCACTTCTAGCAATACAGCCTGGAAGAAATATCGTCTGGGTGGCCGCTGAAAAATTGACAAACTTGTGGTCTAATCAGCTTATAACAAGAGTGCAGAGTGATTAATTCAGATACCCTTTTATATTATCTCCTTCCTTCTTCTCTAAGTTGTGAGTTCTGTGCTATGACTTTGAGAAGGACAACCCCGTATCTCACTTTTTAATTCAGTTTGCATTCATTGATTATTTATGCATATTCACTCAACTATAAAATTATAGTTCTACATAGGTATTTGGTATTTTGATTAATGGGTCGGTTTACCTTTTTTACAATGGACCTGTCAGGGCAAGGTGTTCACCTGTAGCAGACTGGAATTACACAAATACACGCTAGGCTAACGACCTACCTTTGTTCTCCTTGGTTTATTTAGACTAAACTGGAATTGAAGAAGGATTTTTACCTGCACATCAACAAGTGTACAAAATTCTTCAAATGAATTTATTTTCATATGCCTCCTGCAGTTTCTCTCCTTATTTTACTTGTTCAAGGTACTGTCAGGCCATTTTAAGTGTCTTGGAGGGGGAGGAGATTGGGGAAAGAGGGAGAGACAGAACTGTTATAGGTGAAAGGTTTTTCTTTGTAAGAGCAAACCAACACCAAGAAGATAAAACAAGGACCTTGAGTAACATTAGTGACAACATATGCACAGGAGATGTTCTTGTTTGGTTTATTGGAAACAGCTATTATTCTGCAATCCAAGTACTCTAGTATTTTACAATAACGTAACATGAAGGAAATAAAATGATCAAACCAAAACTCCATCTCAAAATGAAATACTCCTTTTTCCATCCTCTTTGGAATCTCTCTTTTACAACGAAGGCATGTTGTGACTGGCATTAGTACAGTCTCCAAGATCACGTTCGGTAAACATGTATCGGTCATGGCATTCAAAGTGCCGATCCTGCAGCAAGGCAGGAGAATTGGGAGTGATGACCTCCCAGTGCCAGGGTGCTGAGGGGCTGGGGGCTCCCCGGGAGCGTCGGGACAGGGCCCGTCCCACCGCCCCAGCCAGGAGCAGGGCAGGCAGAGAGCCGCCGGGCACAGCCCCAGCCCCGGGCATCGAGCACCTCCCTGGGGACAGGGCTGGGCCACGGAAGGGCTGAAACATTGGCCCACGGGTGGAGGTCAGCATCAGGCCTGGTGAGGGGAGCCAGGGTGAGACGCTGCCCCAGGGTGCCCGAGGCCATCGAGGTAGTCCAAGGGAGTCAGAGGGGTGGGCAAATCCTCTTTTTATACCAGCAGTTCCGTAAGCCACATTCTTACTTTGTTTTTTCTCTGTGTCTTTCCTATTTATAATGCTGGTGTGCAGGTACTTACTGCAGGGAAACAGCAAAGAAGTATTGTTTCCCAACTTAACTGGTACAGTAATTCTGTTGTCATCAAAAGGATGACTTAGGAAAGACTTACCTTCTGGAAATTTATCCAATTGTCCAGAATCTCTGAACTTTTCAACATCTGCCAGGTAAATACCAGGTCAGTCCTTCCCCATAATGCATTCTGTTAGTGTAAAATTTTTAGACTGCCCTTACCACTGTTATGACCGAGTATTTTCTGACAATACATTCATCTACATGATGAACGTGTCAGGTGTGGTTTGCCCTCTTAATCTCTCCCTTTGGCAAGAGGGCAAGCTCTCTAATGGTTCTGTTATTTGCCTAGTGTCACTGTGTGTCATCTACAAATACCTACTGAGCAAAATTTTTTTCTACAGTACTAAATACTCACTGGAGAGCAAGCAAGTAAGTCTATATTTAATCAGTCATTAGCCGCAGAGGGTGGCACACGTGCCTAGTTCCTGCACCGAGAGATGTTCAAAATGCTTTTGTAGACTGGAACAGGAAAACGGGAGATAATCCTCCAACTTGCTGTTTAGAAACTCTTCTAAGCTAGCATATGAATGCAGAAATTATCTGAGATAGAGAGAACTGAATACGGCTTTCTCATGTCCTGAAAAAATATGCCAAAAGTCATACCACCTGCTCTGGAAATCTTAGGTACTCAGTTTTTAATATCTTAACAAACACCTTAACAAAATAGGATCCTATTTTTAGGTGTTCTGGGAAGACATGTATTGAACAGAGAACTGCCAGAGAAAGAAGTGCTGGTAAAGGCCCTTTTTATACCATGCGGATCGTAGTATTTACCCATGATGTTGGGCACTGAGGACAAATGCTGCTTTTATATGATGGAATCTAGACCCAATTTTCTTTTCCCAACCTTCCCTAATCACCAAGTCCAAAAGGATTTAGGCTCTGAGTGGAAAGACGAAGAGCTCTTCATTTTTCTCTTTGAAGCTGACCCGTTTTGCAAAGAATAATTATATATTCTTTTGACAGAGAGACCAAGGGCACCAAATTACATATTGCTCTCTAGACTACTAGTTAGCTCATTAACCTGCATGTGGGGAGATCTCAGTATTGTAGCACCCATGTGGTTTTACATTATTTTATATTATAATCACTATTGTTGTGGTGGGTTTTTTTCTTATTATTTTGATTTAGGAACTAGGTTCTATTCCCACCTCTGCAATAAACTGCATTATGAAATTTCTCAATTATGCTTCAGTAAAATAAGGATAGTGATACAGGCATCTGTCATAACACTGGAGTATATTTTGCTTACTAATAAAGGACATAAAGCACACATAACAGCGGTCAATAGAAATCTAACTTTAAAAGTTTTTTCAGTTTCCAGGTATGCAGAGATTTTTCGAGTGCTCAAGGTTATTTTTTGGATGAGAACAGTAAGATTTTTTTTGGTTTTTTTTTTTTTCCCTGAAGCTTTAGATCTGTGAATATTAGCAATGTGTTCGGTGAAGTTGTAAATTTTACTCTGCAAATGAAGAATTAAACACCAGAGAAGTTTGCATGCAAATGGTGGTTCCCAGTTTACTTCAGATAGAAAGGAAACAGGAAAGAAATTTCCCTAGTCCAGCAAAACACCACGCAGACTTTAAAAATTTTCTGTTACTGCATTTCATGTCCTTATCCCTGAACAGTGGGAGGTCTGGAAATTATTTATATAAAAAAGAAAAAAGGTAAACTACCTGCTTTTGCCTGGATTTTTTTCTGGATAAGTGGTACTTCTTGGATCAGGTTTACTAAATAAAACAAAATTTTATTTCATAATTAATAATAAAATGAAATTAATTACTCTGTTGTCACACACAAAGTGACAACAGGAATTAAAGTAGCAAAATCAAACCCAGAAACCTTAGTATTAGTTTCTATATGATAAGGGCTAATTGAACCCCACCTATAATTATAAAGGTATAATTTAAAAGTTAGACTGGTATGTCTGTTACTTAACTATACATAATGCCAGGAATCCCCAAAAACCAGCTGACGTAAATGGCGAAAAGCACAACGAAGTAACATCCATTAAAAAGTAGTATTTCAAGCAGAATATAATAATGTATCTGCGAAGGAAGTTTGTAAAGTGTTAAGTTTTCACAATAGGGTGAGAAACGCTCCTGGGGGTTTGATTTGGGGGGCTCGGGGCTGGGTCAGCACCAGAGCAGCCAAGGGTGGCCCCATCCTACGGGGGGCTGGGGGGGGTGGGCATGGCCGGGGCCCACCCCCAGCCCAGCTGTCCCGGGGCCGTGTCTGACCTTGGTTCCCTGCACTGGGCCTGATCCTGACCCCCCACCCGTGGGCCAACAGCCCGCCTCAGCCTCAGCCCATCCCTGTCCCCAGGGAGGTGCTGGACGCCAGGGCTGTCCCCTGGAAACAGGCGTAAGAAAGAGTATGATACTTCACATGCCATTATTTTTCAACTCGGCTGTGACTGATCTAATTTAAACGTGTACTTGGAGTGTCAAGAAGCAGATTTATTTTTTATTTTGGGGGATTTGTTTGTTTGCTTGTTTGTTTAATTTTTAACAGATCGTTTCCAGAAGCTCAGTGAGGTTTAATGATATCATTACAAGGTATATTGCATTTTCTCCCTAGATTATATTAATTAACTATCTTTTACTTCCAGCACTCTGTCTCTCTTCTCTTTCTTTGTTGACAGTCAGACTATAAATCAAACCAAGCCTCTTGCAAAAACTGAATGGCCGTGAGCTCCAAGGGCATCATTTAGCCCCGTCTTCAGGGGGTTAGGCAGGAGAATGTTTGCTTGCATTCATCATTTTTTTTTGCGGATAGCATAAGCCACAACAAATATATTGCTCTCCTGGTGAAATCTTTCTCTTTTGTGATACTTACGTTCCTGAACAAAGCACTATTTAAGTACCAATTAATGTCATCTGTGAGACTAGGAAAAGCAGAGAACGTTCTCTCTCTTTCTCTCTCCTCTCCCTTTTTCTTCTTCACCGAGGAACAGTGCCACACCACTGCTCTTCTGCCAGCATCCCATAAAGTTTCTGCCCTAAATTATTCTGATACCTCTCTAGAAAAGCTGTAGTGATGGGGCTGGAATTACTAGGTAATTTTGACATCAGACTTCATCTAGGTCTTTTTTTCTGGTTTATTCTCATCAAATGGGAATAGCCCCCCCCCCATGGAGGGGAACATGCAAACCCTTCGGAGGACTGCCTTTGTACTCCAAGTAAAAGTTAGACCAGAAAAGATGATAGGCAACCTCTTTTAGTTTAGGTCTGAAAGGAGATAATGTGCTTAGGATCTGTTTGTTACCATCCAAAGCAAAACTTCGCGAAACAGTCATTTGTTGATGTTGCTTTTTTCTTTGCTTGCTTTGCTCACATTTTCAACCAGCAGCTATGGCAGTGTAAGAACATTCTGCTCCAATGAATTTTTATTCTCTGCCCTTCTGCATAGTAAAAACATGACTCTATCTTTTCAGGACTGCATTTCTGTCTTTGCCTTCTTAGAAAATCTGAACAGCGATATCCTTTTGCTTTGAGAAAGAATTACTAGAAACATGTCTGTTTTAAACCGATGCATAGCCACGTCCAAATTTCCAAACTTGATTGCGCGCAGCTTGTTAAAAGCAGAGCTAGTGAAGTTTCCCTTTGTCTGGTGTCAATTTTATTGTAGGCTGCTCTTGCTTAAAAATGCATGTGCATAAAGAAAGAAATGAAAACTTCCTTTTGCTCTCCTTCAAATCACTGTGGCTTGGGCCATTGCCTTTAATGGAATTAGGCATTGATGCATGTAAAATACAGTTCAGTTTTGCAACCTGAATGTTTGGATCTTCTAAAACTTAAGGTTGGTTTGGTTACATTCCCTTTATCGTGTTGTCGTAAGGCTTTGTTATACAATATGTTACTCGTCACTGTCAGCGCACCTCAAAGATGAGTTATCCAAAATATGCTTTTAAGTTGAGCATCAGATGAACTTTAATCTTTGAAGTGCATGCATTTGGAAGCATACTGTTTCATTATTGTTTGGCTTAATGGAATTTTCCATATTGTATACAATACACAAATAATTTAGCATATATTCACCTATTGTCTTCAGCTCTTGTCAGTAAGGAGGGTAAACGTTATCTGAATCCTCTTTGCCATTTTGGATATCTTCGGAATGACTAAAGTGGTTAACGTCCAGAGGACACTTTAATCAGTGCTGACACAGCGAACAAGAACGCTTTAGCACAGGGTGTTTCATCTTGACTCAGCAAGATTTCCAGCACTCACATTTATACGTTTTTGACAGGATGCTTCCTAAATGAAGCATTTGCCTTCTGGAGAACTACACCCACATAGATTTCATTTTTCCTGATGTCTGTCAATATCATGAACTTTATTAACAAATTCAAATTCAAAAACAATTTCAATTCAAGGAAAGCTGTCCAAGTTAGTTCTTGCTCATTTCTTACATATGAGGATATCTACAAAAACACAGATGCTCAACAATGGATTTTAATGGATGTGTGTATTTGTTTATATATATGTATCCATTTCATACCAAGACAGATTAGCAGGTTAGAGACAAAATAAAATGAAGGAGCTCTTTAAGAAGAATCTGAGCTCTGATTGTAGGGATCAGTGCAATGGATTTAACTCACAGTTTCAGAATTTCTCATAGCATAATATTATAATAAAGTCTCGCCGGCTGTCTTTTACATTACTGCAAATAGAATAAACAACTTTCTGTTCTTTATAGACATCTGATGCCAATGTTTTGCAGTCAAATTGCAATAACTAAATGTATATCAAAGATGCTTATTTTGGCCCCTAAGCCTTTGTATAGATTTTAATTCAGAAGTCCCAGTGCCATAAAACTCGAGACTTGAACATGGAACAATGGCAGGATGTGACCAGCTTTCTCCATATAAGACGTACAAATATGTAACAGCCTTGCAAAACTGGAATGACAATTTATCAGCCTAGGAAGACTATCTGTTTACCCACCCTTTACCCTGAGGAATGATAACACTTAAACAAAGAAACAAAAAGCCTGCTATGAGCAGGTAAAATTTTGAAAGTCACATACTGAAATGCGTGCTTGGTTGTGGGTATAACGCATGGAGAAGGGGCTGAATTCAGACCTTGAATACAAAACTCCATTCTACACTAAGGAACAAGTCTGACTTTGTAGTACCATAAATGTGCTTCTACCCTCCTGTTTGCATTTACTGATAGGAGCGTACTCCTGTAAGAAAAAATCCACTGGCAACTTACCAGATTTTGAACTATAATTATCTACACACACACGTATCTCCCCCCACACATATATAGTGACTATAATGCAGGAAACATAATCTTTACAAATCGTTTTTATCTGTGCATTGTCATTCCACTTAATTTTGCAACAATACTGACGAAAAATTACTATACCTTGTTCAAATCAGCTGAGAACATATTAACGGAAATACCTCTTTTCTTTTTTTCTTTCTCTCAATAGGCAGCTCAGTAAAAACTTGCATTAAATAACTGGAATTTTATTTCAAGTAGTGAAATGTTTTAGTATTTCTAAGTTTTGGAAGAATCTGTCTGGAAGAAACTAAAGTCTGGTTTTTGAAGAAACTGAATAGGCAAGCTGCTTAGAAATCCATTGCTACATATCTAAATCAGGTAAAAAAAAAAAAAAGATTTACAGATCTGACTCCATTTTGTTATCCTTTATAAGATCTTGTTTTCTGTGGTGGAACGCTGATTTACTCCAAAGACGGTTCTTCACACAGACAACTTGTTCTATTATGCTCGTAAATTGTAAGTTTAAACATAAAATATTGTTTCTGATACCCAACTGAAGGATAGAACATTCTTACCCTTACAGCTGCGTGCAGATCGCATCCTCCAAAGCTTAGCGTGCCCTACTAGGAACATTGTAGAACAACAGGACTGAGAGGCTAGTCCATGCTTTTTCTCTGAGGCAAGTTTAAGTACACTTGTATCATCCCTGACAGGTATTTTTTGAACTATTTTTGAAGACCTTTGATGAAGGAGATTTCAACACTTTCCTTATCCCAGCTTATGGGTATAGATATTTCCCCTTAATATCCCATCTAAACATTTTCTGACCACTTCAGTTTACTTTTGTGTCCAATATGCAAATCAGAGTCCTTAGATATCTGCATCACATATGCTTAAAGGAAGAGGCAAATATCAAAGCTAACGTTTAAAGGCATTTACATACCTATCACTGCAGATAGGCACCTAGTAGCATAACGAAATATGTGGGAGATGCTGAGCAGTTGATTTCGATGGGAGTTGGCTGGATGCAACAGGTATCTCCCCCACTAAAACAAGGCAACGGGAGCAGCTGAGCCTCTGTACTGGCCACTATGTTTCTCAGCACTTCTCTTGGGACACAGCAGCTATGTACTGTTT
>JAVKLA010000007.1:16594604-16622104 GCA_034782735.1 Sagittarius serpentarius | reverse complement strand
ACAGAGATTTATGTGCAAGCAAAGCTCTCCATGTCTATACCAGTTTCCGTCTTTTTACAGATGGGGAATATAAATCAGAGAGGTTAAATGGAAAGGAGGATGGACTTAGCTTAAAACAGAGGGCAATGAATGTTCTGACATCTGTTTCTGGCTCTGTGTGTGTGCATGCATGGGTGTTCATAAACAGACTTTAATAAGAAACATGAAGCCTCTCTGTATCACAATTTCTCCATCTGTAAAATGGGAATAATATTGCTTACCTATCTCCTAGAGGTGCAGGAAGGTTTAAATCACTATTCTTTATAATCCACTTTGAGATCCAGAGATGGCAAGTGCTATAGAAATGGAAGTATCAGAGTCAGTGTAAGAGCTGGAACAAGAACACCATAATTTCTGGTGCCTAATATCTCCTCTGAGATCACAGCTCTCTCTTTCATCCCTATTTTATCTCCTGTTCCGAACTCTCAAACTAGTGCATAGGGAAGCTTCAAGTCTGTGTGAGTACAGGTACTAGTTAGAAAGAGGGTTTTAATAACAAGCAGTTTCATAATTCTGTTAATGTAATTATACTATTTGTACATATATCCTAATAGTGCTCAAGGTGAACAAGATGATTAAAGAGACACAAATATTCCAAATAAAAATCTTAGGCTACACGATTTGTGCTGTGCTGACTATTGATCCTTCTCCAAAGACCTTAACAAAGATTTTGAGTGTTATAGTAAGAGTGCTTAATGCATAAAATTTATACAGAATCGCAATAAAAACTGGAAAGAAAACCCAGCAAAAATATATTAAGATTCATTTGTTCCTCAGTACACATTAGTAAGCCTCCCGTTCACAGTGAGCTGGCTCTGTGTAGACTGATGAGAGAAGACGTCTAAAGACATTGGTGGCAGATGAACAGAAAAAGAAATGAAAAACACTAACATAAGAAACAGAAAAGAGAAAGTATGCAATGATTATTCCTAGCTTGTGAATCAGAAATGAACAGAAAATACTGTCAAGCCCTAGTCTCTTTAATAAATCTTCCTCTCACCCTGTTGTGAATCATCCTATTGCATCCAAACTTGCCATCAGACTACTACTTTACAGCCATGAATACAGTCATATACATTTCCTCTTACGGCAAAGCCTAGAAGGGATTGCCTGTACTTGGAAGACCTTCAAACTCTGAATCAAAATTTCCCCGGCTTAGTATTGCTAGCTAATCTAACCAGGACGGAGAGAAGGCCCACTGCTTCCCTCCACGGATGGCAAGCAAAGCAGGAAAAGAAAACACATCCTATACCTTTTATAAGTATTGTCACTTTCATCCTATACCTTTTATAAGTATTGTCACTTTCATCCTATACCATATTTAAGAGCTCCATAAACTCCCACAGCATTCTGTCTGCTGTAACAGAATGACTGCTGAGTTCCCCAAAGTGCCAACAGTCTAAAGATCCAAATCAACCCCTAGATAATAAAATCTCCAAAGAATATCAAACGCCAGGCATGCTGCTTCTGTTTACAGAAATATTGCTGACTCCCCTTCACTTAGGCGAAAGAAGACACTTGACCCTAAAAGCTTCTCTTCTAAATCAAAGCAAGCTATGCAACAGGAGAACAGGGGGAAAAGGCAGGACGTAAACTGTCACCTTGCTATTTCAGATCCAAATTCTGTACGCTAGCTCAATATCCAAAGTAGTATTTGTCTTCACATGGGCTTTCAGATATGAGCTTCTATGCAAGCACTCAATGCATTACCTTTTTTCCTGTGGGTCCCCTGTAAAAAACGTGTGCCTCAGCATCCCCCGTTTACGCAGATCGGGTGGTCCCCACGCAACACGGCAACTGATACCGAGCTTACGGGAGGCTGCAGTCTCCTGCATCCCGCTCAGAAACAGTCCGGCTATTCAGGCTTTGCAGTGAATGCCTTTCACTTGTAGTGAACAATAATTGTAAAAGGAGTTAATTATGTCATATACATTATGGCAATGTTGGTGTTAATTTTGCATTATTAATTCTAACTCTGTATTTTCATGGTTTGCTTTACAGTCTATACGTTAACTGTAGCAGATGAAATATTGCCCTTCACTGAGTCCCATTAGCTTTGACAGAGCCAAGAATGGATAGCTCTAGTGACAACCAACAGACCGCAAATTCAGCCTTCTTGGTTAACTCGTCCCAGTGGAAGAGAGACCAGGATTTCAGCAGTGGTAGAAGGTACTCTATAGGAAATAACCTGGCTATTTCAGTTAACCTGGAGCTCTAGTTCAGTTACCAGCAACTGTATTTTTGGCGAGAGGTTAACAAGTGAATGGGAACGCAGAGTAAACTGCCATAGCTCCCTCACCCCTTGTAGTGGTGCATCCGGGTAAAGGGTGAGACACGCGGCTGGGGCTGGGGGATGTAGGATGGGGATTACTCTGCTGCCACCCATGTTCTGTGGATAAAAAAGTATTCCGGTCATTGCAGGTGTCAATTCAGTATCTTCTGCAATACATAAAGTCTGGGTTTTTTAATGAGCTATTACTTAAAGAAGTTTTTTAAAGCATTGTTAATAATATTTTACAAAAAAATTCCACTAACGGCATTATAAAAAGAGATTGTCTTATCCAGTCCAATAAACTTTGGTATACAAATATGAAAGTAGTATTTTTCTCATATATCTTTTCCTCATGAATTCGTTTATTGGGAACCTTTCTTTCTTTTCTTTCAAGGCTTTAGTTTAAGAGATTTTTGTGCTTCAAATCTATGCACTCTGTAGAGCACACCTGGACAAAACAGCTTGCGTTCCAGATGCCCATGTTACATTTTACACAATTAACGTGGTTTGGTTAACTCTGTATTATATCAAATAGTTGAAAAAAGGAAGATGGAACATACTTACTTTTGTACTTTAAAAAAAAAAGAAAAAGAAAGGCCAACTCTCCCCTAATGTCAGTGAGTCAGTTGGCTCTGGTGGCCACTGTTTATGTGCGCATGTGTATGTCTGAAGACTCCTGAAGGCCACCGAGGGAGTCAGGTAAGAACGAGACCACGTTCTGTCTGGCCATTTCTGGCATGTGACAAGATGGAGAAGGCAGGAGAAGCTCCCGCATGTGAACCCAAGGCAGAATTTGTCCCTAATAAAGATGGAATTCAGTATGACTGAGATGTTCTTTCTGGGATCTGCAAAACCCAAAATACAAATATTGTTTCTAAAATAAACCAACAGCATTTGGACTGCTGGGTACAATTACCCAGATTTCATGTGAAACAAAAAAAATAATCGTGAGCATTAGGTCGTCAGGCTACGAATAAATAAAGTAGGCCTAAATGTAAAAGTCTGTACTTGTTGCATTGAATCTTTTCTGGAAACAGACTTGCTTTTAGCTAAATAAATAAATCTCACAGACCATTAAAATCTTTCCTTCCTTTGAGAATACACATCTTTACTTCTTTACAAAGAAGAACTCTTCTTTACAAAGATGATTATGCCAAAAAGCTATCTTTTGTGAAAAGTAAACAATGTAACCACATATATTGTCCTTTTCTCTTGTCTTGCATTAAGTGCACACATTTCCATGTCTATATTCATTTAAATCAGCTCAAGAAACAGCGATTCCCAGCCAAGCCAAAATCTGACAGTGGTGGACACTACACCGACCATAATCTAGTGAACATGACTAATAGTGTTACCTGCTCCATGAAAAGGGGGAGAGAGGTTTGTCCTTTGCACTTAAGTACAAAAGCGACACTTCAAATTTGAACATAGTGTTGAATTCTGTATCGACTTAAACAGATTCTCACTCTTTTTTGAAAGAAGTTTATTGACCAAATTTCTGACTGACACATATTGCCACTTCTATTAGCTTCATTTCAAGATTGGAAAATACATACTTAAAAGATATTTTTGATGTTTGGAACATGTCCTGGTAAATATTTTCATATGGCAAGTGGGATACCTGATACAAATGTTGACACATCATGACAGTCACTGAAATAATGTTTCTCTGGTGCTACTGAGTGCTCTGAGATTTATATTCTACCTGGACTAGGCTGATTCTCTGGGGAAAAAAAAGAAAGCATTTCAGTTCTCAAGAATAAGGAATAAGTATCCAAGTCCCAGTTCACATAAGCACCAGATAAAATTTTCTCTCTGTTGAGGACTGTTCTCAAGCATAGACTTAAGTTTAAGCACTGATCTTAATCAACACGTGCTTTACATTAAACATACGATTAAGAAGGATTTTCTTTAGAATCAAGTCCTGGATTTTGCCATCAATGTTCTGTGGCACATAAGATACTTTTATGTGCATTTAATTTTCTGTTCTAAATGCTGACAATTTTTTTTTCACTGCTCGCAACAGCCCAGTGGCATAGTACATGTCAGATTTGATTTATCTCTGGTTGCCTTTATTTACTACAGAAACAATGCTTTTTAGTTACTACGATTCAGCACAGAAAGTGCTAAGCTATATTCTATAATGTACTATAAAAATACCAAAGACAGTATTCCCACAAGATACAGTGAGCAGAAGAAAGCATTTTTGTCTTTCTGTACTACTATAACCATATTATCTACTGAAAAACACTAAAGATAATACATGACATCACCATTATATTCAGAGAATCATGGAATATTTAATTTTTCAAGAGTTCTTATAATTAGGTACTGTATTAAGACCAATTAAATAACTCCTACATTATCCCTGATGTAGGTCAAGCTTAGCAGAGAGCATATTCCCTTAGAATGTTTCCAAATTCTCCATCAACAACTGATTCTAATTGCATACATGTTCTAGTAGCAAATCCACATTCTTCCCGATTCACTGTAAGCTAATAATTTTGGTACTAGCCTTAGTAATACCAGTATTTGATTATTTTTTAATAAAAATTCCTTATGTATTTGTATGCAACCATCATTTCTTCTCCTCAATCTTCTTTTCTTCTTCCTCCATGTGGTTTTGGGTTGTTATTGTTTTGGGTTTTTGTTTTGGTTGGTATTTTTTTTTTCCAAGTTCATGATTATATTGCACTTTTCTGAAATCTACAATATCCATCTCTTTAAGCTGACAAGCCTGAAAATGAACATGTCAGTTTGAGAGTTAACCAGTGCAGAATATACTAAAGGCTGGCTACAATGTGACTTAAAATTTTCAGTGCCCTGGGGAGGAGGGGTATGAACCATTCCTCCTAAATTGCTCTTAAGTGCCTAAGTTCCCTATAGATTCAAGGGAGAAGCAGACATGTATAAGTCACCGTTTGGTGGCCTTCAGAGGTGCCTAAATTAATCATGCTAGATATGACCTGAAATAATTAAATTTACTTGCTCTTACACGAGATAACGTATTACAGTATTACATCAGCATCACACTGCGTATTCCTATCCAATTTATCTTTGCCATGTTTTTTCCACCACCCCTCTCTCCTAGCAGGGATTAGGCAGCATTAGGATCTGGCAGGTATGTCCCCTCCCTTTTTGTGAACGTTTTATTTTCCATTTCTAAAGCGCAGTACTTAACATTGTTTTTCATGAGCAGCACACACTCAGATTTCAGAGCGTCCTTCCCAGTTTAGCAAGATAACACACTTAGGTGTATCATACAAACTTCTCACAATCCTTTCAAATCTTCTCTTATTCAAGAACACATATTGGCTTGGTTTCTATCCATGGATGAAATTTGCGCACGACCATTCTTTGCCACTTAAGACTACCAGAATGGAATGACTTATATGCACGTTATTAAAGTTTCTCAGCCTTATTGAGCAATATATGGGGGCCATATAGTTTGATCGTATTCAATCTGCTTTCAGGAATGGTCCCTGGCCTGTGTTCTGACACCCACACCGTGTCGAGGACTTGTTAGGGAAGAAAGTTCGTTGACACAGGCTAAAGGCACGCCAGAGAGTGTAGTAAGAGTACAGACCGTAACATTCCAGCGCTGGGAAGGATCCTGTTTAATTAATTAGAAGCAGTGTAGCCATATTGGACATAAAGAATATTGCAAGTACAAAGCACACAGCACTTTATCTCAAGTAGAGCAGAAAAAAGTTATTACTGCATCTCATTTGTAAGCAAGAACTTTTTTAGAGCTCAGTTCCTATCAATACCCACAGCTGTATGCAGCTACATTCAGTTGTCATCTGAAGTCCAATTGAGAATAGATGGGTGTCAAATTAAAGCACAAATAGGCAACTAAAAAAGTCACAAAGTGACAGAATTTTACTCTGACACAAGACGAATCCACAATATCAGCATCTATAAAATTCCTTACGAATAAAGAAAGGTTGCATTCAAGCAGTTTCATAATGAATCCTTTTCCAGTGCTGAATGCAGCCATGATGCTGGAGGTCAAAAGATAAAGTCAGAGGACTCGGGTCACTTGCTAAAACAGGAGTCTGTCATCCCCGTAACTTCTTTGGTGAATCTACTCTGCATCCATATTTTTTTTTCTTTCTAATCCACATTAGTCCTGATAACCTGTGAAAATGTCATGTAAAATAACATCATTTACACATATGAAATAGATTCATGTGTATGCAAGAAATGCAGATTTACTCTCGCAACTCATACATGAACATAATTTTCAGGCAGAATTTAGGAAGCAAGTTCTGAAGATTTGCTTCCCCATGTCCACAGTATTTTCTTCAACCAATAAGGACCATTATCCCATCAAAGAAAGAAACTAAATTACCTTAGGAGAGTTTGGATTTTCAGTGAATCCATGTTGATTACTATCATTGTATTTAGTTCTTCCCACAATTTATTAGGTATTGAAGTTAAAAATTACATTCTAATTGTCTGCATCTCCTACTTCCTGTCTTAGAAGAAGGTACCAAATACACCATATGATTTCACCATACTATGTTTCTCAAACAAATTAAATATATTGACAGCTACCTTCCCAGCAGCAGTCATCCTAGTGCTAGCATGAAACTGTGGATTCTCAGTGGCTAGTGTACAAATAGAGCTGTTTGCAGGCTTGCAACACCGATCCCTACAGTGTGCTTGTCCAAGCAGGATAAATAGATGCACTTCCTTCTCTTACTGGCTATTTGTTGCATTCTTTACATGGCTTTCCCTATTTTTCCTCCTTTGGTCAAGAACAAAAAAAAAAAAAAAAAAAAAAAAAAAAAAAAAAGGAAAGGCAGGGAAGCCCTCAAAAAGCAGTGGAAATGACAGTGGATAATCAGAGTTACTGCGTGCAGCAAAAGAGCCAGAAACAAGAATAATTTCCTCTGCTGTGCAGGCCAAGGAGTTCATTAGACAGAGGCAAGCAGAGAGGAAAAGACTTTGCCACGCATAGACCCCAGATTGGGCACACATTCGGTTTGCCAGCTCCTGACTGCCACAATAAGGAGGTTTGTACATTTAAGAATAGCATTTATTCATAATGAATATAATTTGCCTATCAAAAATAAATAACTTTAGTGCCCTGGAAAATTTTAACTGCAAACATCTCATTGCTTTCCAAAGAGACTCATGTCCATAACTGGCTAAATTACTTTTGTCATAGGATTTAAATTTGTAGGACAAGTGGCATTTTGGAATTTTAAATCAGCATAACACAGTAATCTCAAAAAATTACTCCTAAAGTTTCAAGCAATCTTTTTGCTGTTTTTTTTTTTTTTTCCCCACATTCCACTGGTAGGAATCCAGAAAATGGTATTTCATTATTTAAAAAAAAATCTCCACAGATGGTATATTCACAGCAGACACAAGCACTCTCAAAACTGACATAAATGAATAAATATAGCACCAGTCAGAGACAGTTAGATTTACAAGACTCCTGTGTCTTCCAGTCAGAGCTGGCAAATACAGACTTCTACAGCTATTAGAGGAAAAGAAATAGGTAAAATGATATATTCTTAAGACAAACTGAAAAAAAAATTTCTTTCAAATAAAAGTTACTCAAGTTTTTTTAACTTTTTCAATTATCTTCCTGCACTGTAGTTGCAAAGAGCTCTAGAGTATTCTAAGATAAAGATGCTATGTAAACCTAATAACGGGTACATTTTTTTATCGGTATTTTGTACAGTACAGAGTACTGTTAATTCTGCCCAAGATTACAGTTACATAAAGAGATTCAAGCAAGTGGTATTTAAATATAACAGCTAACACCTGTGCTTTAAAATTAAAAGAAGAGTGCTTATTTTTCTATTATTCATTATTTTCATAAAAATTGATAAAAATAATGTAATTTATAGGTATTATTGGGCTGCAGCCAAGTCATCTTTGCAAATTTATATATTCCTTTCTAATTTTGCTTTCTGAATTTTCCATTTCCTTTCTATTATTGCAGTAATACTCTGTAAGTGTTCTTCCCTTTGAGCAATAGCTGCAAGAGGAATATGTTCACATGAAGAATGCAAACCAGTCATGAATGTGAGATAAAAATACCTTTCAGAAGTTATGCAATAATCATTGAACAGTGAATCATTGTTAAGTGGTTTATTCAAGATCATAGAGTACCTACAATAATGAGTCAAAATACATCATAGTCTCACTCTCCCCTTACTGTATTTTAATTAGTATTACCTGTTTATTTCAGGTTTGGGATTTTTTTTAAGCTTTATTTACCTAATACAGATGACATAGCTAAGTGGCAAACTTGAGGTATCAGTCAATAAATCTCTTAGCATTCAGATACAGCAAAAATGGGAATGCTCTATTAGACTTTTCAGAAAAGGAAAAGTATTCAGTTAGGTTTCTTAGCATTGTTAGACGTTGGCTTTTCAACTCAGCCTCCATTTTTGCTGAGCAATTTTGCATGTACAAAGTCATTCTCATTTGTGCAGAAGTAAGAGCTCTACCCTGTCACAGAGGTAAATTCCTGAATGCAAGTGAAGAGTTCCACTGTCTGTGACAGGATACTCAGGGTATTCAGCTATGCGGATCAGATTCAAAGTTGAAAGACAAAATTTTAACATTCTTTTTGAGCATGAAACTGTACTATTCACAAAGGAACAACTCTTACTATGCACATATCATTTGTTTATTCATACCAATAAAAATTGCATTTCAGTGCACCTTTTTTTTTTTAATTCAGCATTACAATGTTTTCTTTGTTCTTACCCCAAGAACTGCAATATGTACATGCAACTTATTGGTACTAATTTGTTTCTTGTACTTCTGTGCATTTTTACTTCAGTAAAAAAAAAAAGTATGTGTGAAAGTCACAAACTGAGTTAAAAATGATTACTGAAGGGATCAGAGAGCTCATAAGTTTACCTAATTTGTATTAGAAATTAAGTGGGCTAATTTTAAGAGCAAAAATGTAGACAGGCCTCATTTTTTAAAATTAATCGTGTCCCATTCAAAGTAGCTGTTATTTATGTTTATGCAAATGTAATGCCATAATGTCTATCACAGCTGTGATAGAACTACACAAATAATTTCAAGAAATGAGATGCAACTAAACAAAAAAATGAAGAAAATTTTTCTTCCATTATATTAAAGGTACAAAAATGGTAATTTCCTTCTTTTTTTTTTTTTGGAAACTTTTCCAAAACAGTAAAAACTTCTTGCTTAAAACATCTTTTCATATATATGTGTTAAACATCAGCAGAAAATGTGTTACATATCCTGCCATACAGAAATAGGCCTTTATGATCCTAACTAGATCAAAATACCCCAAAAATATTTACGTGCATGTTTTTTATTCCTTTGAAAAATAAACAAAGGATTGTGAGATACTTCTTGTCCTGGTATAAAGACATGAACATTTTTCTCCTCTAGGTCATTTGTTCTAATCTAATTCAGGGAGATGGATAATGACCGTAAGTTGAAGCATTCTTTGTGCTAGCTCTGTGGTAGATTCTGTGAAACAAACTGATGGTCCAATTCCTAAACATTCAACTGTGCAAAGACTTTGGAAAGCTTTTTAATTTTATTTGTAAACCAACTTGACTTGGATAGGTCAAGTTCAGCAGGTGACAAATACTTTGTAGAACGAGAACCTCCGACTACACTTCCACTTCCACATAAACGCAGGGGCTCGCGCTCAGACCCAAGCCCAGTCTCCCTGATTGCGTACAGACCTTCATTGTATCTCCACGGCAGAGCGAGTCGATGGCTATCCAGGCCGAGAAACAGAGGCACAGAATGAGGACAAGCTTACCTTTAAATTTCTTGGATGATACAAACAGGTCTCGTGCAAATCATTTGACTCTGCAAGCCTAGACCTACGTGCATCTACCAAAGGTAGTGTTGATGTTCAGTAATCGTGCCACACAAAGCAAAACAGTTAGCCAAAGAAAGGGATTTTTTCCCCCCTTCCAATTCACCTTGCTTAGGTGGCCAGCTCTTTGAGGAAGAAGAGACCAGCTTTTTTATTCTCCCTCTATGTATATGTCATACCTAACATGATAAAATCCTGATTCATACATAAAATATCTTGATGGTGGTGGCAATAATTACCATGATAATGATATCGTTTCATCAGTGAAGATGAAGATGCTTGCATCTATGTAGAAAATATTGCAGAGCTAATTAGGGGGCTACTTTAGAACGCAATTATTATTCCAGAATGTTTGCTTGCATAAACACTGTTTTTCTGTGTAGTGAATTATGCCTTTATGTAGTTTATTTTAACCTGCTTCCAAAGTAGATTAAGCTATGCCAAAGCCATTTTTTAGAGCAAAATAAGCATTTCGACACAGAAAGTTAAGGTATTATGGCAATATTTGACTGTTTTCATATATTAAAAAAATCCTAACCTCTTAATACGAAGGAAAAAAAATCTATCACTAATGTCAGTAAGTTACTTCAGGAAAGATCTAAAGTATTATGAAAGAAATGCACATCTAGAATGATTCACAATTACAGGAAAAAAAAAATTAAAGCTACTTCTTATCATCAATTACAGACCAAAACACTACTGACATGGATTTAACGGTGCTATTCCCACCGTTAGCCATCACGAGACCTGGTCCTAAGTATTAGAAATAGACCAGAATCAGACTGATCAGGTATTCATTGTGAAGATAGTCTCTGTTAGTTATCCTACAGAATCTGGTACAACAAGAGTTTGAATCTTGGATTAGGGTTTTTGGTCACTACAGTAAAAATACTTATAAAAAATAATGGCTAATATAACCACCACTGAATGAAAAATCATACAGAAATGGTTAGAATCTATTTCGAAAATATAGGAATTGTTCAAAAGCTACATTCTATTTTCCTCACCAGTGTTACTTCACTTATTTTATTTTCTCCAGTCAAGTTCAGAATCTCTTTCATGTTTTATGAACGTTCAAGCCATTATGAAAATTTCTTAACTGTCTGCAGAAAGGCAGTGTTGAAATCACATGGATGAATAAAAAGAAGTAAGTGTAAATTACGCAGTAAGAAGAATATGCAAGGTGTAAGAACCCTGGAATCACTCTGAGGAAACTGTTTTCAAAAACACTACAGTTTATGGATCCCATCACAATTTTATAACTTCTATTCATAACAAATAGTTAAAACATATGTAAAAAATATATTCTTCAAGATACATTATTTGAGTACAAAGAGATCTACTTTTGGTGTATTCTGCTCAGAATAATATACAGAATATATATGTTTATGCGGAAATTGGTGTATGAGTAAGTCCAATGGCTTAGACCAGTAAGGTGAAAATTTGATAATGGGTCACAAAGGAACCCTTTCCAGTATGAGGATTTATATATTTTTCTACATTATAATTGGTAATATAGCTGCTGCTGTTTTTGTTTATCCATGCAATGACCTAAACCTCAAACAACAAAGAAGCAAACACCCAAATCCCCACTAGTAAGCCTTTGGTTTCAATCATACCCCGTAATCATAAATTTGACAGATTACTGTATTATTTGTGTCAAATGTGTATGATCTTATCAGTTCATGACCTGGTTGCCCTCCAATTGTTTTGCTGCCTTGCTGCTCTCTTGTTATTGAGAGCGGCAAACGAAAGCACCCAGCTTATCTTCTCTGTTTTCATGCAGTCTCTACTTCATGTCCCTACCATAGCTTGTCTAAATTAATTAGTACTCAGCTTTTGATATGACTTTGCATAGAAATATTTTCAGTATTTTTGCCGTTATGCTATGTATTTCTACGGAATGAATAGACTGGCTAGAGCAACATAGTGATATGTTTTGTGTAAGGGGTTTGTGATTCTTTTTTGGTGTATTTTCAATTCAATTCCTTTTTACAGCCTCGCATTTTATTTCCTTCTTGTTGGCTTTCTACATTGGGGGACACTTTTCAGGGAATTATTCCATGGTCTTTTTTCTCAAGAAGAGTTCAGATTTCTCATGATAATATGCATCGCCTTCCTCATTTGTCATTTGTAAGGTTCTGCACTGAACGTACCCATTGGAACGCAGTGCAGGAATCGCCACACAGACACAGACTTGAGCAGATACACTCACATGGCACAGTGAAAGCTCCATGTAGAGCTACCAGTTGACATTTGTAGCTACTGAGCTAACAGCACAGCTTAAGCGAGTAACTGCGCTCAGCTGTTCCACTGTGCTGACACTGCTCTGCAGCTTTCAGTTCCAGAGCGAGCTAGGTCAGAGGCAGACTGGGTTCTGTGGACCATGCTTCACTGCACAATGTGGGCATACGTAGTCTATTAGAGACTTGATTGACCTAATCCATTTTACGTCACCTGCAAATACTGCCCCGTTCTTCTCATTTCTGTTGCTAGATAATTTTTTTAACTCCATGGATCTCCACACAGACACTTGGGGAACCCTGCTTCTGCTAAAATGTTCCATTTATCCTTAGGATTTTTTTCTCTTAGGCACAAAGAGTCTGGTAATGCTTTGCCCTGTGACAACACTTTCTTACTTCAGTAGCTGCTTCTACTACACAGAAGCTATGCTAAAGGGTTTTTTTTTTGACAGTTCAAATACACTATATCGATTCATTCTCACCCACTCTATCAAAATTCTAATACACTGACAATCATTCTGTGCAGTTTTCCTGGACAGATGCCAGCTACCTTGTTCCCAAACCACCCTGCCCCGAATCACAATTTTCTGTCCGATGCTAAGGTTTCTCACTGGTCTCTAATTTAAAAGGTTTTCTAGTACCTTTTTTAACAGTCAACACAACTTCTGACGTTCTTTGATTACTAGCTTTTGTTAGAAACTGAAAATTAAAGAAACACATAATCCACTGACTTCTTCCTATTTGTTTTGCTCAATTTTTCAACAACATCCTCTTCTATGACTCAGTCTTGCACATCTATTTGAAACGGTTACCTGGGATGGGTGGCTTCCTAAATACGCCTGTCTGTCTTTCTCCATCCCTCCTCTGGTAAATACAAATGCAAAGAAACAGTTTAGAACCTCTGCAACATCCTTGTCCTCCCTAACTGCAGCTCAAGAGACCCACCAGTTCTCCTCCTAGCTTACTACACTTGACATCTTAAAAATTGTCTGTATTTCTTTGTACGCCTTTGGCTATTTGCCCTAAGAAGTCCCTCATCTCCACTAATTACTATCCTAAAGTTTACCTGCTAGAACTTAACACTCTTTTCTGATCTTTTTGCTTAAGAATCACTCTTTTTAAGAGACCTTTTTAGTTCAAATACTTTTTGTATCCTGCAATATACTTTTTCTTCTTTGCTACTGATTTTTCATATGGCCATTTTCATACATGCTACAACTTTCTATACAGTACTTTTGCTGAATATGAGGGTCCTGTTTCACATATTTTAATCACTTCTTTTAAAAAAATCATTCTACTGACAAACTGATTTTGATATGATCTTCTTTGTTAAGAAGTTGAATTTAATTTTATTACAATTGCAACTACCCAGTGGCTCAACTAAAGTTCCTTCCTGAATCAACTTCCTCTTATGCATTCCTCTTGCCTTATTCATTGAATACATTATTCATTATACAATAATGAATCATTTACTCATTGCTACAACTATTGTGCTGACTTTCTTTTCTTTGCTCCTGTTATTTGCTATACAATTATAATCCAAAATTCAAATTCTACTAAAGAAAATACTAAATAAGGAAAATAAAACAGAGAAATAATACTCTTGTTTTGTAGCAGTTTTAGCTTTGAGGTTCAAGAAAAAAAGCAAAACTAAATCTGGAATCTCACGTGTGGATTATATAATACCACTCATTTATATGGTTTACTTCTGACATTTTACCTCCAATTTTTTATGCTCTTATACCAGAAAAGTGTAAAATGTAGACCAAAATGTAGTCTACATGTAAACACATGGTTCAGCAATACCACCTATGTTAGCTGAATAAAATTTAAAAACCCTAAACTATCAATAAAATAAATATTTTATTATTATTTGAAATAAAATCCCCAGGCCTAGAACAAAACAAAACAGAACAGAACTACCATTGTGGTGTCGCTAGATGTAATCATCATTGTATTGCACATACCGCATCGGAAGTCTGTTGTGATTTGACCATCTGTGCTACAAAACTCACATTTTTAACTGAAGTGATAGAGATGAAATCAGTACTGCTAGATTACAGCTTAGTACTAAAGAATGTTTCTTAGAGGTAAATGATGGAAGACCAGTTGAGGAAAGACAAGTTGTTAGGTCATAGCTAAGTGAAATTTCACATTGGTCTTTAGAGTATGACCAGATGATCGACACCTGACATTACAGCCTACACAAAATAAACTGATTGTCTCAGGACCGGTTTTTTAGGAATGGCTTTCACTTGTCAGACTTGGTATCCAAATTTAGAAGCTTTCAGTAAAGCAAATCTAAAGAACGAAGTGGTAAAAAGACCTCTCTGAAGGACTGAAATACGTGGACAGCTAATTAAGAAGGGAGAACTGAGCTGTCTGTGCTGAGAATGATCTGTAGCAAAGGTCTTCACAAGCCAGGACTGCCAGTGCAGCACCTTTCAGAACAATTAAATGCCTTATAAAAATAAATAAATTAATACCATTCAGTAAGATTCTTTTTTTTGCCCCGATCTGCTGTCCTAAAAGACTTCTGTTGCTTTAAAAAGGGTCGGTATTGCAATGTTAAAGTCTTTGGCTTATTTGGACGAGATAAACATCATAAACTCTTGAAGTGAAGGAGATTACAGTCTCTAATAAAATACAGAAGGCTGCTAAATGGAATGAAAAGACATAGTAGATCAAAGTATTACTCAAGGGTTCTACAACTGGCTCAGACTCCAAAAGGAATTATGAAGGTCTTTTTGAGATTTATCACACTCTTTCATGCCACCCAATCATAGGGAAAAGGTGACTAAAGAAAGAGGCAAGATTTTGGAAGGCGGCAGAAAGCACAGAGGAGCACTGACAAAAGTCAATACTGTGTAGGCTGAAAGACGATCACACCAAAGGCAAAAAGTTTTGTCTTCTTCCTTCCAAACGCTTAATGTTAACTATGTAAATAGTTACTTCAAAATAATACATGTCCTGTTTATTCACAAGATACTGCTCAACCGTAAAAAGAAGCTCCTAGGACAGTTCTCTCGACTTAATTTTAGCCTTAAAAAAAGTTAGCCTGGCAATGTCAATGTTTAAACCATCTATCCAAGAAAACTTTGAAAATAATCCAGCATCACAACACAAAACTGAGCAACTCCCCCACCAATATCAGCTGTTGCTTTTGTTGTTGACAATCATGTCACACTAAAAACAATCAAGGTTTTGTCTGGTTTTTAAAAGCACTGAACAATGCCTTCTTCAGGGGTGCCTGAATCCAAGAGAAGCCATTTTTCCCCACTGCTCCTAAAATTGTGTCTGTATTATTCCTACTATGAATAGCAGAAAGGGCTAATTTTTATTCCCACAAAGGGAACACTTTCATACATCTTTTTGAATAGTACTTACTCAAATATGGTGGTTTGTAAGGCGCTCGTGTATTAGACAGCAGTCCATCCAACTCCTTCCTCTCCAGAGTGCTGTGAAGGGCCTTCTCTTTGCCGAAGGTGGAGAAGGACCTTTCTGCCCCCGGCTGGGCTTCTGGTGTTTCAAACACTTCAGTGTCTGGAACGGAGTCCATGCCAGGTACATGCAGATTGCTGCGGTAATCTGCAGCTTGGCGTCCATCAGATGGAACAAAGGAAGGCATCCAGCACCGATCTGAGTGGCCCAGTGCTTTACATTCCTCCGTGCAATTGGAGAAGAGATCCATGCCTGCAAGCATGAGAGAAAAAGAAACTACAGATATAAGCTTCAGCATCATGAACAGCTGCTGACAGATAAGAAAGATTATGCCGAGAAAAGAGAGAAGTGGAAACGGAAATGTCCTAAGAACTTCTTCCACTACTTTCATCTCCTCAGCAAAAAACATCTGATTGTCCAGTCTTCAGAAGTCAAAGACACCATTTAATAAGTGTAACTCAATGCCAGAATGGCGCGCACACACAAAAATACCACAAGAAGAAGGGTATTGGTTGTTCTGTCTCACAAAATCACTTGCAGATCTCACTGTTGAGAACCCACTCAAATAAGGTTCAATTCCACTTGTAGGTTGATGTCCGGGGTTCTCCAGTTGAAATTAACTTGTTTAGGAACATGAAGGAATTGTTTCTACATAGATGTACCTCTGACCAAAGAAATGAAATGTCCTGATTGAGGAATCACAGATTTCATTTAGGAAAATGAAATATTAATGAGTCCTACAAAGGAACTATCTGTGCATACATTAGTATACAGATAGAGCCTATTGATATCAAAAGCAGATCTTACAGGAATCCAGCTTTCAAGTGATCAGGATGGTTTATTTAATCAATTGTTACATCATTCTTTCAGAGATAGTTTTCATTGCTACTGCAGCAGTCCCTACTATCATCAAGTCATCCAAGTAATGGGATAGAATCCTATAATAAATAACTGTAATTAGCGGTACAAAGGTAGCCGTAGTCCGATGTGACATGGCTATGGATACTATTGACAAAATTGTTAATTCTTCCCCTATATAAGCAAACATTTGTCCCTGCCAACACGGAACTGTTTGCTTACAAATCCTTTAATGCTATTAAGATTTCAAATGACAAGCTATGCTTTTATTGACTACCTTCAGATCGGCCTTCCAAAAGAGTATTTCCTGACTGTGAGTCACTAAGTTGTTGGATTATACTTGTTTTGAGAGGAATGGTGTATGAAATCATAGGCATAGAGTAAAATAAATACCAGCGTCTCCCAGTTGATGTTCAACATTATACAAAAAACCAAAACAGTAAAGAAATCTTTTTCTTGTATTTATAAAGAGAACCGAGTGTCTTAGAATATGTGTATGTCAAAACTGAACTAAATCTGTTATAAACATTGCATTTACAAGCATTGCATTAGAATTACAAAAAATGACACTACTTGCAAGAGGAACAGGAAAAAATTTTGAACAGCTGTAATAAGATGCATGTAATGTAGCTCATTCACCAGCCAACATTGTAAAGAACTGGATTAGCTTGATCTCCAATGTGAGGATTAGTATTAAGAATTGTGCCACTGTTTGGAACCATAATTTGACTTATATTAGTAATATTTATGCGATATCTCACACTACAAAAACCAGTCTCTTCAGCGAGTGAGAATCTTTCTGAGCTATCAACAAGTGCTTGAGTACTAAAGGCAGTCACTTAGAAAAAATATGAAGAAAGAAAAAAAGCTTTTTATCTCAGATTAATCTCACTTTACAATGACTTTTTAATTTTAAATTAAGTAATATACAATGCTAGGTCCAGTTCCGATTAGAACCTTGCACTGATAATTGGCATGCAGAAGTCTGAAAATAAATCTGAAAATAAATTACTGATCAGTGAACTGTTGAAGAATGCAAATGTGAACTGCAGATATGATTAAGGAATCAGACGAAGATCATCAGGCAAGGCGTAAATATTGTGTAGTTCTAAATTCCATAGTGGTAGAAGCTATCAAAGACTGAAAAGAAAGATTTAGATGCAGGCTTCCCAGCAAGAAATTAATATATAACAATGTCTATAAAACTGTGTGTATGTGTATCTTATGTATTGAAATGTCTGCACAAAAATCTCTCTTATGCAAGAGAAGACATATTTTATGAACCTAACGTTTTGCCATTCAGAAGATGTAAGTGACAATTAACACAAAACGGTTATTTCAGTTTTCAGACTTCCTAGCAAAGTTACATGTGAACAACAAATAACCCTACTTTTAATAGGAAAACGCTTACAGTTACATTTTGCTAATAGTGTATCAGTGACCATATTCATTCAACATTTCCTGAAAGAGAGCAGGAGAAGGAAAAACTTATGGATAAATACTAAATTATATTCTTTAGTCAATGGGGAGGGAGATATTATAATAATATTGTTTTTAAGATATATATTCAAAGATAGAGCCGTTTTTTCCCTTCATGGATTTTTATTTCCCCTGGAAAATTACCCTCCATTTTACTATTTTGTTTTCACATCAGCTACTAAACTGCAAAATGTCTCTATCCAAATATTATTTTTTTAGTTCCCTTTTGAATACTGCTTGTCTACTGCAGTGCACTGAATAGTATTATATAACAGCTTATTATAAGAGAGATGTTATAGACACTATAAATCAGGATTTTGAATAAACAAAGTAATGAATGTAGGGGATATACAATGTAAGCTTGTATGACAAACTTTTCCCCCCATGAAGATAAGAACTTGTAAAAGAAAAAAAATAAATTTATATACGTATGCATCTGAATTTTAATATACTGCTGGAACACACAGCTAGAACGTAAATGCTTGTTTAGGAGGGGAACAAAAAATTCAGGGAGGCCTGGGTTGGGTGTTGTTCGTACTTGAATCAGTCACAGCATTCCCTAAGGGTTTAATGGGTGCAGAACCAAGCCCTTGGTTTTAGTATTTTGACAGAAAATAAATTCAAATTAGCAGTCTGATTTGGAAATCCCTAGGCACCTATGTACATTTACACTGACTATTATATGAATGCTGGCTATTCTTCCTCCACCTTTTTCCTGCAGGTCATGGTATAGAATTCTCTGTCTCTAATTGAAAAACATTAAAAATGGGGGTTGGGGGGAAGGCTATTTGCTATTTTCCAGGAAGGATATATCATGGTAAACAAAGTAATACATTCAGCACAAAACTCCTTCATACACCAAGAATCATGTTCTTGATTTATAACAAAAAGAAACGTTGAGCAGTGTAACACTTCCATCTCATCTCCCTCATAAATCTGGTTATATATACGATCCTTCAGAACTGAACTATCCATCATAATTGCAAATCCACATTAAAGAAAAATGCTTTATATTTTTCATTTATTTATCATATTAGACCCTGCATGCAGATAAACTGAGATTTTAAAGGTGACTCTCAATTATGAATTTCAAATGTCCTTTGTGGATACAAATAGATAGTATAGTGCACAGAAGTGCTGAAAAATGATAAGCATTGCGCTATTCCAAATACAGCATACGTATAAAAGCTCGTGGCAAAGGCCGCTAGTTCATTCCTATTTGTTCAGTCTTATTACTAGATAGGCCAGCGGGCAATATGAGCTCTCACACAACCTGAACTTTGCAGGTTTTGAAGGAAAACAAGCCACCACCACTCCCTTAAAGGAAACCAAAAACTAGGAAAGGAGTTAAATATTTAAGTCTGATATCTGAACTCAGGTGCTTTGAATCAGACACTTGGTAGAGTTGCATTTCTGAAGCATATTCCCAATTTGCTTCCTTTTCATATTTCAAAAGGAGAAAATAAAAATTTCTATGTGCATGAATTCTAATTGGTTTGAAAGACAGTTTAGATCAAAGCAAAAATTAGGCCTAAAACCATTTTTAAAGAATGTATTCTTTCTTAATTTAATTAAGGGAGAAGAGCCGTACACCAAGCCTTTAGAGCAATGACTGAAAACGTTCATATGTATTACTGAGTAAATGATGTAATAAAAAGCAAAAATACAAATTAAATGTTGACAAAGTATTTTTGTAATGTTGTTACTGAGAGGGTTTTTTCCCCCCAACACGTGTCATTTTTTCACAACTTTGGCTCTCGCTTGGAATTAAATCTCATTTTCCATTTTTTCAGTGCTAGTTTTTCTATAAAAAGCTAGTTAGATACAAGATAGGCGTGACGTGGGGAACCAGGCCTCCTTTTTTGGAGTTCCATTACCAGATCAACTGTCCATTTGGTGAGATTATCCTCATTTCCCGATGATTCATGTTTTGTGCTAGTAAATAAGAATAATGATGTTAACCTCCTTTGTAGAAGACTTTATCTACTGAAGAACTGGCCTTTATGAAACAGAGTTATTATTTCTTGCTAAGTAATTGGTGTGCTGCCTTGGAAAAAACTGACTTCATCTGCATGAGAACATGAATAAGACTCAAACATCTTCAATACTCAGCTCTTCCAAATCTCAACTTCAAAGCCCTATCTGGACCACTGAGATGTGAACAATATTAACCATGCAGCCCAAGGAAAGAAGAGCAAAAAGGAAAAAGAAACTGCCCTCAGCTTGAGTCAAAGCACTTTTCTAAGCCATTTTCATGTTCACTCTCACTTTATCCGAGATAGACTCTTAGCCCAAGTGATCTTCAAAACAGGATTTAGCTGTCACTCTGCATAGGCTCAGAAGGAATACTGGTTTTCTCTGTCCCTTTATCACTAAAATTCTTCTTCTGGCTTCTCAAATTCTTCTCCTTATGAACACTGAAATATCATAGCTCTTCTGCAATAATGCATACTAGCCCTCTCAGGGTTTACCTAATCTGTACTGAAAAGGTGTGAGGCAATGTTTCACCCTGTGCCTTTGTATTAGACCCGTATCGATTCCCTCCATAAAGTCCACTAGTGGAAGCCTAATTTTAGATCTCAGCCGGTCACCAATGCATACTGTCCAGTACTGCACAGAGGAGATTATCAAAAAAGCTGATGCATTTTATAGTATATACATGACAGTACATTTACTTAGCTTCACATCTTGGATATTCCTTCCTGAAGTGCATCTGAGAGACCATGCCAATTCAGTGAAAAAGGTAAAACAAAGCTAATATTGTGAAGAACTCTGCATGTTCAGCTTGAGAAAGCTGAGTAGCTAGTGAGCAACCATAAGAAATAAGTGGATGGCATGAATCCAAATCTTACAGGACAGGTGTCTAATCATACAATTTAAACATACACACACGCAGAGTATTAATTGGCACCCAAGTCGGCAATTTCACAAGGGAGGCCAAGAATTTAATCAACCATGGGAAATAAACTGAGCTCATGCTTAGAAATTACTCCTACAGAACATGATTGAAATACAGCGTGTTAATAATAGGTAGTAGTGTTGAGTTAGTTGCATTTGTTCTACAACAAATAGCAGCTTTTGTCTCAACAATTTTCAGACAAAGAAGAGAATGAGTAATTAGAACATGCACTTGGGGTTTGAGAAACTCCTCTGCTTGACAAAAACTTCTTGCACTTCTTCACCTTTGGAAAGTAATTTTCCAAAGAGCTCAGACTCCTATCCTATCCTAGTCAATGAAATGACTACTCAATCCATGAAAATTAGGCTCTTGAGTATCCCACTACTTGCCATTCCCTGCTAAATGCAGATGACACTACTTTCGTGCTTTGTGGATGTTAAGGAAGGTAGGAGTGTGGATAATTATGAGGCATTCAGGTGGTACTTTAGTGGGAACAATATGAATCCCTTACTTACATTCCAGCACATTTGAAACCATGATTAAATCACTATTAAGAAAATGTATTTTGTGAAAAGGTGAACTAGAATCTTATTTCCAAATGTGTCATAAAACATTTTATGATGCACAGAACAGCTTAGTTCAGAATTTTCACTAAATAACTGTGCAGGATAAATCTACGACACAGGGGTAGATTTTCGTCCGGCATGTTTTCCTTCCCAGTTAATAACTGACCATGACTTTTGACAGTCAGCTTGGCTAGCAATGGACTGCTATAGCATAGCTAGTTGTGTGCCACAGGACTGTTCACTGGTGACAGTAACAGAAGTCATGTACAGAACAGTAAAAAGATGTTTTGCGAGCAGAACACGCTGCTGACTAAAACTGGTAGGGAGTGAGTTTTGTTTGACAGTGTGAATTATCTACTCAATATTTTTTTTGATGCAAATACAATGCTTTTGAAAACAAATACGATGCTGCATGGTATCAGGTAACGTTGAAAAAAACAGCCCGGGCTTCTGCCATGTTATCAGCTGGTGTGTTTTCCTTCAATAATTTAGAAAGAATTGATTACAGAGCACCAGAACGACTGAAAAACCGAGAAGGCATTCCCTCAGGTATTTCCTCTAGCCATTCAAGATCAAACAAGATTTATGCTCCTTTTTTTTTCCCCCGTAAAATTCATCACCAAAAGCTAATAGCAAGAGTGAAGTTTTTATATCAAAATATCTTGTCATCGCTGAGGTCAAGGGGCACGTTCTTTGCATCATGACAGCAGGATTCAGCCCAAAACTTATAGGAAAACTATATTATACCTATGTAGAAGATTACAGCAGTTTCTACAGAGATTTGTATTTAAATATCTGTTTGGAACTAGCATTTAAAAAATTGTGCATGCAAGTTATTCTCAAATCACAGCACCAATATATTAAATTGGAAGCTCTGTGTATCTGAGGTTTCAGTTCAAACTGTTAATTGTGAGTAGACCAAACCTCACTGTCAGCTTTCATTACTTCATGTGTAATCACCATTGAAGACACAGAAGTTCACAAACCACATCGGATTCTTAAATGATCTGACATAATTTTAAAAGTATAGAATAGATTTTTTTCCCCCTAGTTTGAAAAAATAGAAACGACGAAAATGAAGAATTTACCCAGGTAAGGACTAATGCCAAGTCTGACGGTAGTTCCAGTGTTCATATCTCAGATAAGTCTACTTTTAAAATGGAGAGAAAGAATAAAGAGCAGAGGCACAACAATAACAGCGCTGAATGCATCTAAAAGAAAATAGCTTTCAGTTGATGTGCAACTATATGATTATATTCCCACCATCAGTCAAATCCAGCCCCTTCTGCAGATGTTTATTCTTTTCTCTCCTGTTTGGTTATTATGGTTCATTATGCTGAGGGACTAAGCTGATTGAAATGTTCATTGAGATGACTGCTGCAGTAAAATGCGTAAAAGAAAAAAAAAATGGAATGCAGGGAGGGCAGGAGGAGAGGGAGCTTTTTATAACTCAGTAGCACTGATCGCTGCATCAGAAACAGTGCGAAAGAAAGGGTGGGGGGAGGCTAAATACATGGCTTTTTAAAACAACAATAAATCATACGCCATATATAGGCCAAAAATGAAAGAGGCTCTGTGTTCAGATGTAAACTTCTGGCAAGACCTGGTTTGTTGTCAGGTTCCCAGACACAAAATAGACACTCTGTTCACTTAGCATGAAGCCCCGCAAGAAGCAGGGAGCTCCGGAGACTCTTGGCTCTTCTCAAATCTCATTAGGTCTGCATATTAATGACTTGCAGCAATATAAAGGGGCCCTGTAGCAGCCTCCTCTTCCCCCGGTGCCTGGGTTTCCCATCGTTAAGGGCACAGTGACTACAGCAGCAAGAAAACAGAGGACGTTAACAGAGCACGCGGGTGAGGCAGCACTGCTATGACAGTACTGAGTCCCTTGCCCTGGTATCTTCTAAGACAGGGGTCAGGGGAAAAAAAAATGGATGACTGCAGAGACTCTGGCAGTATTTTGTATGACACACTTGCAGCAAATCCTTATACATGATAGAGCACAGAGGAAACAAGGGGAAAGAAATCACTGTATTGAATCAAGACATACCAGACCTTTGGAGACCGTGGTAGGGAAGAAAGCACAAGCATTTGTGGCTAAAAAGCAGTGTGAGGGTGAGAATGAATTCTAATGCACAGGCTCTAAACAAATGTCCCTTTCAGAAGAAAACTGACAGTATGAGAGCAAAGACAGCAAGCCGTACACATGGGAATAACACTGCAATGTATATATTTTCTAGGTGATTCAAATCACAGCCTTTGAAAGCATTTCTTTCCTTTGTCAGGACTGAAAGAAATGTACTTAAGAATATCTTAGGCTTATTAACATGGAGATCACTTATACTATATGGTGCCTCAACTTGAATTAAAAAACAATCCTCAAAAAATGCTAAGGTATTACACATTCAGAGCACCCAATGTGTCTCCACTGATCCCCAGCAAAAATCCTCACAGTCTGGCTGTCATTCAATCACTGGGTTCATTCTTTCCCCTGGGAACTCCCCCTGCACTTCACACCGCCATGCCAGCTGAAGTGCCTACTAAACACAATTGCCTAATGCTTTGAAATTCTGCAAATCTGCCGTTAAAAAAAATGCACTATGAAATGCACCAACAACTTTGTTTTAATGTGCAGGAAGTTTTGCTACAGCAAATGATGCAGAATAACGTACCAACCCCCTCAACCAAATGAATAAAATGAACTCTGCCCTGTGAACGGAAGGGGTTCAAAATTGTCTCCTTGCCCGGGTAACTGTGGTAGCAAGCTGACTTAAACCCAGCCTCCCATACAATATGCTCACATTATTTATGCCACTCTTGTACTATATTCCTATAAGTAACTGTTATTTCTAGTCTCCCTTCTTGAAGATCTACTATTTCCATTCTCTTATCAGACTTACCAGAGGATTGACCTCGATTAGTGGCATCATGATCACTGTCTCCTTGCTCACTGTCTCCATGACCACTGTCCTTAGAGCTTACTATGTCTGCTTCCTGGAATGCAGAACTAGACAGAGAAACATCTTTACATTAGAATAAACATGAAAGAGGAACTCATAAAACATTCTTCTGCCATCACATGGCCAAACACGGTGCTGCATTCACCCACGCCTGCCTGCTGCACTGCTTCTGCAGAGGTGCTCTGCCCACCATAAACAAAACTGGCATTTTCAGACCTTGGCAGTCTAGCTGACACGGACAGTAAGCATTATTACTCCACCTGGTTTTCATGTAATTGGTATCAATAATTTGGTAGCATTTACTTAAGCTGGATAGCTAAATTTTAACTCAGAGAGACCAATGTTTTGGGGAAGACCCTACAGAAGCATTCATAAGTATTTAAAGCACGTTTTAGACTAATACAAAACGAGATTTTGTTCTCTTTTCAGTTGGTTTTGAAACCAGTTCAGAAAAGCCGCAATTCAAACTCATTTAGTCGACGGTGTTTTATTTAATATGTCTACATACATTCAGTTTCCCATTGCTTTACTACTGTTTTACATCTGCAGTAAACACATTTCTGCACCCCATTCAGACTTGCTAAAGCATGCATTAGGAAAACAAGGCTAAGGAGCTCATACCTGTTTACTCGTCGGGGTCTGTCAACTAGATAACTGAGCTCAGCACGCTGATGTTTTGTCTAGGAAAAAGAAAATATTGGGAAATATTTTAACTCTTGGTATTTCTGTAACCAGCATCAGAAAATACAGCAGAGCAGCTCACCATACTCACTATAAATGGTAATGTTTAGCTGCAAGTAGGCCTACACAATCTGTTTCTAGGATGTACGGGGAAAAAAACCCAGCTTTTATTCTTACTGGCACAGATGGGAAGGCATGAGGGATTTTTTCCCCGAGTTTTTTGGGATAAGGTTCTCACATGTTTTCTCACAGTGCACGCTGTCGAGCATCACAAGGACTCCCACAAAAATCAACAGAACTATTTCTAGAGTTGTGTACTACTTAGTCTGAGGAGAAACTTATTGTAATCTAGTTTTCAGCCTGTTTTTAATTCCAGTGTGTAAAAATAGGGGGAGACGGTACAAGTTACTGCACCCTAAGGAAGAAAAATACTTTGAGATAACCTCAAGTCCTTAAAAAGGCAACAGAAGACAAAGTTTTACAGGTATTTCGAGGAAAGGTCAGTCTTACAAGCCAATATTAGGAATTTTACTGCAAAACTGAACGCTTTAGAAAATACCATTCAAACCACCTTTGCCAGACTGGCCAGTATTCAGGTTTGAGTATTCAAGTTAAGAGAGAATGTGGTGTTTTCATTAGTGCACAGGCAGTGAGGTGCTGAGAGCATGTATGAGCTAACCCAGTAGAAAATGATCAACAGGGGAGTATTATAGCATGGCATGTGCTTTGATAGAAATTCTCTACACACTAGATGATAACACAATATAGGCAACATGTTTAACAGGAGGAGACGTTAAGTCTCTGCATATAATTTCACGGGAACTCTTTCTTGATGCTTTCCTTTGCGAACTCAGCTTCGGGTTATAAAAGCCGTTCAGATAGAATAAAGAAGAGTCAATTAGTAAGCCCTAATGCGCAAATTAATTAAAGTTCCTTCTAACTGTAGGGATTGTCACAGCACCAGAGGGGGGTTCCCCCAAAGCCTTACTTGCACATGCAAAGATTTCAGGAAGAAAAAAGACACCGGTTTAAAATGTCGCTTCTGAAAACCCTGTGATGACGCCTCACCTCATTTCATTCCTGTCAGCTGCAGCGACTCTGAGAAAAGCAGCCGTGGGTCTGTCCCGTCGTGTGTCGTGTCCCTTCCCCGTCATCCCCACCCCCCCCCACCACCCCCCAGGCGATCAGCTGGCAACTAACGGTTCAGGAGGATCTTCTGCGCCCCGGTGCTGCCCGGCCGGGGCCAGCGTCCTTCAGAGGCACCGGGGGGGAACGGGGACGGGACAGGACGGGACGGGACACAACAGGACAGGACAGACGCTTGGCTGCAAGTTTCTGAGGCCGTCTGAGAGGCAGCCAGCGGCTGTCCGAGGCGGGGGGCGGGCTGCCCCGCACTCCCCTCTCCCTCGCCTGTCGCTGGGGCCTCCCCAGTGCAAGAGGCCGCGGAGGAGAGAGGCGGCGGAGGAAGGAATGAAAGGGAAAAGAAGGACGAAGGGGAAAGGAAAGCGCCTTCCCCGCCGGGAGGGGAGGGGCGGGAGCTTCGAAGGGGAGACGACGGGAAAGCGAAGCGGGGCTTGAGGAAAGGCCGCAGCGCAGCGGCGGGACACGGCCGGTCCGCAACGGCCGCCCAACGGCCCGGCGCGCGGAGCTGGGCGGGGGGGGTGGGGGTGGGTGTGCCGGGGGCCCGGGCCTTACCTCGCTGGACAAAATGCTGCCGTTGGAGATGATGTCGGGCTGCTGGTCGGCGTAGCCGGTGACGATGGCCCCGCAGGGGTTGTGCTCGGCGTCGGTGCTGCGGGAGGGGCTGCAGGGCTTGAGGAACATCAGGTCGGTCTTGGCGGACTCGGGGGTGAGGCAGACCTGGTAGCAGTAGTTCTGGTTGTGGTGGTGGGAGCCGAAGCTGCCCGACTCCTCCACCGGCACCTGCGCCGGGTTGCTGGGCACGTTGGAGCTCTGCACCAGCATGATGTCCGACTTGCTGAGCTTCTTCTTGCGGGCCCGCGCCTGGCGGCTGCAGCAGGGGCAGCAGCAGCAGCAGCCCAGGCAGCAGTCGCTGGCCAGGCAGGTGTAGATGTTGAGCTTCTTCTCCTTCTGGCAGCGCACGGCCAGGACGATCATGGCCAGCAGGAAGATGAAGGAGACGGAGCCCAGGGCGATGATGAGGATGAGGGTGAGGGCGAGCGAGGTGTCCCCCCCGGAGCGGCTGGGGCGATGCTCGCCGG
>JAVKLA010000007.1:16569114-16579585 GCA_034782735.1 Sagittarius serpentarius | reverse complement strand
ACAGACGAAAACATCAGGGTGTTATCAACATTCTTCTCATACTGAACTGAAAACACAGCGCTGTACCAGCTGCTAGGCAGACAATTAACTCTATCCCAGCCGAAACCAGGACAAAACAGTAGAAGCCTTGCCTGAAATTAGGAATGGTTGGTATCCAACCAGTGTAGGTTTTAGTTAAAATGTTTTGGAATCATGTTCCTTGTTTTTATCATTTGATGTTATATTCATTTTTTGGCCTTGCTGTACAATATATGTACAGCGCACAAATGCATACATACAAGTGGAAGTAAAACTGTCGGTTACAGAAGTCTGACCTTGCATTTAATGAACATGTGAAATTGTGATGAAAAGCCCGCAGGTAGTTGGGACATGGAAGAAATGCAGAACTGGGACCCTGGAATCAGCAATACAGAGAGCATTTTCTAGAAAGAAAAAGTATGTCCCACTGTCCCCCCACTTTTTGGCAAATAATTTTTGGTTCAGCATCAAACTGAGGGATAAAATAGTAGTTATTTTCACTGTAAATAATGATCTATCTCAGAACAGGGGACCAAACTTCTATGCCTTTTATTTTCCTTTCGTTTCCTCAGACCAAATGAATTGGATTCTATTGTGGAGCAAAATGCTGGAAGTTTCCATTTTAAAAAATATGGAAAGTAAAGTAAATAGAAAGAAAGCATGTGTTCCTTTTTATTGTATTTTTATGGAGGTTATAACCAGAGTTGTTTTCTTACAGCTTTAAGCTGAGTTGTTACGAGCAGTTATTCTTATGGAGTCAGTATGGACCAGATCCAAAGTTGTTCAAGCAAATAGCAAGATTTCCAGTGATTTCAGTGTTCTTCTGATCAGGCCCTTAATCTTCTAGAAAATGGTGAGCTTAATGGGACTATTGTGTGCATGGTGCCGATGGTATATGGAGTTCGCTTTTGTGCCTAAAGGAGAAGACCAAGATTTACTAACTGGTTGTCTGTAAGTATTGTTTTAGTTCATTGTCATTCTATTCCCTTTCCAGCTGTTTTTGTATATAAAAAGTTCAAGTAAATCCCCTTTAAAAGGTCTGCTTTTGTGTTAAGGTACTTAAAGTTTAATGTCTTTGTGTCAAACAGCTTTTATGAAAGAAGATTTGTCCAGGCATATCCTATAATAAACATCTGGAAACTGCAGGGGTTGGCTAATGGTGGCTATATAGCAAGAATACCATTTAAGTAGCTGGCTTGACATCAGGATTAATTTTCCCCCTTTTTTTTTTTAAACTTCTCAATTCACTTATTTATTTTGTAATCTGAATATTTATGTCCTATCATGGTTAAATGGTCTTAAATAGTCTTCTGGTTCATAGGTAGTACAAAACGCCTCATCCTGGATTGATGCAGGAAGGGCTGTATGAAAGCAGATTACATCTCTGCATGGTATTCGCTGATTAAGTGTTTGAAGAGCAAAGTTGCTCATCTTTAAAGGCAACTTCCTTTAGTACAAAATATATAGGAAAACGAGTAATTCTAGATTAGTCAAAAGGAAAAGCTGCCACAGAGGATCATTTGTACGTGGGCCAGAAGTTTAATTAGGATCAAGCAAAACAGCAAACTAGAGCTTTAGCCTATCTGATACAAACCAGAAGTGAAAGCCCTCAAACAGTTTGGGGCGGGGAGGGAATTTAAGGTTTTTACAGAATGGAAAGGGAAAGACAGTGAATAGTTTCAGTAGTAATAATGGAGAGCAGGAGGAATTGCAGAAAATACCATCCTAGAGTAAGGATATACATGTTTGCAGAGGGCCCAGAGGGAAAATTAGGTAAGGAAAGTTCTAGCGAATAAGAAGTAGAATAAGAAGTGGTAATCCCTCCACTACATTTAAAGTCCTATGAATGAACAAGCAAAACCATAATCCTTATTTTGGATGCGATGATGCTGAAGGGTAATGAGCTGCAATGACAAGAGTGACTGTTAAAGTTCTCTGATGACAATAGGAGGTTTTAGAAAACAATTTTAAGTGTATGACTTAATCGGTAATTCTTGGAGAATTGTTATTGCTGACAGTCCAGGAACAGATTAATTGAGTGGACGTGCAGAAATAAAGTTATCTCCCGGATTTAGCTGCACTTACGTAAAGTACAGCTTGACTCTTACAGACGAAATGGGGCTAGGTTGGTCAGGGTGAAAGTCCGTTGCGTGAGTCAGGCCTTGGGCAGAGGCACAAACCTGGATTCAGTCCACCGAGGAATGGAAATGGCATTTCCATGAGCCACCAGTGCCTGCTGGGACGCACCAAGGAAGGTTTACCAGGAGTGCTGCACTGCCAGTAGTACAGTGGAGGTGACGCTGGTGGAGGACCCGGAGGAAGACGGTTCACCTCAGGACCTCGTCGTCTCTCAGAACATCTCCTCTGCGATGACTCCCCACAGGCCTTCCAGCAAAAGGAAGATTTTAATTACTTTGAGGAAGAAGGAGAAAAATAAAGATGTAAATGAGAAGTGCATGTGGCTGCGGATGCTTGCAGGTGTTCACTGTCAATCCCTTTCTTTGTTCAAAAAGGCCTGAGCCCCATTTGATTCTGAAGGAGGAAAAAATTTGCTTCTGAGACATTTAAAACTGATTTTGTTCTCACTTATGTGGGAAGATAAATTGTAATACTTATGAAACTATTTCATTTTAATTGTGTATTTTAAAAGATGTTTAGTATTCAAGGATGGTCTAGATTTAGTCCTAGAAAGTGTGTCTTACTGCTCTGTGTATTTCACCTGTGGATCCAGTCTCGAAAAAAGCAGATTACGAAGCTGCAAGCAAAGTCTCATCGTATTTCTCTGCTGTGTTACCTCATTTTTTTCTGAAGCGGGCTGCCGTAAGAGGCCACACTTTCTAAGCCCGTAGACTGTCTTGTATCTCAAACTGCTAATAAATGCCAACTAGTATTAATTACGATGTTGGTGTGTGGTTCACATTAGAGAACAGCAGGATTACTTTCAAAACTGGAGTGACTGCAGTCTGTTGCAACAGTATGAGCAAGTAGTGGGTTTTCCCAAGTAGGGGTCAGCCATAAATAAACTTTCTCAGACCAGAACTATGCAGACTTGTGCATTTTGAGGTTAACCAGTGCTCGCGTGGTGCCTCTTCTTCCATCATCAAGCTTTTAACAGAGAAGAGTGCAGGGAAGAGCCACGCATAGGCATCATCTAAGTTTGGGTTGTGTCGACCCTGTGCAATCTGTGGGCTCACACTTTTGTCTGTATCCTGAGTCCATAGCGGGAGAGGACTGCAGGAGATGTTAGCTCTGTCCTTCCCCCTTTCACCCAGAGTGATTTGGCTGAGCTTATCGGAGTTCATTGCCCTGAGCACATGGGAAACTTGTGTGTCCTCTCCCCCTTCTGTTTTATTGACTTCCTCCTGAACAAAGAGGCATTTTCTCTTTTTCCTTCCTTCCCCCCAAATGTGATTCTGCCATCATTTTATCGTGTGTGGAGGTGACTTCAGACTTACGTGGTTTGGGTTTGTTTTTCTTTGCTGGCTTGACAGGTTGTATGGAGAGTACTTGTCCACACAAACACTTAAATTAAGCACCTGAGGTTAGCCAGTGGGGAATATGCCTTGAACCCTCTACCACAGACTTCCACGTGCTACACCAGACATAATACATGTCTCAGATTTGATAACTGTAAGTGTTTTAATTACACAGATGCATGTGCCTAATGAAGGAATGTAGTAAAACTGAATTTTAATACTATAGTATGCAGTATGGATTCAGTTTTTAAGCTGAAATGGTCATACGCAGGGTCAAATTCTTCAGAGAATTCCGTATTTAAAATTGATTCAGACAATTTTTTTCATTAATGAAAAAAATCTAAAATACTTGTTTGAAATTGGCTGAAATGAAGTTTACTTCTGTTTTTCACAGTTTCTGCAGTTAGGTGAAATAGTAGAGTTCAGTTTAATTGACCGTGCACAATGTGTTTACACGTTACTAATTTTAAAATCCAAGGCTTAATGTTAAAGTTAGAATTTGAATGAGATAAGCAGACAAATAAAAAATTTTTATATACACTAAGTTTTTCAGTCGCTATGATGCTGATGCTTAGGTACCCTATTTAATGATAGTTAATACAGTGATACTGATTTTGTCCCTGCTGTCTTCATTATTAACCCCAGAAGTTAATGGAATTCTTATTAGACTCAGTACTGGATATTAATACTGTGCCTGACTATGTTATGAAAAAATGAAGAAAGAACCTGCAAACATTTGTAAGTTAATTGCCTGACTTGGAAACCACTAATGTACATGAGTAACATTTACTCACGCAGGTCATCTCGGTGAATTCAAAATCCCTTCTATGGGTGGTTGTAGAATAAGGCCATAAATCACACCTTTATGGAAAGTCTAAGAAATGTTAATGGGAAGGCACCCACAAGGTACTATGGAAACTTACTAAGTTTCCATAAATAGTATTTTAAAGGCATATATAATTAAATAAAGTTACTGGTCAATGTTTAAAAATAAAGAAGAACCAGACTTTGAGCTTAGTTTGCCTATATATATATTTAAAAAAAAGAAATCTGGAGCAGCTGCCGGCTCACAGTAGTTATTTCTATTCTGCGTGACAACCACAGCCACCATGTCCCTGTTCCTTCACACCTGACACACCAAAATCAGTGGCTGATTTACACGTGCCTCCTCCACGTAGATTTTTCATTTATTTTTCTGGCTGGCCGGCGTTGTAGTAGCATCAGTGGTTGGGCAGGCACCTGAGCCGCAGAGAAGCCTGGCACCCCACTTCCACACGGGAAGCGATGCCAGGACAAACACTGATGGGGCCTGTCTGACGGCTAAGTGAAACTGCTGTCATGACCCACCAGGGCTTCAGCTGTGCCTTGTGTACATGAACGGTGTAGCGATACCTAACGGAGACGATGGCAAGCTCACGGCCAAACACAATTGCTGTCTCAGGGAAGGTGGTTTTTTTACCACCTGACTGCAGGTGAGTAAGTGGTTATCACTCCCTTCTGGGTTAGTTTATTTGGGTGCCTGCAGCCAGGTGCCAAGATGCTCTGCAAGCGGGATGTACACAGCTTGAAAGTATAAAACAATTATTTATTGATCAACACACATGAAACATAGCTGGGATTTAACAAGCTGCTGGGGGCCACTCCTCATAAGGCAGCTGGGGAGGTAGTTGTCTGTGTAGGCACCAGTGGGGAGGGTTGGGTTGGTTTGGTTGGGTTGGGTTGGGTTTGGTTTGGTTTGGTTTGGTCTCTGTCTCTGTGGTTCCCTGAAGCAGGCCCTTGATGTTGCTGTCTTTCATCAGCATTGATGCAATGACGTTGCAGTCATTTGTCTGATGGATCTTGCTGGCCTGGCTAGGTTTCCTGGTATGTTTGATTTCCGCCTTTTTTTTTTTTTTTTTGCTGTTGTTGTTTTGGGGTGTGGTTTTTTTTTTTTTTTTTTTTTAGGATTGTATATCTTTCTGTGTTGGTGTTTTTGTTTCTGGGTATCTGGCTGGGAGGCAAGGGCACCCTGGGGTGACAGGGGCTAATGGTGTCCCAGACAGAGCTGTAGTGAGACCCAGTGCAGTGGCAGTACCCATCCCCACCAGCCTGCTGCCTGCAGGTGTCCTGTCCTGCCTGGGGGTGGCCTGGACCCTATGTCAGCTGGAGGATTATGAGCCCTTGTTGGATGCAGAGGCTCTTTGAGCCCAGGCCCAGTAACTGGCTCAGAGGTTGCGTGCTCTTGGCCAAAATGGTCCTTGCTGCTGGCCATGTGAGTTGAGCAGAAGGTGGAAGAGGAGAAAATGAGCCTTTCCAAGGGTCAGCCCCAGGGCGGACTTCAGATGCTCGCTAAACCTACAGAGCTATTGTGCAAAAAATAGTGGGTTTTGTGACACTGAGTCTTTTAATGCGTTTCCTTCTCCCTGGCCTGGCAATAACCCCTGCAGGCTGGGGTGAGGTGAGGTCCCTTCTTGGTGCAGGTCCCTTGTGCCCCTGCTGCAGCAGGGTGCTGGCACCACAGGGGCCTAAGGCCTCAGTGGGTGCATGGCTGCTGCAACAAGGCCTGCTCTCCGCAAAGCATGAGGCTGTGGGGTGCAGGCAGGCAGGCCCTGTCCCCACCACGGTGCTTTGGGGAGCTCTCGTATTCAACAGGGTTCAGAGAGCTCGGAAATGAGTGACTGGATCCATATATTTTCTCTAGTTGATGGTTTGGCTTGATCTGTGTATTTTCTGTTTTTGGCAGATGATTGAGCATCAGAAACTGTAGCAGAATTGGCATACGGGTACTTGTGGTGGGTGATGAGGATTTGGGGCTCAGCCACCCGGAGTGTCAGGGTGAGTGTGCTGCCTGGAGAGGTCAGTTTTCTGGGATAAGGAACCAGGCTGATAGTTTCGGTGGCAGATCTTCAGTCTGTGGACTTTGTTACAGGACTTCTCTAGGCACTGAGCAGCCAGAAAACCTTTTTAGCTGCCTCTCCAGGTGCCCAGGACTCCCAAACTCTAATTTCATGACTCTTCAGCTGGCTGGAAGTATACCCATGGTGGCCAGTCTATAGCCAGCAGTCTCTGGTGGCATTAGCAGCTGGCTTAGTAGGGTGAGGGACAGAGGTGAAACAGGGATCTGGGGACAGGCTTAGGAAATAAAAGTTACACTGCATTTTTATGGCGGACTTGGATGATTAATTGGTTGTGTGTGTTGGCTTTTTTTTTTTTAATTACATGGGCAACTATTTCTGTCTAGAGGCTTGAGTGGAGTAGGTATTGAGTCTTGCTTGGACTGAAGTCCTCATTTTGCAAGGGCACTTTAAGTACATATATCAACTTCTTTTGAAAGCTGACATCCAAGCAGTTCTGTTTTAGTTACCCACCTCTTTTTCTGGGCTTTTGCTGGAGCCTCAACAACCAGAATACTGGGCCCAGACAGAGATTCTCTGTTCAAAGTTTGTGGTCTTCTTTCTGTGTCTTCATCAACCTTTGGGTGCTTTTCCAGACAAATTCAACAAGGTTCAGGACTTTAAGCTTGAAAATTTTGTTGGCAGGCCACAATGAAACTGGTGTAGTGGAAATAAAAATGTATGTAGCGTTAAATTAAATGCATACTTTCTATGCCATCCAGATAATGAATATATTGGTTAATTTCCTTGCAAAGAATCAAATTTCTTTATTGTATTTTAAACCTTCGAACTTATCTAAACTCCGTGCCTGTATTTTGAGTGTGTCTGTGGGGATGGCAATAAACAAACAGCCTTCAAAATGTGGGCCAAAGACTCATTCTTTTTCTTCAGTAGGACCTGTGTTTATTAAATGCTTATAGATGTGGGAAATTAGGAGGTAAAACAACAGATACCAAAGTAGAAATAGAAAAGAATATTTTTTTTGTGTGTTTGCTTAGTGTTGGTGTTGCTTATCACAGTAGGCAAGTCATAGACAAAATATACTAGACAAATCATTATTACTGCATTGATGCATTTGAAGAATGAGTCTGTGGATGGAATAAGAGGGGGGTAATATTCCAAAATAGCAGATGACAGCAGTGCTGGGCAGGAAGAACTCTTGAGTATTAATGGTGTAAATGCAGTAGCAATTCTTGCTTCTATCTAGATTGCATTATCAGAAGTAACACGTTGCTTTTAATATTATGTTCAGGGTTTTTTTGAACTTTCTTCTTGGGCTGGGGCATGGGGGAAATAAATAGCTTTTTCCCCCCTTTGTACTCTGGTCCTATTATCACTTTTACCCATGTCACATTAAACTTTTGCTGCCAGTATGAAGGTAAGCTGTGTATAGCACAGGTTGTAGAAGAAATTCTTCACTACCACAGGTAGAAGAGCACCTGTTTAGCCTGGGAGTTGTGTATCTTAGCTAAAGTAGAGTCTTGTGACATCTACAAATTATAAGTGCATTAATCAGGATGTAATTAAAGTTAGCTTGCCTTGAACCCAAGTAAGAGCATGCTAAGATGGTTAACAAAAAAAATATGTGACTATTTTGTTCAGTGACGTAGCTAGATAAAACATACAACCAACGTAATCACCAAAGGGGCAAGATGGGTGTATTTGCACATAGGAAACATCCAAATAACAAAAAGCTGCAAGATGGATGTGTAGAGCGTCCTACCAAATGCACAGGGGTGAGTGGCAACACCAAGATGAGCATTCCTGCAAGCAGCTGGACCCCTCTTTGGAGGGGTGGGGAGGAGCAAGATGCACAGAAACCTCAAGGAGGAAGAAGGGCAGAGAAGAGAAGGCAAGCCTGCCTCAGCCCCAGCTTTCCTGGCTGAGGAGCTGTCAGTCAGGCCTGATCACATTCACCTCTGCAATGAAGAACCGCCATCAGCTCTGTGGGGCTGTGTGCCACTTAGTATGGTTTTGTTTTAAAGTTTAAAGCTGGCCTGATTTGTCAGTCTTCCAAGCCTTTCCAGCATAGTGCACTCTTATTCCCTAAGTGCTGTATTGAGATAATACGTATTAATTTGCAGCACCGAGCTGCTTTTCTTGACAAAGTAAAGTTGCAGCCAGAAGAAAGCTAGCATGCTTAGAGGAGAGGAGATGGTTGTGCTCTTTTACTCTGAGGAAGAATTCTGTTTGACCGTAAGACTATGATGGTTGGCTTGGCTTGAAGACTGTAGATGGGGAAAAGTAAGATAAAGGTCTGAGGACTGACTGTCCCATTAAGGACAAGTGCTTCAGTGTTGTGACTTTAAAATGCGCACCTGCTGCTGCTGCTCTTGCAAAACTGAGGCAGGGCTTTAAAATGTGGACTGTATGTGTTTAGCCAGAAGTCAAGGAAGGACTAATGGCCAACGAAGAAGGTGGGCTGCCTTGGGAGGAGTGCCGTTTACAGTGCATCGTCCACGTTGGTGGAAGTTTGTGGTGCGAGCTGCTGGTGCAACTGGTTTTGCTTTGGTTAGCATTTTGCTTGTGATGATCAGCTCCTTGCTAGGCAGCAGAGAGTCTCAGATCTTGGCCTGTAAAATGTTGGCTTAGCCTTCAGAAAGGTGGCTGCTCACAGATTGTTCTGCTTTCAAACAGTTAATGTACAGCTGGGATGCTTATATTAATGGCTGTTATCTTTTCATGTCAAGTGACTGAATTATTGGCAGGGAATGTTACATGCTCACACAGAAGGAAGCTTTGTGCAATGAAAATGCCAGCGTCCTTTATCTCCTTTAAAGATGTGATTGCATTTAAAAAAAAGTCTGTTACAAATAGAATATGGAGCAATAACCCTTGCTCCTAAATGTAGGCAGTAATCTAATTTGAGCTGTGGAAACTGACTTCTTGAGCATTTGGTGAAACTTCTAATCCTTCTGGAGAAATAATTGTGTGTTAATTAAGAGCCAGAATTCCATGAGGCTTATTAGCTGTCTAGCTGGATCTGAGAAGCAGAAGGTTGAATAGAGTTTAACTAAAATTTAGAACTGTTAATTAGTCTCCTTTCTTCCTGGTCTCCTTTCTATTTTCTTGTTTTTGGTTTGTGTAGCACACTTTGAATGACCCGTGAGAAACTACTGTGCTTCTGACATGATAGCTCCCAATTGTAAATGCTGTACTTTACTAGCTGCGAAAGAATAAAGCTTTAAAAGAGCTTGGCTTCCCTTAGCTACAAGCTAGCTTGTTATGGAGAAGAAATGACAGAAAGTGGAAAAAGCAGGCTGGCTAATCTTGTTAAATTGGCTGAATAATGTTGCATTCAGGATTCGTGAACTCCATGCTGGAACGCACAGATGCTTTAATAAACTTTAGATGACCTGTCTTAGCTTAGCGCTTTTTACAGGGTTCAGAAAATGTTTGATAGGCGTATGGAAACACAACATGAAACAGACTTCCTCGTAGACCTCCATTTTGGTAGTTGCGAATATGGGAATTTGTGAATGTGTGAAGGTTGTACTTCACTGATGCGTGCCTGGGCAAGATTGGGGAGAGGAAAGTAGACCCTGAAACCTGTTTTAGTATCTTTGAAAGTTTGTCCTGAGTTTTTCACTTTGATGTTATGATTAAGTTTACTTTTTGGCAGGGAAGGGCGAGGGGGGTGCTAGCATGTAGTGCAAAACTCCCTGGGATTCTGGTATGACATGAGGCGAGCTGAGCAAAACAGCTGCTATTTCAGCTCAATAGCCCCTGTACCCCCCAGTGAAATCATTCTGAGCCTGCTGAGCAGGAATAGTTTAAAGGTCTATTGTAAAAGACACAAGAATTCTATTCATTAATTAGACTTGTCAGAGTCTGCTTTGTATTTCCAACAATGAATACCACTTCATTCCAGGGGTGTAGTTAAGCCCTTAAGCTAATTTGACTTCCGTCTCCGGTCCTCTTGTATTTAATGCCTCACCTTTAGATGTTTGGTTGTTCTAATCACTGAAATGTTTATATTTTCCTTTCAGTTTATAGTATGTCTCAACCAAGAATTTACATTAATATAAATGCATTTGCCTAATACAGATGCACTGCAAAACAGAATATGCATCAGAATGACTAATCCTGGTAAATTATCTGGTT
>JAVKLA010000007.1:16550138-16569104 GCA_034782735.1 Sagittarius serpentarius | reverse complement strand
TGGAATGAAGTAGGAAAGGGAAGTTCATTTAGTGTAGATAGCACTTGAATTATAGATGCAAAACCTACCTGGATTTGTAAAAGTGTCCTAATTGTGCAGATTACAGTAGTTGTGTAGTATGACTGTCATACTTCTACAGTCCTATTGTTCAAGCATTTGGGGCTGATGGATTTTTCCTTCCATATTTTTAGTTATTTTCCCACTCTTTTAAAATACACATTTGCTTTTTATTAAGGGTAGCCTGAGTATAACTCCTAAAGCTAAATTTGAGGAGCACCTGAAACAACAGGGTGCCTGATCATAATTGTGAGAGTCTAGGTATGTGTGAGTAAGAATCCCAAACGCTCTGTTACAGGATGCACTTACTGTGTGATTCTTTTGGCAGTGTTTGAATAATTCCCGTACTAAATCTTGGGCTGGTTTCTTGTTACTACACTAGCTTTTCTGTCAAGTATACTGCACGGCATTCTGATCTGACAGCCACTTGGCAAGAGCTGCTTGCTTGGAACTATACTAAATACCTCTAGTTTCATTTTAAAATTAAAGGATTGTTTTATGAAGGGTTGTTCTTCGCCATACGTGGATAAGGCTTTAAACTGCAGTTTTGGAGAATCCTCTCCTCTTCGACAGAGGAAGAAAACTAACTTGTGAAAGTATTAGTGGATTTATAATTTCAGTTGTCTTTAAGTGACTGTGATTTGGAGAACACAGTATCTGGAATGGAAGAACTCAGATTTTAAGGCAGCTTGTCTAACAGTGCTTGAGAAACATCTCTGCATGTCTGCCCTGTTGCTTACTCTGTAGGGTCTTTTTTTTACTAACATTCTGTTCCGCTTTACCCTCCGAGACAGTGCCACTGAACTTTGACATTTATTCTATCTTTGTCTGTACAGTCTCTCTATGTTGTTGGAATGTCCTAGATATAACTTATTCCCATTTCCCGGTTAGACTCTTTTATACAAAATGTAACTGCAAGCAAAGGTACTGCCTTGTCGTCACTGCATCAGTTCAAGACAACATGTGTAGGCGCTATGTAGACTGGCAAAGGTAGTTTTAAGATTATAGCAGTGTCAACAAATAAAGCTGCACTAAATTTTAATGTTTGAAGAAATACCTTTTTAGTGGTATCTGTTGAGGTGTAGATCTTGTCAGGAAGCAGCTGGTTACTTGAAAAGATGACAAAAAAGATTACTTTATTGCTGAAGGGGAAAAAATACCTTTTTTTTGAGAAATATAATAATAACATGAATACATGGTATTGTAGAGCACCATTTAGAATACTTACAGTTACTTACCAGAACATAACAGAAAATATATGCCTGCCTCCTAGATGATATACAAATACAGACCTAAATTACATGGAGCTATATTGTAAAATCTCTGGGATAATCTGGAGAAAGACAAAGTAGATAAGTGTTCCTTTGTTCTTTTATTTTATAGCCCCCTGTGTTGCAGGATAAGCTTGGCAGCGCTCCTTGGTGATAGCTGGTGGACTTAGTGGAGAGCTATAGAAAACCATGGATATCTATATAGATGGAGATACTGCTTCTATAATCAAGTCTCTATCCCAGGTTCAGCTTCCTTCAGTTGTCTGGAAGGAACTATATGAAAACAACACTATAAACCCAAACTATTTCTGCTTTTCTAACTTACAGCGGGTAGAGGAACATGAGGCTTGCTCTCCATACCGGGCGTATCCACTTTTTCTACCACAGTTAATTGAAAGTGTGCCTTCAAAGAAGGTATTAGCACAAGAATCCAGACCAACTGTGAGTGTCCTATTCAAAACCATGCCAAAGACACTGTGACCTTATTTTCCTAGTCTTGGTGTGTTATTAATTTTACTTGGGGTTGTACCCTGTAATTCTCTCTGCTGAAGCAAGCTGAATTTCTGAATCTTTCCTGGCAAATCAAAGGTGCCCTTTTAGGACGTAAGGTAAGGACTGAAACTGTCTGCTTTTCAGGCAGAAAAGAGGTATTCTTGAAGTTTCACGAGGTACCTTTTAAGCTTGGATTGCAGTAGTACTCAAATAAGAAACTCGTATACATCTGAAGTGATGGCATCAGCTTTCTCAGTGTGGGACAGAACAACAGTTGCCTCTCTGTCATCCAGGGAGTGAGTATCTTTGAGGTGAAATCCCTGTGCCGAAAGAGGGAGATTACACAAAGTGTCCTTCCATGTGCTATAGCTCTGTGGGGTTTAATCCAAACTGTAAATCCTCCTCCTGAAAAGAAAGCAGACAAATCATTACAGGTCTGGTATTCAGAATAAATGAACCTGTATGACCTAACCCTTTTTTAACTCTTGCAAGCTGAAGTCAATTGAATTCTAAAACTGGAAATCCTGTTAAGCTGTTTGCTTTCTAATGGTTAAATGGCTTAAACGCTTTAGAAAAATCAGGAATTTGCAACGTGTAAGTCACTAGTGTGTTATACTGTAGTTGAAAAATGCTGTATCTCCATCCCAGTTCAGATCAGATCTGACAGATATGTTTAGCCTTTGTGCCTTAATGCTACTGCATATGTATGTGTATATAATATTCAAAATACGTATTCAATGGAAATTGAATTTCAGTTAATATCTGCATTAAAATCAGGGATTCATGAGTGATAAATTGTTCACCTTTCTTTCCTGACCTAGGAGATGAACAGAAGAAAGCCAGTGATGATATGTTGTCAAGGTAAAATGACATTGTTTAGAAAAGGGGAATATTTGGAGTTCCTGTTTCGATGAATAACATCACTGGAATGTTCACCCCATCAGGCAGCTCTGGAAAACAAGCTTTCAGAAGGTCACCAACTCGAGCTTGTAACCTTGCTGCCATTTGTCTGGTAGGATCTCTCTTCATCATAAACCTGAATGTGTTTATTAGGATTGCAATGAAGAGAGTCTGAAGAGAATATTAAAATAGTCACTGTTGTGCCAGGAAGAAAATGTTTGTTTGTGTGCGTAGTGGAGCCCCCAGAGCCCCCAGAGCTGTTGAAATAAAAGGTCATTTTTCACACTGTGGAACTAAATAGGATATTCTTGTGAAAGAAAAGAGGGGAGATGTTAATGGGGGGAAAAAATGAACATTTTAAGTCCCACAAAGAATCAAAACGTTTAGATGTTCCCTTTCTAAAATGTTTATTTTTTTAAAAACTTATAATGACTAAATTCTGTGTTCAAATGATCCTTCAGACAGACACAAGTTTTGTTGTTTTTTTTCTTGATGCAGTGAGGTTGGAGAAAGAGGCAGGATAAATGTAAACACTTGTTTTATCTATCAAGTTGATATGGAGTTCACTAAGGCTATTTTTGACTGTGAGGGACTTTTTGAATTGGGGATGATAAGACACCCCACTTGCACTCTGTGTTAGGACTGGAACTTAAAATTGCAATGGAGAAAACAGATATAACTGTTGTACCCAATTTACTTTAATAGGACTCTGAAGTTGCAGAAGTCTGGTCTTACGCTGTCAGTGGCAGGGAAAGTCTCAAAGACATTCTTTTGAAAATATTAAGTTGCCAAGGAGGAAGTAAAGGTTGTGTTCTTTTTATTTACATATCTGTTTGTATCTATTTATATATAACTTCTAAGAGTGCAGGAAAAGAAGTTCTTCAGCTAAGAATTGTGGATTATAAATTGATACCTTTAGAGTAAAAGGAGAAAAAACAAATGAGTGCCCTCCTTTATCCCGATACAGAGGTATGATGGTGTATTATCTGACAGAAGCAACCATGGTTCTACAGAGATCATCTCACATGTCTTTTTATCCTCTTATGAAATTAGGTCTCAAAGATTTTTCTATGATCTGCTTTTAAGCAGTGAGCAAGGGAGAAACCTGCCAGGAAACTAAACCAAAGTAAATTTTTTCTCCAATGTGCACTAAACTGGATCCCAATTTAAAGTCCAACAAGAAGAGAATGACCAAATCCTGTTCCTATATATATCACTTCTTTTTCTTCTGACAACAATTTAAGCACATCTGACAAATTTTCTGTTCTTAAGTGTGTTCCCCCCACCCCCACCCCCAGGTGTTAAAATAATGAAATTTGGCAGTTAGGTACTCAGAGCTTCCTCTGGGAAATGTAGTGCTACGCAGTGTTAGGGGTTATGTTGACATCTGCTGTAGATATATTCAAATTCAAAAGAACATGGACAAACATGAAAAGTTAGACTGTTGGTTTCATTGCATTAATAGCACCTGCAGGAAAAAAATAATCAGTGAAGTCAAGACGCACACTGGCTGAATCACTTCACTTTGTTTCTTCATCTGCAGGTGAACAACCTGCCATTGTTAATATAATTTCCTAGACTTAGTTCCATTAGATGTATCGATACTCTTAGAAAGCGATATACCAAGGACCTTGCCAACTTGAAATGGTTTACCTTTATGGTCGAGTTGGGTTTTGTATTGGTAAATGGGGTTGCTTTGGGTGAGAGAGGCGAGGCTTGAGTTGCGTGAGCGATGCTGGGAAGGGTGGGCTCTGAAGGTGCTTCCTCTGCTTCCATGGATACGGGTCATGCAGAATTAGACAGTCTCACCCACGCTCTGTGGAAGATCATCAGCAAGCTTGTTTTTTTTCTTTGAAATGTAAATGATCAGTGTCTCAGCCACTTGAATACTAAACCCAGCACATCAGAGCAAGTGTAATGCTGGATTCTCTTTAACTAACCTGTCTTCTGAGGAGTGCTGTTCTGTTTTTTTTTTTTTCCCAGCATGTACTACTCCTTTTTCTGCTGTCTCTTGATTTATCCTTTCTAAACCTGTGTCAGCTGAAAAAGCTTTTATTTGTTAGTAGGTTTTTGTGGGCACATTATACACAAAGGTCACTCAAATGCAGGTTTGCTGGTTTGCATTTGAGCTTGATGCTGTGTTGGTTCCAGATTTTTATGTAAATAGTGTTAGGATAGTATATTTATTACCAGTGAAAAGACAGTGCAGTCAGTTTAAAAAAGCAAATGGTGCTGCACTAGATCACACTTTCCTGGCTAAAAACAGCAAGTCAGATGCTGGGAATTGCTGAATGCTTTCAATCCTCAGTCTAAAGTGGAATTTCAAATTAGGAGTATTTCCTAATATTAGGTCCCTGATTTAACAAACTTCTTAAGTGTATCTTTCTGGGCTTAAGTCTATTGTTGCGTGGTAAAACAGTTAAATCGCAGCCCTCTATGGAAATATTGGCTGAATATTTCTGAAATAGGCAATGTATTTTAGAAAAGAATTGTAAGGTAAGATCATAGGAGCTCTTTTCCTTCTCCCACCCCTCCCAGAACTGTGTTTGTAACACCTGCTGAGAGAAATGGGATCTGCAGGTCCCTAATAGCCTTTAAACTCTAATCTTTTGGAATGTAAGAGAACCAGCTGGCTAATCTAAAGACATTCTAGAACAAATAATGCTTTTCCCCTGTGTATTAGCAGCAACCTTTATAAAGTTTGCGTACATACTTTTTCTTAAAGGTTATTGTGCTAATTTAATTTTTAGATTATTTTCCTCATACTATAAACATACATAATCCCATTTGTTTTCTTTATTCTAAAAATACTGAAATACTAACCACAGTATAAAAAGTGGAAAATAGATTACTTCCATCAGCTTCATCCTGTGTGCTAAGTCAAATGGTAATAGCCTTGGATTTTAAGTTACCTGTGCCAGCTTTGCTTGGCTGTGTACTACTAATAGGAAAAGACAATGGAAGGAGGCCTCGTGTTGCCTTGGAAGTAAAAGAACTGTAGGTGCTTGGGAGAAAGAGAGAGTGCTTGGACTCATCTTTTTTCCTTAAATTAAGGCTATTTTCCTTTGTTTCAGGCCTTCCTTTTTAAAATGGGCTGTTATCAGTAAAGGGAATCTTAATTGAGTGTTCTTTTTTCTGCCTGGATAATTTTTAGCATGCCATAATATTGGCTATACTGTTCTGGAGGCTGTTCTGACCTGAAGTCTTAAGTAAAATAATTTCTTATATAAGGCAAAATATCCTTCATATATACCTGAGTTGTCCTTGGATTTCTATATACCTTACAACTCTTGCTGGTGTAATATTTTCTTTCCTTCTGTCACTTTCATGGGTTCTGTGAAGTTACAGCCTACAAATGTGATTTTTTTTTTAATTATTTTTTTATTTATTTTTTTTTTTAAATTTAAGTCTATGAAAGAAAGCTCATGGAATGACTGCAGAGGTCTGGACATAAAGGCTTGTCTTTCTTGTTTGGACGCCATAGCCTCCATCCTGGGTCACTTGCCTGCCACTTGCTCCGGTACAGCTTTTTTTGAGTTGGCCCTTAACTTATCCCCCATTACTGTGGGGTGATTGGAAGCTCCCTTGTGCAAGGCTATGGGTCTACACCTGCGTGGGTACCAAAGAACAGCTCGCAAAGGCAGAAGCTGTGGCTAGCATCAGGGAACCATGTTGCCTTCAACCTGGGTCCTTCCAACTGTTAAACAAGACAATGAACCTTCAGAATTAACTTTTCTTTTTCATTGAAGATTAGTAACTTGCAGATTACAAAGTGTTTGAAATGCTGAATTTTCCCAGCCATAATAAAAAGAAACACTTTTGGATCCAAGGAAATTGTTGTTCACTCTTCTAGTGATTTTTGGTGGAGTACAGATGTGCTCACTCCTTCCTTTTCTGTTCTTCATAGTCAGTAACGCCTTTTTGGGAAACTCATCCGGTGTCTCTTGCTCATGTTCTGTTCACATATTGGTCTGAAACTTGCTTAACAACTCTAAGAGAAAATACTGAAGGAAAGCAAAGCATAATATTATAGTGTTTGAACTGTGATGGCAAATGCAAATCCTCGAGAATATTTACATGCAGAAGACTTAGTCCCATTTCCATCTGATGTTAGTGTTTTGCTTTCTTCTAAATTTGACAGTGTTTCTTCTGCGAAGAACAGAACTAGTACAAAAACTGGGTATTTATTTGGCAAAATAAGTTTGGCATGAGAATCTTATTTAAAATAAAGGCAAGCATTACAATAGCAAAATTGGGATGTGGAACTCTGATGGTGCCAGTTAAACAAAAGATTGTTTTCCTTAACTTTTTTTTAAACCAACAGCAGTCGTGTCTCCTATTGATTTGTAGTCTGGTGCCAGACATTATTACTGCTAAAATATAGTCCATGTAAAAATCAATGCATGCATACTATAGTCCATTAATTACTGTATGTTTTTGTTTCCCAGCTAGGTACTTACTGATTCCATATGAGGTCCTCAAATGATAAAAATCTGATCAGCCTACCCTCTATAATCTGTTATATAGTATTACTGTAGATGTGGAACTGACTGGTTGACAAACTTCAGACTTTATGGCAAGTTCTATAATAGTTGCCTCCCAGTTTTTGAAATTATTCACCTTCTTCAAAGACTGTAAAATGTATCCTAGGAAATAATCACTACAAGATTAGATGAGCAAGTGGAACGTGCATGTGCCTGAAATGAGGAGCTACTAAAAATTTTCATTTAAAATATATTTCTTTGTATATTAAGCTGTACATGTGCTTTGCTTTCCCTCTATCCGTACTATATTATTAACACCATAGGAAAGGAGTAGACACACAGTTTACCATTTTTGGTTTTAAGTGAATGGCCTTCTATTACAGAGATCTCTTTGGAGAAATCATCTTGCATTAAGGCTTGTTTTTGTACATAAATGTGTAATACTTTTGAAGCACTTAATACTATTTCAAATAGGCATAAAAGCAGCTCATGAATGTCAACAAACTGAAAACATGTATTACAGAAACAATCTCTTGCTATCCTCTAAATAGCTGCCCTCTCAAGAACTAAGAAAATGTATTGCTTAGGATTACAGCTGGAGTTAAAACAACTAATCAAAACACATTTCCCTTTTTCTAAAATAGATGTAGATGAAGGTGATTTTGACTTGGAAATAATTGCAATTTAAAACCACTCTACTGCAGGGTCCCTAAACCTGATATGTTTAACCTCTTTGAGCACTTTTTTTCTGACTTGAGTGCTTTGAAGCTCAACTTCTACATCTTAATCTTGTTTGGCCTAACTATTTGAGCATCTAGCTCCCTCACACATTTTACTGCGATATGAAAATGGTTTGAATGATGCAGTAAGCAGTTCGTAATGCTCTTTGCATGCACTGATGTAGTTACTCATGAACTAGATATAGGAAACATTCCGTGAAACCTTACCAAAGGAGGAGGATACTTACTATGTTACATTCTATGTAAGATATCTAAGAAGTAGAAAATATGGATTTTTAGCTTAAGGAGTTTCACAGCTGTGTGTTTTTCTATCATCCAAATATACAACCTGTCCGATGTGCTCAGTTTAATGTGGTGAAGATACCCAGTATCAGCACTTCACACTGAGTATTTCTATTGCTGAGCTACTGCTATACCCAGTACTTTTTATCTTTCTGATCCAGCTAACCTTGTTGGGTATATTTGTGCTGGATTTTCCTTGTGTCTTCCACTAATTAATGGCTTAATATTAACGGAAGTATATTGGATTTGGTTTTTTTTGAGTCCTGTCATAGTTTAAAGGTATGCACTGGAAAGCTGAGGGTTTGAGTCCCTTGGTCAAAGAACATTACATGTGACACTTAGAAGAAAACTTCTGATTGGTTTTAAAAAAGGAAAAAGTATATTTCCAATCATCTGCCCTCAAGGAATAATTCTGTAGTCTGGATCTTGAGAGAATGGAGGCATTTCTTCAACCTCTGGTCAAATGTCTGGGTTTCTTCATGGGAGAGGCAAAATTTTGGACAGCCCCAACTGGACATACAAGAGGATTATCTCTGGATAGGTACCTAATCGGTGGGGCTTGTTAAATTTATTTTTGTTTTATCATTCCTCTTTAGGTACCTACTCTGTTATATATCTAAATATATAGTATCTATATACAGAGTCTAGGTTGATAACAAGACAAAAACATCTATGCTTTTTGCCTCTAGGATAACAATACAAGTCAAATAGAAGTAGTGTAGTTGGCAGCAGATTCACTTAAAATTTTTTTTAATAGTGTTTTTTTGCCACTGTCTATAACCAAAATTCTTTGCACTTGAAATATTAGCAAGTTATTAATCAAGTCTTTAGCAGGTTATATTGTTTGGTTTTTGTACTAAGTTTAGAAAGGAGAGATGCAGTTTCTAATTAGGAAGGCTGACCTCGAATGACACTGCCTAAGACCTAGGTACTGTGTATGTGATTCATCAACACACTATAGTGGAAGTCTAAAAGAAAGGAAGCCTAAAACGGGAGTAATGTGATAATGGTCTCTGCCCTTGATGTATAAGCATTATTAGTTGGAAAGCATGCCCAAACTTGCTAAGCTAGATACGCATTTTACTGTGAATATTTATTATAGCTACTGCCTTAATTCAGGCAAAGCCTGATTTGGAGGTATGGCTTTCTAGAGAAGTTGCTCTGAGGGTATAGGCTAGGGAGTTACTGGAGGTATGACAGATAGAAAGGCTGAATACTGCTCACCTCAGGGATTGTGGAGGAAGATTCAACAAAAACATCATCTGGACTTTCTGTATAAAACTTACACTGCCCTATAGCAAATTCCACGTGTCTCTAAGTGGCTCCCCATACTCTGTGATATCTACAGTAGAAGCATTGCATCTCCCAACAAGCCTGGGAGAGAAGAAAAGGGTAAGATAACAAGGTCTAGCATGCTGTTCTCTTGCTTGTGTCAAGAGGGGACAGTATGTCCTTTAAAGAGATCTAGAGCACTACAAATGCTACTCTGAACTAATTCCCTGGTGGAAAGATTGACCAGGTCCCGTATGTCAAAATAAATCTTGCAAATACATCATAAGGAAATCCTAAATTCATGCTTCTCCAAATGGCATGACTAATTCCAGTAATATGTGAAATATGACACAACCATTGACAGAACCCTTCATACTACTGAAATCTTTAACTGTAAGATTTTTTTTTTTTTCTTCTAGAGATACCTGCACTTCTGTATATCTTCTCTCAAAGTCAGTGGCATGCCCAGTAATGCCTTTGGTGTAAGTGATTTGTTAGTATGTTCCAACAAAAACAGTTGTTCTTTGAAACATCTTAATGCTCAGAATTGATTTCATGATTGGGTGATGACCAGTTATGTCCCCAAATTAGATGTGTAACTAATGTGTTGTCTTATGTAGAAGCAGCAAATGTATTTCTTCTAGGAGTAAAATTCAAACTGCTTTCCCTATATTTCAGTCCTTCAGAGCTATAAAGTAATTGGAATTAATTAGCAATGAGCATGTTCCATGGAAGGCTCCCTAGGCCTAAAATCTTTCTGTCCCTGCTTACTCACCAAGCAAGCATCATGTTAACAGTTTTCTTCACACAAGACCTTAAGTTTGGTCTTGGCAAAAAGGACAGGATTTTCATCCCCTCTTCATAAGACTAGTTGGTCATTGTCACATAAGGAAGGAACTTGTACTCTGAAAATCTCTTTTTAAAAAAAAAAAATCAAAAGATGAGCAGGAATTGGTTAAAGATGTGACACTAGTACTTCCTTATTAGGCATGTAATGAGATGAAACTGCTCTATGAAAAGTGGTAAAGAGAGGAAGAGGCTTTAAAGTACAAGATTTTTAAGATTTCATGATTTCTGGATTATTTTTAATCCACAGCTGATGATATCAAGTATATTTCCATACAAAGATGACTGAAAACTCACTTGAAATTTAAAAAGAACATTTTTTCAGATAACATACCTTGAAAGGCTGAGTTTTTAAAATAACAGAGTTTACAAAACCAGTTTAAGAAAGGTTTGCAGGTGAAATAATTTTCTATCCTTTGCATAATGGGAGAAACGTGGGAGGAGTTGATCATCTGAATCGTGATTTCTCTGCAGTGCAGTTGCATATCCTCATGACAAGATCACAGATCCAGAATATAAAATTATAGATTAGTTATGCATGTTTGAAAAGTGTTTAAAAGACTTGCTAAGCTCTAAATTGTGGTGAAGTTGTTTCAATAATAATTCAGAATTAATTTGCAGAGCTTATGAAAGCTAAAGTTGACACAGAGGCCGTGATGACAGAGCGCAGATATCTGCAAATACCATAATATAGGGCATGTTCATTTGGAGGGCTTCTAGTTTTGACAGTGGATTTAGAGTTTGAATCCACATTTTCCGGTGGTTTGCCATGGGTGTGTTTGTTCATCTCTCTTTCAAAGAAATATAGCCACGAAATAGAGGTGAACTTATCCTAGGAGTAAAAGTGGAATTCTGTTCTTTTTCTATCAATGGCAGATAATCTTTTTTTTGCAGAGGGGAATGAAATTGAAGACATTTTTAGTATCTGATAAAAATATAGTTTTGTGAATGGTATTAATCTCCCCAAAGGGAGGGAACTGTTCAATATTGGTCTTTTGAATCCATGAAGACTCTTTCTGAGTTTTGAATGATGGCTCGCATTGATTGCATTAAACTGAATAAAATTACATCCTCAGTATTGTGTCTATCTCCTCCCTCTACCTTTCACTGGCTGTACAAGTTCCCTTTAAGTTGGAGGCTGTTGGAATGTTTTGTAAGATCCCATTTAAGGAATAGTAGATACTGCTATAGTGAACTGGACTATTACTTGTTGGTGAGCAAGGAAAATACTAACCTGTGAAGAGAGTTGTTTTGAATGCGTAGAAGTAAGAGTCATTGCCAAGCCATACTACGGACGTTCACAACTGTTTAATTCTTACCATCTTTGCTTTCTAATTCACCTTCTTGTCTTTTAAATTGCAGTTCAAATGTTTGGAGATGTGAACATAGAATTAGATTTCACTCAAAAGAAAAAGTGCATTGTTCTTCCTGTCTGTAGGTTCTCTGTGGGACTATATTGTAAATGCTGTAATGGACTATAAAACAGACCATTGCATAATTGTACGTGTAATTTAGTCTAAAATCTGCAGGCTGTCAGATAATGCCAACAGGCCCACAGCCTCTGCTAGCTAGATCAGGCTGAGCTCTGGGATGACCGCATAGGCCGTGTAGTCACACATGAGGTAGCACTGAAGGGATGTAGACAATGGCTACAAGGGAAAAAAAAAATGGAAAAAAAGGGTTTGACAAACCGATGCATAGACTTCTGCAGTACTTTCCGTGTTAACATTTCCCAAATTAGAAATTATCCACTTATTTTACCCCCAGTCTCCTCCTCCCCTGTGATATTCTACCTTTCCCCCTGACAAAACTGCTGCTTTGATATTGCTTGACCAACAGACTTCTGGAAGTGTTTTGTCACTGTGGTCCATTTTGTCTACTGCATTAATGACTTCACTATTAATGAAACAGGGGGGAGTTCTTGCAGGAATGCTGGTTATTCCAATAGGCATCTACACATATTGAAACAGTAGAACATCTGGGAAGTTTCACTTTTAAGGGGCATTTCAGATTTGATGTTTATAGTCTGTTTCTTGTTTGGAAGATGAAAGAGGAATCTTTATTTCTGAAGTGTTAGATCTTTTTGTCGTTAATTAAAACAGAATAATTGCGTTCAGTTGATATGAAATGGTTCAGCTGGTGATCTGCACAGCTAATTCAAGGTTTTATCACCTGATACTTGAAGTTGGAAGAAAACAGCAAACAAACAAAAATTGCTGGGTCAAAAAGAATGTGACAATAGAGGTATAAACACTGAAGTACCAGGTGTAAGCAAGTACTTCTGAATCCTCAAAGGAGTCCCTAGAAGGAGCATGTTACAGAACCTCTCATGTGTTTTATGTGTGCTGGGGCAAGGATTATTTCCACTTCTTCTCTCTGATATTAACAAGATTTTATACTATTTCCCGATGTTCTTGTTTGTTTTATTTTTTGGGTTTTTCTCCCCCTTCTGTTCTCCCCATGGCTAACATGTTTATCTCTCGCTGTGTTGGCAAATAACCGCTCAGCAGGCAAATGCCTAATGCAAGAACGTGGCAGAAGTTCAGGCCAATGACTCAGGACTCCACAGGAAAGCATTTTCTCTGCTGTCACTGCTCAGTCATAATTGATAGGCTGCTTCAGAGATGAATTGTGCTTTCCTGTATCATTGCCGGACGACGGAGAGTTCTGTTTCAGTGGGTTTCTGTTGCTATGTGAGAATGATGGTCTGTAACTTTTAGTGTAATAAGAACATAAGGCTTTCCTCAGTAATTCTTACTACATAGGGTAGATGCTGCATAGTTCTCGTCTCACATTTTGAAAGATGAGCCCTCGGGGTTCATGGAAATCTACAATAACAACAAGCTGCAGATTAAGAGCGTGTGTGGGATGTATAGCGCTTTTGACCTCCCCATTGCGCTCTTTTTGATTGAGAACAGATAAGTTTAAGTGACCTGTGAGGGACAGAGCAGTAAACATCATTTACACCTTCTGCTGAGGCTGAGGGATGCCTGTTTGATCCCTTCAGAAGAAGAGAGTGGAAGAGAGACTTTCCCAGGTGAGGGTGAAGTCATTCACTGTCTAGCATCCACATTTGCTACAGCAATTCTGCTGGAACTTAAAGGGTGGTAATGGAGGAGTAAATTGGCCTGTATTTATATTGGATTTAGGTACTTAACACAGTAATATATACCTCTAAAGAGCACTGTCCTTCTATGGAGTATGTCTTGCTATGAGTAATTAATATTTTAGAATTTTGCTATTAATACAAGCTTGGTGTGTTTGGCCATTGAGACGTGAAATATTTCCAAACTCTTGCTATCTTTGGATGTACCCCTGTTCTCAAATTGCGTGTTTTGTTTTTTTTTTTTTCCAGTGGTGCCTGAGGCTTCCTGGGTTAAATGATGTCTGAGGAAGGCTTTAGTGTTCACTGCTTGACTGCTTTATGTGGAATTAAACATGCTTAATGGTAGAGTATTATGGGTAGTGATGAACAAAATATAACTGCAGTGTACAGCACTGATTAAGTTACTGCATTTTTCTTTAGCTAAACTTTTCCATCAAGATTTATAAGTTGATTAATGTTAGTCATGCATGAAAGCGTGTCTGAATTAGATTCTCAAAACTGCTATAGGTTATACTTGGAGAATTCTGATACATAAGTAATATAGGGTATAATGTTTGAGGTCATCTTCAGTAAGATGTGATGCAAGTACATGAATATGGAAGAAGTTTGAATTCTACTTTTTTCCCCTCTAAAGGAAGGGTGCAAATATTGCCACTGTCGAAGTTACACGTGTGTTATAAAATCTGTACTATTGATGCTCTTAAAAAGACAAGTGTGGCTGGTTTATATAGTTCAGGAGTTGTACCAAGGATATTAAGATCATTCAGGTGTTGTATGTTCATGACCTTAATAAACACATGACAGCTTTTACTATCTGAGGCTTCAAACCTAGTGTGTGGAAGGAGGGATGGTGCTAAGTGAGGCAGAAGGGGGAAGTGGGAGAGCTATTGCTTGTTTGGTTTGCTTATTTGTTACAACACTACTCAAGCGTAACTTCCTTCATGACCTTTTAAATTATTTGGTACTTGATGATGTACTTAATTTCAGAGTGTGTCTTTAGCCTTGAGATTTAAAGTGGTCGTTGCCTGCACATCAATAATCTTTTGCAGTTAATAGATTCTGATTCCATTGAAACACTGTGGGGAAGCTCAGTCATTTGCTTTTTGACACTGACTGCATTGTCAAGTTTTACTGGATAAACTAAAAAAAATTTTTTTTAGGCAGCTGAAACTTGTTAATGTGTTGACGTCTATTTTTGTTTTTGCTAGTCCTACTGAACAACAGGTTTTAATTCTGCTAATGCACAGTGCTACTGTATTTTGTTTTGTAAACCACTTTCGTGGAATCTATAGGAAAAACCTATTTAATGAGTGAGAATTTTTTTTCTGATCATGAATCTTCTGTGGATTGATTCTACCTTTTAGACCTCACTTCAAATTTTCATTGAATATACCTACATAATTCTTGATTATATCTTACTTGCATGCAATTTATCTCAGACATTCCCAATGTTAACATAGGTACAGATAGTTACGACCTGGCTAACTCAAGGAAAGGAACAGATATGTGATAATTTACTTTTCAAAAGTGTCTTCCATTCTTCTCTTAAAGCTCACACTAATAATTTCCTCTTTCAGGAAGGATGAAGTATTCTTTCTGTACGGCTTTTATTTCTTCTTAAGAAAAGCTTTCCAGTTATAAAGCTTATAGAATTCCCATTAGTATATAAACTGATATAATGACTATAGTTTCTTTTAAGTTTTAATGTCATTTCTGCAATAAGCTATGCATATGCGTTCCAGTTTCTAATGGCTTTTTTCGAGGCTCACATGAAAAAGATCTCTTGAGTGAGATCTCTTCTAGTTGGAGTTGAAATTTCACTGGAGTTATGAAGCGCTAACTACAGAAACCTATTAGGAAAATGCTGAAAAACATATTGCAAATATAATTCCCTAGTAAAATGTTGTGAATATCCCACATGCTACTGCATGTTCTTGTTGTAATTTGTACCAATGCAGTATACAAGGGGATAAAGAAATCTGTCACTGTTAAGACATTACTTCCAAGAAACTGCAATAACTAGCGCTTTTCAACAATTTGTTTCTGGGAAGAAATGAAAGTTGCAGTTTATTCAGCTCCACTGTGTTAGCGATTAAAACGCGCATTAAAAATAAATCTCGTTCAACTCTGAGGTCCCTAATTTTCACAGTACTGTTTTAGAACATCACGCGGAGGACAGCACGGGGCTCATTTAATTGGATTGTGTTGGAAAAGGCTACCAGAAGACACTCGAGACCAGATTCCCCAACAGCCTTAAACACGCCATAATCCTTCTCACAGAGTGGGTGGGAAACACTGACTTTTGACATGATTGCATTTTACACTTCATTTACACATGTGCAGATGTTGACATAAGGTTCAGAGCAAAATAAAGGATGTCTCCTTACAAAGTAATATAAAGAGAAATAAGGTATTAAGCGTGGATCAGGTAAATGCACAGAGCTACAAGTATAGGACAGATAATTCTTTTTGTTAAATATAAAGTCTCAGATTTCTTTGAATAAATCACCGATTATGAGGTTTTAACTGCACACCACTTTTTCTAGTACTAGGTTAGTGTGCATGAGAGAAAATGCAACACAAGATGCAGCTGATTATTGTAACTTTTCTTTAAGGCAGAAAAGGGATCTGGATTCATACCTGTTCTCTAGTGTAAATCAGATTAATCTTGCTCTAATTGTTTTCTCTTTAACATTCCTTTCGTTAAGTCATCTGACTACTTCTCCTGTTTTAAAGTCACTGAGAGGGTGATCTGTCTTGTATCTTGGTCTCAGTTTCTCTTCATGATAGAAACTTTTTTAAAAAAAAAAAGGTCTTTGTGCTGGTCTTATTTCCAGGGTAGTGACAGCTTCTATTGTGAACATACCTATCATAAAAGGTGAACTGGATAATTAAGTGTTCCAATTCCAGCATCAAGCTGATAAACCAGCATCACCTGGGCTCTACTATGTATTGAATAACATGCCTGACTGTTTCTGAGTGTGCAGCCAAAATTATTTAGTTCTGGTCGGTGTCCTTTGTTCTTCAGGATGACTTTTCTAATATGTGTGGATAACTGTCTGTGACGTGGCCTCTAATTTTGTACAGACTTCAATGGGATGATTTCATGAGACTAACATTTGCAGGCTTTTGTGGGACCCAACTTTGGACAAGCTATCCCCTACACCACTTTCTATTAAAACTTCTCATGTTTTTTCCGTGGCTCCTTTTAAACTACTGAGTAATTCCACAATAACATTTCAATTTTGTCAGCCAAAGAAAACATATGGTGGTATTCCTCTTTCGTAAGGGGATGGGTTCCAGCAGTCCCACAAATCACATTTGTGCCTTTTTAGGTCTCTTTATAATTACAAATCCATCTGATGCTGTGAACAAATGGGTCTTTGATTCTAGAGTTTCTTAAATCTTCAAACTCTGCTGAGAATGGCTACAGGCTCATTACTTTGTTCTTGCCACACTACTTAAAGAGCTTCTTGGCAACTTAAGATGACAGTCATGTCATAGCTATCTCTTTGGCTATTAACCTTTTGTTAATTTTGGAGACAGAGCATCTAAATATTGGAAATGAGTGAAATTTTGAACTGGTTTGGTGTGTTTTTAACTTTAAGAGTATATTTTGAACAAATTTATTATCCAGAATGTCTGTACGTATTTTTAAGCAGTGAGAACAACAGTACTAACAAACTACGTTACCAAAACTGCCTGGGGAAAAAAAGTATCATAAAAAGATTCATGTTTGTCTTATAAGACTTTAAAATTCAGATGACTTGCCAGTAAATGCCCCCTCAATAAAGTCAGCCACAGTGGAGTGCTGAGATTCTAAGCAAGTTGTCTTGAGCTAGCTTCTTGGGATGGAAGAGACACAAGTCTGAGGATGACTTTAAACTTAACTGATAATTTTAAGGACATCTGATGTATCAAATTGGTATTAGCATTTTCTGGTATGTTGGAAAGCTTTGATAAAATTACTGTTGTTACTGATACTGCATTCACTGGTATAAATGTGGAGCTCAAACCATGAAGCAGTGCAACCTCTTGACATCAAAGAATTTTTCTGCTAAACTAATAGAAAGAGCCTGTGGAAGAAGTGGAAACTGAAAAAAGAAAGCCTTAGTGCCTGTAGGCCTCCACTAATTCCCTAGCTCTGTGTCAGGTACTATACAAAACCAGAATAAGAGATGGTGCCTCCTAAAAAAAAAAAAAAAAAAAAAAAAAAGGGGGTGGGGGGTGTGTTTTGCCCCAACAAAAAAAAAAACCCACCCCAAAACAAACCCCAAACAACAACAATCCCCAACAAAAAAGCCTTGCACAAACCCATATTGTATGAATGCCTTGCTTCCTCTGTGGTGGGAGAAAAATGGAGATGGAGCAATACAAAGGCCTGGGACAAAAAGAGGAATAATAATCAAGCTTGAGTCTGAGTTTAGTATTCTATTCACTATAGTGCAATGCCTTTCAAAAGGATCAAGGAAAAGAGCAATCAAATGGTGAAAGAGACTTGAGATCACAAGTCCATTAATTATGAAATGTAAAGAATAGATAACATAAACTTTCAAGATGCACTGAACAGTATACACTATTACATGTGTACCATGCAAATTGCCTTGAAACCTGTGTGAAAAGTAGTGGGCTTCTTTTGAAGAAGGAAAATAATGAATACACTTTAGAAAGGTAATGACATGCCTATATATCACTGAAACAGGAGGCAGAACACAAAACAAATTAATGATTATTTGTAAACCTAATAAGGGAATGTCAAGGACAGCTAGTGCACCAGACAGTACATGAATGTGAATGTTAAAAGGGAAAGCAAACAGCCACTAAGAAAACTACAGAAGAACTACTGTGTTACTAAAACCAAATATAAAGAGAGCTTATGATTAACAGAAAGACTCACCACGCTGTTTTTCCTAATATCCAGAGATGTTTATAAAAAATTTTAATGATGTGATTTTCTACTGTCAAAGGACAGTAGAAAGGACCTTTTAGAGGGTGAAAGTATGGAAAGAGTAAAGCAGGTGCTGAACAAAAAAAAAAAATCTTTTGTGAAGCTTGGTTGCTTGTGTGGCTATGAGTATGGAACCACCCTACCTGTGCACAAAGCTTTTTTTTAACAAGGAAAAAAATTTACAAAACGCTAACCTTAAGCTGAGCCTGGTTTTTGAAGATTTTTTTTTTTTTTTTTTGAGTAATGGCTGAGACATTGTTTTGAAACTTAAAAAAGAATATTAAAAATCAGTATGGCTTTCTTCCTTTGGAGGAAATTCTGTATGTTTTGCTACTGCACACTAGACTGATCTGGCATCTCTCAAGCTTCTTGGAAGAAGAAAAGAACAAGAAGTGGTCACCTAGGCTGGACATCCTACATAAAATTATAGAATTGTTTGGGTTGGAAGGGTCCTTGAAGATCATCTAGTTCCACCACCACCACCCACCCCCCTGCCCTGCCATGGGCAGGGACACCTTCCACTAGACCAGGTTGCTCAAAGCCCCATCCAGCCTGGCCTTGAACACTT
>JAVKLA010000007.1:16494332-16550038 GCA_034782735.1 Sagittarius serpentarius | reverse complement strand
TCAGCCACACCACTCAGCTTGGTGTCATCAGTGAACTTGCTGAGGGTGCACTCAATTCCACCATCTATGTCATTGATCTCCCCTGAGACTTCTCCAGGCCGAACAGTCCCAGCTCTCTTAACCTTTCCTCATAGGAGAGATGCTCCAGTCTCTTAATCATGCTTGTGGCCCTTTGTTGGACTCTCTCCAGTATGTCCATGTCTCTCCAGCACTAGGAGCCCAGAACTGGACATAGTACTCCAGGTGTGGCCTCACTAGTGCTGAGGATCAACTCACAGCCCTTCCTGTTACATTCGTATTTTAGGTGAGCATTGTAATCATCATTTTGTAATCAACTGAATATCTTGCAGGAATACTTGCAATAATTTGTTAATACTGTGGAATGAGTGGAAGAGTCTTTTTTTTTCTAAATTTGCACATGTGTTTGTGATGGCTCATTAAAAGATGTCATTTTAAGACTATTAATCTCAGAGTATATCACTTTAATCCAACAGGCTTTCATTGATGGAGGTAGAAACACTCAACAGAATTACAGAATCACAGGATGGTTTGGGTTGGAAGGGACCTTTAAAGATCATCTAGTCCAAACCCCCTGCCATGGGCAGGGACATCTTTCAATAGATCAGGTTGCTCAAAGCCCCATCCAGCCTGGCCTTGAACACTTCCAGGGATGGGGCATCCACAACTTCTGTGGGCAACCTGTTCCAGTGCCTCACCGCCCTCACAGTAAAGAACTTCTTCCTAACATCTAATCTAAATCTACCCTTTTTCACTTTAAAGCCATTACCCCTTGTCCTGTCACTACATGCCCTCGTAAAAAGTCCCTCCTCAGCTTTTTTGTTGGCCCCCTTTAGGTATTGAAAGGCTGCTATAAGGTCTCACCAGAGTCTTCTCTTGTCTAGGCTGAACAACCCCAGCTCTCTGAGCCTGTCCTCACAGGGGAGGTGTTCCATCCCTCTGATCATCTTTGTTGGCCCTTCTCTGGACTTGTTCTAACAGGTCTCTGTCCTTCTTCTGTTGGGGGCCCCAGAGCTGGACGCAGCACTCCAGGTGGGGTCTCGCCAGAGCCGAGTAGAGGGGGAGAATCACCTCCCTCAACCTGCTGGCCACGCTTCTTCTGATGCAGCCCAGGATCTGGTTGGCCTTCTGGGCTGCAGGCTCACATTGCTGGGTCGTGTTGAGATTCTTGTTAACCACCACCCCCAAGTCCTTCTCTGCAGGGCTGCTCTCAATCCACTCATCACCCAGCCTGTATCTGTGCTTGGGGTTGCCCCAACCCACGTGCAGGACCTTGCACTTGGCCTTGTTGAACTTCATGAGGTTCGCACGGGCCCACCTCTCAAGCCTGTCAAGGTCTCTCTGGACGGCATCTCCTCCCTCCAGCGTGCTGACCACACCGCACAGCTTGGCGGCATTGGCAGACTTGCTGAGGGTGCACTCAATCCCACCGGCCACCGACAAAGATGTTAAGAAGTGCCAGTCCCAATACTGAACCTTGAGGAACGCCTTCATCCTTTGTATTTCTTAAAAACTTTTATGTTACTGTGGATTCTTGCTGTCGGAATGTGTCCCAAAGGAATGCTTTTGTATTGGGAAAACCATGTTTCATTGCAGCTCCAACCTTTTGAAGGAGTGGAACGATTTTTAAAAGGTATTCTAAAATAATATAAGAAGGAAATAGTATTTGAGGAGTGCTACACTTTGTCCTCACTAGAGAAGAACATTTTGGGTTTTTCCCCATTTAAAAACACAAAGTTTGTAAACTTTATATCTTTATGCTGTAATATAAATCTTCAATAATGACATAAGAGAATTGTTGCAATTTGTCTGCCTTCAGTGCCGAGTTTCAACTGACTCTAGTTATAGCCTAATGAAATTCAAATAGCTGGACTGAAGGTTAGAAGGGGAGGATGACACATGAGGCTGATATTAATAATGTATGTGAGCAAATAGACTTGCAGTAGCAGTTCCAACAGTGTGGAACAAGTTACAAAGAGAGGTCTGTCTCAATATGACCTATGCTAGAAAACAGGATTGAAACTCAAGATCTACAGTTTCAAAACACAGCTTTCCTGTCTGCTGAGCTCCTGTCCGGTAAAAGCCATCCCCCGCTGTGCAGCAAATGCCCACATCATTTCATAACAATCTGGCCAAATAAGTAGTTACAGATTTTTTTCCCTCTTCTGAAGCGGTCAACCTTAACAAATGTGATGTGGAGCTGAATTAGTATCTATGCTTGATCATTTCTCACATTGGAAATAAGTTTTGGTGCTGGTTTGGTGACAAAGCAATAGCAACGTATGTGAGATAAATTACCCCATGTGCTAGAAAACATGAAACTGCCTCATGTATTGTGCTTCCCTAACAAGTAGAAAATCTTTGTAGTTCCATTAATTGGGTATAGATTTCTAACTGGCTAAGTGGTCATGAAGTACTGTATCAAGACCTTTACGTTGCTTTAGATTCTTGTGTTTAATAATACTGGTTTCTTTTCAAATAATGGTTTCTAGCTTACTGTGTTGTTCATCCTAAAGTCTGTCAATGACCTGAAAGGAAGGTAATCTTGTCTGTCATCTTCTCTTGGAAATGCAAGAAAAATGAATGCATTGGATAATGGTTATGTCTTACGTGATTGTTTTTGTGTCAGATTCAGGATACACCTATGCCGTTTTCTGGCACAGGGTGGTTGGTTGAATATTCAGCTGAGGATTCATTGGCAAGACAGTCTTCAAGTCATCTTGAACTCCCCCCCTGCCCAGGCTGCCCACCCCTCCATCCCTGTCAGGATTTGTTGGTGGCAATTTTTCTTCTAAACACCTGACAAGTATCTTACATAGTGAATTAAGATAAGCTGGTAATTTGGGAAGTCCTGAATTAATGAGCACGCTTTATCAAAATTTAAAGTGCTTCAGTGATTTAGAAAAAGTTGGCATTTGCTGAGACAAACCTAGAAGTTAAGGGATGATCTTTATTGATGGGCAACAGTTTATCAACCAGCTTCAATGGCTACAAAACTTTAGAAAGTGACAAAGCAAGCCAGTGATAACACAGATAACACCTGAACAGGGTATTTATTCACTGTTGTCAACTGGGATCCATCAGATTTAGATGCAAGTAGTTGATCTGACGGTAAACACAGCCTGTCTTTGTTTATAGGAAGAAATCTAATTATCTTCCAGTGCGGCATTCTACCGAAAGCTTTATCAGTTTTCTTTGTTGCTCAGTGAATTTATGAAGTCTCTCTTCATACATCATCCTTCTGACTCAGCAGTATCTGCTGTAGCGATGAATGTTGTCACACCAGAATGGACGCCTCTGCCACTTCGATCTGAACAATCTTGCATTATGTGACAACTTTCTTGGTGACCAAAAGAGCAAGAAGTGTCATCTCTTACACTTTTAGCTATGTAACGTCTTCAAAAGTACTCCTCTTACTCGGTGCCCCTGGAAAGGATTGGAGGAGGATTATCTGCCTTTCACAGCAGAAAGCATCACAAGTGTCAGATCTGTGGTGTTCCCTCGGTGGTGTTATTTGGCTATTCAACACAGACTACAGGATGCATGCTCCCATGAATGTAAATAATCTTTCACAAAGTGCTTTATTCTTGCCTAAGATTTTCTGGAGTGTTAACAGCATCTTATGACAAGTAGCTTGGTCTGGTCCGTGTATTGCTATTCTCATGTACCTCAAGGGGCTTATGGCAGTTTTTTGGTAGCTAAGCCACCATTGAAGGAGAAGAAATGAGTCACTCTTTATCTCATCCCTGTGCTTATATTTAATTTCATCCAGGAAAGATGCTAGCTGATTTGCCCAAAGGCAAAGCGCAAGTAGGGGCTAGCATCCGGAGTCGCTCAGTCCACTAACAAGCAGTCCTCATTTAAAAAAGATGTACGTGTCCTCACGGTCTGCTTTATGGTCCTCTGCTAGCAGGCTTCAGCACATTTCTTACCCTCTGGGGAACTATGCATAGGCAGCTATGTCACTGCAGTTAGCATGGTGATATGCCGAGATCATAAATCCTACTGAGAGGAAGCCTTTAAAGCTCAAGTGAAGCAATTCACTAGCTGTCACTATCCAGATTTTGGGAGTCCTGCTGGTTTGCATCCAAGCCCAGCGCACGGACAGAGGGAGAGGATTAGTCCACAAAGCACTATAGAGGCGTAGCGTCGGCTTTGCTTGCCTAAGAGAGCTGTTGCAGGGGTTGTTCGGCAGCAGCTCTGGTTCAGCAGTAGCTCCTCGGTATCAGATGCCATTTGCAGGCTTGAGGAGCAGCGCTCGCCTGGGATGTCGGAGACACAGGAGCCTTTAGGTTTCAGCCGTTTCTGAACCTTTCTGTGCTGCGCCACTCACTCCTGATATTGTATTCTTATTTTTCTCTGTTGACTTGCTTCATTACTCTTCCTTTTTTTTTTTTTTTCCCTGATGGTTACTTAAGTCCTGCTTTTGTGGTCATGGAGAATGAAAACAGGTTTTGAGTTCTTAATGTAAACTTTCGTAAACTGAGAAGCCAGCCCTGAGATATAGCTCTCAAAGCAGGTCTTTAAAGACTTCTCTTCCACTGCCCTGCTGCTGTCCTTGCTGTGTGTGCTTATTCTGTTGCTGAGGTTGAAGCTTCATTATCACTAAGGATTAAGTTTTGGAGTTTATGATAAATGGTTCTGTGAAAACCTCAGCTCAGTAATAATAAAAAAAAAGAAAGCAGAGCATTAGGGGTTGTTGGGAAAGGAACAGAGAACAAAACAGAACATCATGTATTAATCCCTGTTTTGCCAGCATCTCGTTGAATACTGTATGTAGCGCTGGTTCCTGTCATTTCGAGAAGGATATAGTACATCTGGAACAGGTTCAGAGAAGGACAGCCATAAACTGTAAAGCTATGGGATAGTTTCTGCTTAAGGAACAACCAAATGTGGAAAAGCAGAGTTTCTCAGCCGGAAAGAGATGATAGATTGGGGTAATGTGATATAAGCCTGCAAAATAAAGAGATTTCGAGAGGGAAAAGAGAAACGAAAGGAGTTGAATTAGAGAAAAAAAGCGCCTGCTTAACCTACCACCCCGAGGGGAGGGAGGGCGGCTGTGCCTGTCCTTCCTTCCGCAAGGAGAAGCCTCCAGCGGGGAAATGCCAAGCAGTGGGAGAGGAGCCCTGTCCTGTCCCTCCCTTCCTACGCCTTTTGGGGTGCGGAGTCCAGGGTGAGAGAGCAGCAGCCTCCTGCGCTGGGGCAGAGCCGGGGCTCCCGTGCCTGGCCCTGGGGGTCCCCTCTGCCTTCTCCTCCTTGCGGGGAAGCCGGAGCCATCGGGAAGGCGGTCGGGGACAGAAACTCCTGTTACTGCTGCAGCCCGACTGCAGACCTTGGTGGGCCCTGGCTATGTGGAAAAAAAGGAAAAGGATGAAGACAAAAATCAGTCATGGGTTTGGAGCATGTTTTTGAATCTACAATCAATTTTTTCTTTAATTGAGCACCATTTAAGAATACTTTTTTCACATGTAATGACTTTTTTTTTCAGAGAGAAGGAAAACTGGAACTCTCAATGATTATTTTTTCTTTTTTGGTGGCATTTTGTTACATAAAGGGAATTCTGATATAACTTGCAGGCTGACAGTCAGTTAAAAAACCCAAACAGGCAGTTTAATCATTAAAAAATAAACCAACTACATATTGGCAAACCCAGCAAAATTTAAATTGGTTTAACTAGTTACTATAGCCTCAGGCTTCTGCATCAACTAGTTTGATAATTACTTTCCTGCTTGTCAGAAATGGAGAAATGCTAAAGGCAAGCTCTATACCATGTAACACGCATGCATGAGTTCTGCATTTGTACTTGCTGACATGCTGACAGTGCGCTCCAGAAAAATTAATGGTGCCAAACTCTAATGGCAAACGTCTTTTAAAGAGTGCTATTAAACAAGACAAGTCAGCCTTGAGAGCATTTTGTTTGTTTAAGGGGGGGGCCAGGAAGCAAAACTGATTTGAGTTACATTTTAAAATTTTCCTCTGGGCTTCTGAGGAGCAATGCTGGGAAACTAGTTTTTCCACTCTCAGCTCCTCAGCACTAAACGGAACTTTTTCTTTGGTTTCAGAGTGCGTACAATAACCATGTCTTATATTTACCTTTGTAACCAGCTAAGCTAGTTTCAACATATCCCAGTTCTGTTCTTCTCCACAGCGAATACAGCCCACGCCATCCTCGAGTCTACCTGGCAACTTTGATTTCCACAAACATTTCTAAAGAAATTAAAACTTAAATGTATTTTTTTTTTCTCTGCTCTAAGCAATTCTGAAGTAAGACGGTGCTTTGCTTGAAAATAAGCAAATGACAAACAGGACTGGGTAGTAGTAATTCCCGCTGACATGGAACTGTTGGAATCACAAAGACGTTAAAGTTTTTTGGGACAGGAATAGATCTCCAGCCTTGGATTCCTATTAAAAGTCCTTATAAAGAAATCCTGTTGCACTACTGAGACCCAGTGCATCGAGTGGGGTTCGTTAACAGGACTTAATGTTTTTAATAAAACCAAAACTACATTGAAATCACTTGCAGAAAAAGATTTGTAATATCCATACCGTGTAAGGCTGCAGATGGTGCAATGCTGTGCAGTTACAAGTGTCAAAAGATAACAGTCTTCCCCCAAAGGCTTGGGCTGCAGAGGCAAGACAGAACAGACACGGGGCTGGGTGTGATTTGCAGCACGCTTCCTGGGAAAGGGTAGGAGCTCCCGAACCAGTGATTCATCTATGCTACTTATAAATGATTTTTTTTTTTAAAGTTGCTTAATTCATTAATAAGTATAATCACTTAATAACTGGGTAGTCAAACTTGATGTGTTTACGCCTATGAAATTAAAAATTGCATGCTATGACATACCTGTCTGTAGCTAGGAAATGCATGTGTTTTACACTGTTTGTTTTGCTGGGTCTGAAAGATGATTTGATTGAAACTATGGTAATTTATTTTGTGGCACTAGTTATTAATAAGACACTAAAATAATGTTACTAATTACAGACTAAGAAAATGACGTTAGGATCCAAAAACAGGGATCAGAGTTCAGAATGGGCTACAACTTGGATCTGGTATATCCTGAAAATTGATATGCTGTCTGCAAGATTTTTGGCTCCAACAGTAGGAGATTCAAATTTTATCTTGGTCAGAAACTCACAAGCTCTGTTGAGAAGCGGGACGGGAGGGCAAGAGAGTCGTATGTGGCTGGTCTGCAATCAAGTTTATGTAGATATATTCACAAAAGGTGAGCATGGCTGTTTACCCGTACACGTATGTGTTCTCTCTGTAAATTTAGGTGAGGGAATCAAAGTTGCTTAGTGTTTTACCCCTTTCTGCTGTGTGTTAGAGTAGGTATTGAGTACATGGACAGTTCAAAGATTCTCTTGGACAGCCTAGGTGAAGTTTGGTAAGATGATTCCCACCATTTACTTGTTCAAAGAGGCAGAGGCTGTGAAGAGAGGCCTGAAAAGATCTGCTAATGAAATGGCTTGAGGGAGAAAAGGAGGAGAAGGACGGAGGGAGATTCATGAGAACAACTTTTTTTTTTTTAGGTAGGACATAGCATATTAGTGTATTAGATGACTTTGCAATACAGAAGTTTGTTCAGTTAAAATGTGTTGTTGGAACTTCAGGGAAGTTGGAACAGATGAGTTTTTTGTAACAATGCTAATACCAAATCTTTTCATTATCTGGACGTGAACAAAATACAACTTTTGCTCAGTCACTGTCATTAAGGAAGAAGGTTAAAAAAAAAAATTCTTCAAAGGATGTGTAATTTGGCTAAATTAATTCAGAGCTGGGAAACACAACGACTGAACTTTTTTCCTGCCTCTGCCATGGCTTACCCTACCATTTTGTACTAATATGTTTTTATGAAACCACGTGGACTTATTTATTCTTTCAAATGTGTAGCTTGTCTAACTTTCCAGTGAGAGAACTTGAGTCATACAGTGAATATACTGAAACAAAGAAAAGTGCATTTGGTCATTATGTGCAGAAATAGTACCCATCAAACAAGCCACTGATGCCAAATCAGGTTCAGAAAGGGTGCTGAATAATTTCAGGGGATGGTGGGAGTCATGGAAAGGTTATTTTCCGATAGGCTTTTGAATAGCTACCAGTTTAGGCAGTCAGTTTCCAATGTGAGATCTGGAACTGTGTTAAGCATCTAAACTTCTTATATGGTATATGTGGAGAGTCGGACATCTCTGGTTGCAGTACTGGGTCAGTGCGTGTTGTATCGACAAGGTATTGCTGATCTTCCCTGAGGGAAATGCTGAGAGTGTGAATGGGTCTTTAAACTCCTGTAAAGCTAAAATGTAGACCCCCTTTCTTGATTCTTCTGGGGGATGCGCTTTCACCTTGTGGTTGACAAAACAGAGTTATTTTCTGAGTATTGATGCCTAGTCTGTTTTTTCTCATTTTGTTTTTATTTCTTTAATGGATCGAGAGATTTAGGAATGCCAGCATATGCTCCCCTTCCTCTTTTTGTAGAATCATAGAACGGTTTGGGTTGGAAGGGACCTTAAAGGTCATCTAGTCCCAACCCCCTTGCCGTGGGCAGGGACACCTTCCACACTTTTCTACCCTTTCCCCTGCTTAGTTCACCAAATGTAGCTCACTGGTTAGTGTACTTACGTAGGAGGTGAAATCAGGGTGCAAATTGCTTCATGATGGGAGTTTGCTGTTTTTTGGTTTTGCCTTCTGAACTATTTTGCTGAGCTAGTCTGTGGTATTTTGTAGCTCTTGAATTTAATTTTGTTACGAACAGTGGAGCAACATCAAAGATTAATTGGGCTAAATACACATTACTCTCCCTTCCCAGGGAAGTGTCCTGATTATTAAGTATAGGCCTGGTTCCTCCATTTCCTTCTTCAAAGATTACTTATTAATATTATTGAAATTATTTATTCAATATGAAATGAAAAGCATGCTTTAGGATGCAGACCTACATAGCTACCAAATGACAAAGTGGTTAGTGCTTTCTCCCTCTAGCCTATTGCTTCTTTAATTATTATTAGACATTTTAATAGCTTTAATAAGAAGGTTAGAGAATAATTTTATCTTGGACGTCCATTGTTCAGTTTTTAGGATGACTTCCCAGGCTGAGGGTCATCTTTATTTTGGTCTCCTCTAGCAGAGGATAATTGTGACTCTACAATATTGGGATGAAAGCGTTCCTTGCTTTTCTTCAGCCATGTCCTTTCTGAAAGGAAATCGTGGGTGAAATATCTATCAAATCGGGTTTCTCAAGAGCAAGGTGGAGAAATTAGGCCTGGCTCATGCCTAACAGAACAACAGATGAGAGGCAGCTCAGATCTGGAGAAATGGAGACACTTCTGGCTGTATGGAAAAAAAAACCCCAAACTGCAGGTGCCTCAGACTTTTAGCTGTCAAAGGCTAAGACTGAATTACAGTTGCAGTGAGGTTTTTTTCAAAGTAAGCAATAGTCAAGCGGGGATTTTTAGGTGCAGAGCTGTAGACTGCTGTATTCAGTGGATATATTAATTTAAGCCTGAAGCTTTTTTTTTTTTTTCCTTCTGGCCATTTGGCACCCTGAAACAAAGGCAAATCAGTGACTACTGGAGTCATCCAGCCCAAGTGATCAATTCATGAGGTGTCATGAGCTCACTGCTAGAAGAGGAAGTAGTTTATGCATTTTTTGGGATGGTCCCTCTGCTCTGTCCAGGCTTATGACCTATCAAATAAATGCTTTACAATGTCATCTCCTTAAGCAGGTAAAGAGCATGCTTGGACACCACTATATAAAAATGTAGAGTTCTTGAAGATTGCTCGTAATATAGGTGACAATTTTTAGACTTTTTTTTGTGCTTCCTTGCAGTGTTTTTATGGAAATGACCTTGATGATTCGTGTCTCATGATTCTCTTCAAATGTCACCAAGGAGACAAAAAACCCCCAACACATTAGATAAGCAAAATTTGCATGAAATTTCAGTTTCACTTAAGACATCCATTGCCCTGAACAGTCACAATGGTTACAAAAGTTAACAGTCTGTCCAAATATAGTAATGATGGAAGTTATGAATTTTCTGTCCCCTAAATACCTTACTTTCAGAATAAATAAATTAATACATTTCTGATCCAGAAGACATGCTGTTTTATTAATTAGTGTACAAGGAATTGTTAGGTTAGATGATTATGTTCAGTTAAGTATAATGAATGTAATTAATACAGATTCTGGTTTTAGGTGGTTGAGTTAATAGTGCCATTAAATGCTTCTATTATGCTACTATTTGTTGTATCAGGGAAACAAAGTTTAAAATCAAAGAGGCAAAAATATTATTTCTTCATTCCTCTCTCAGTGAGAAAATTAACTTCCCCTGGTTGTAACATATGCGGAATAGTTTACATTTCTTTTGTAATTGCTAAAGCTTATAAATACACTATATTAAAACGTGTTCTAAAATTTTGCAACATATCCTTTAAAATATTTCATTACAATGTGGTTACAAAATACTATTCACAATAAGGGGAGTGTACTTGCTTCAAAGTATGCAGGATTTATTTACTAAACACCTCGTGTTCTGTTACATAGGTCTAGAAAATGACCAATAACCCACAACAAATACTATTTGAAAAGGAAGTGGTTCCAAGTAAGGATTTCGTCTGGGTGTTTTTGTGTCTTTTTGGTTTCTGCTGTTTTGTTGCGAGGAGGCGGTGATGAAAAGATGTTTCTCATGGAGTCACAGAGGGTACTTGTATGCCTCAGAGTTCCTAAGCCACCAAATAAAGAAACTTGTGACGAACAAGCTCTGGAAGCTATTTCATTTCTTTAGTCATATTTAAATGAGACAAAATTAAATTTTGCAGCATAACCAAGAATTGATGTAACTGTTTCTTCAGGGTTTGTTTACTTCATGCACAATGGAATATAGGAGTTTTGGAGGCAATGTGATCACTGCCCTTGGATACAAGGTGTAGTCCTAAGGGTCAGAAGACTACACTGATCCAATAGCAGAGAACACTCTTAGCAGATCAGTCTCTCCAGAAAATGCACTGATAATCTTAGGAAGACTTGGCAGAACACACTGCCCCTTCCTATATTAAAAAGCAATATATTCCTACTTTGAAAAAAATCTGAGCAGCAAAAACTTGATTTAAGGAACGTATAAATTTGAATCTGAGGAGGTAACTACGTAGCCGTGTAGAAGTGGGATAAAGAAACATACCAGCTAGCCATAGAAGAGCATTTGTTTTCACATGGTGATTAGTGCTGCAAGTAACCTGGAGTTTCATTGTGCTAATAAAATGCAGTCCAAATGTGATTTGAACAATTCCTATTTGTCTGATGTTTTTAAGAGAAATTTTTCAGCCTTTTCTGCCCTACAGCTGGTGGTGCTGCATCTCTCATCGCTATTACATTAAAGCAAACTCTAGACGCTTTAAAACCGAAGGTAAAATTGACCTGTTACCCATCCTGATGTATGAGCTTTGGATTGAACAACATCTGTTCTAAATACACGTCTTGTGAGGAAATGCAGTCGCTTCTATATTTGCTTAGAAGTGACAATTGACTAGAGTTTTTCTTCTCCTTCCTTTGCTGTGCAGGAATGAAATTTCAGCCTCTGCTAGATGGATTTTCCCACAGTTGTTACCAGCTTGCGACACGTCTCTGTGTTGTTGCTGCAGCTGTGGGTGTCCTGTAGCTGGCTTACCTGGACCTGAGGGCAACCCCTTGTTTCGGTTTTTCGCGTGCATCTGAGAGCCAGAAGCAGTTGCATGTACTTTCTTTTTGCTTTTCCTACTTGCGGAAGACGCTGATGCATGAACAGGGAGTGGCTCCAAAAGCAGCCCTTCCTCAAGTGAGCTGTTGCTAGCGAAGTTCTGGTTTTTTATGAATGATCTATAGCGTCAGCTAATCACTTTATTTGTATGAGGTCTTTTCGTAGCAAAGCCAGAAAGACACAGCCCTAAAGCAACTATTTTACATTTTGCTGCTGCATCTGTTCCCTCTACATCCTTGCTCTCCCAACAGAGAAGATCATATTATGGTTTTTTTTCTCCTTACTGCTGAGAAGCTCAAAACTATGATAATGTTCTGACTTCATGAGCTGAAAAAACTGGCCAAAAGAGATGCAAATGAGAGAGAGGAAAGCTTTTCAGTATTGCACAAACTGTACAAAATTATTCTGCTACAACTTGGGTAGTTGAACTGAAGGAAGGAAGCAGTGATTCAGAGATAAGTGGTAGAGGCACATTCTTGTAGATGCTGCTACTTCCATTTCTTTCCCACCCCAATCAGGGAATTTGCAGCAGAGGGATGGAGCTCAACTTTATGCTTCACATGTGATATTCCTAAGCAATACCAAGATAAAGTGATACTGAACGGTCTCATTTAGTAGCACATATTTCTCTGACACTTCCTAGATTTCATAAACATTGGATTTATTGCCTACTTGGGTTTTGTTTGAGATGATAAGGCTGAAAATCATTATGCAATGTCAAATTCTGCCTAGGTTGTTGTTTCCTTGTTTAAGGACACGATAAACCTGTAATTCTAGCAAAGAGATTTTTTTGTTATTGGTGAGGGATGGTGAGAAACTATTAAATTCCTGCACAAAATTAAGAGACAACAGGAAAAGACGTTACTGTAAAACCTATCCAGGCTGTTATGTTACAGAACTTTTTTTTTCCCCCTTGAAAGGTGTTTGATAGGAGATGCTTGTGTCTTTCAGTTATATAAAACCCTGAAAATGTAGAATTCTAGTATTGACACTGAAATGCTCAACATCAGATGAATATAGCCCTGATTATTACAGGAAACTTAAATTGGTAGTACGTAACTGATGGGAGCATGAATGGATTTTTTTTTATGCTGTCGTAAACAAGATGTAGATCAGCGTCTTTGATCTAATCTCTAAAAATTCCCTTCTCCAGTCACGTGTGTGTGTTATAGTATCCCAGTATTTTTTACAGAGAAATCCTCTCTCTCCTCCTGTGCATACATAATATTTGAAAAGCAATGATGATGAACTCTTCAACTGTTCCTGTCTACAGTACCAGTCCTTTGAACTTCACAATTGGCATTTGCTCCTTTTTCTATGCAAAAGTGAAACTTAAACACGCTGGCTGCCTTGCAAGTTGTGAATCCCCACGATTTTCTCACCACTTTCCTTCTGAGACATACCGAACTCTGAATAATTTTCTACTTTCATAAGCAATCGTATTAACTTTGATGGAGTGATGCTGCTTGGATCAACATTGAAATTCAGTTTGATAGCCCATGATGCAGAAACGTGTTTGTATAGCAGTAACGTAAAAATGATAAACCCTGCTGCTTCCTTGCCGATTTCAACATAAAGGCCTACTGACCAACTCAAGAGACGTGTTTGAGTTATGTGCCACAAAAGCCTGCATGGCTGAGGAAATGCTACGAAATGAAGTAGAACAGGAAAGAAATCAGAAGTACTTCAGTGACCTGAGTGCATGACACTAAGGTGGTGAATGTAACGTAAAATGCATTAAATGAGGCCTGAGACATGATTTTCTTGAAGCTACTTGGTGTGTCAGGAGTTTTGTGTTTTAAAGAGCTTCCAGTTTGCCTTTGACCCTGCTGCAATAATTTAAAAAAAACGTTTCGGTCCCTGTAATTGAATATGGTTTCTGCAGAACCTTGTAAATTCTGCAGATGGAGGATCTGTATAATGGGAGTTAGAGGAGGTCCCTGGTGCCCCTTTCGACTACAAAACAAGATTTGTTCAGTGTAGACGTTTGGATACTTGAAATTCATTATCCGTCTGTAAAGATGGTAGCACAAATCTCTATCGGTAGAGTCTACAGGCTGCAGCCAAACCTTTAAAAGGTCTCCTCTATCAGCATGAAAGGTTAGTGTGTTCTTCTGCAGGTTTCTACATCTATCTTTTATGATGTCAACTGCCACTGAACTGAGAAGAGATGAAAAAGAGGAAATTTTATTAGAGAAAAGGATGGGGTAAGGTGGCTGGTGGAGGAAGGCAGGAGAAGTTTCCGTTCATTGGAATGAAATTTTAGTATCAAAGGGTCACTGCAACCTTTAAAAGGGGATTTTTTAAATAGCTTGGTGTACTCGCAGTTCACACGGCAAGAGACTTTTCAGAAGTGGTCTACTGTTCTCAGGCCAGTTTTTACGCAGGCTGAGCAAAAGCAACTCCAGAAGCTAAGCTACTGCATCTGCCCAATATACTCGTCTCGGATCTTGCCGATACTGGCTTTTTGGCTGCAGCGCTGGGTCTGCTTCAGCAACAGAGCCAGCATCTATTGGTTTCCTCTGTTGTCACCGGTAGATACCAGTGCAGTGATGTGGAATTACTACCAAATGCTTCAAACAGTGACATGGGCCTTTCCTTTGTTCTCCCCCAGGCAGCTGCCCAGAGGCCATTAATCCGTGACAGGAAAGAGGAGGACTTGGCAGTCATTTGACTTGTACATTGACAGAAGGCACATGAACAACTGTTTATTTCCAGAATCTTCCTGGGTAATGCTGAACATATCCCTCCTTTTATGAAAATGTAGCTGGTTATGATCTTGAGTCTAGGGAGAGAAAGGAAGCTGCATATTGATGTTTCTAAGTGCCCCTCTTTACTGTCTTGCCCTCCTTATAAAAAATAAATGTAATTTAAAATTCAAATGATAACATTAGTGAAATCTTATTAAATTTAATTTGATTTAAATTAAAATAAAATTAGTAAAAACTTAAATTTACATAGAAAAAATGCATAATAAAAGATTTAAACTGTGGAAGTCCTTAGGGAGAAGCACCATCACAACCCTCCTTTTCCTTCTCCTCTACCCCGCCTTTCCCACATGGCTATATCGCGTGCACTCAAATTCTTTAAGAACTCATGCACTTGAAGGAGTAATAGACTTTTCTGTATGCCAATAACTGCAAAAACATGCCATTGCAAATGAAGAAACTGATATGTAAAGGTTCAATGAGTTCTTCAAAGAACAAATGGAGCTGGTGTTAGTCATTATGTATCATTGCTTATATGCACGGAAGTGGGTGTATTTATATCGTGTTCCCATTCCTAAATAAATTGATAGTTAGACATATTTAACATGAACAGCTGTAAGTGCAATATTTATATTTTAGGTTTTTTTGGTGAAAATCTGCACATCACAGACTTCTACAAATGTAAGCACAAGATAATCCTTCTTCATCAGAATTAGTCATAATGATTGTGAAGAGTTCTGAATTTTTATATTGCTCCTGCCCCTGTTGTGAGTTTCTTATGGATAAGCTGATAGTTTCAGTTTTAAAAGATGTCACGCCAGCGTTTTTTATACCAATGACTAACAGCAGTTGTTCTCTGGTAGCAATTATTTTTATCTTTCACAGTGTATAAAGGCTTGATGTGCCCTTAACTAATCTTCTTGAGGTGAAAACTTCTTTTGCTTTTGTCTAAAGTTTTGAGTATTTTAAAGAAAAATTCTTTAGCTGTCCATTAGAATGAAAAAATGCTTTGTCAGCATTCTGGGATTTGTTTTGATTACCAGTTACCTTGTGATTGCATTAATATTGTTATAATTATTTTAAAGCAGATTTAGGGTTCGACCATTCCAGTCCTGCTCGTAAAGAAGTGCATCACTGTAAGGAAGGTCTGGCATGGTTTTGGTGTAACTAAGCCTATCATCCGTTCTCCCTGGGTAAGGTATCGGCTTAGGATAGTGATTTGGGACTAGTTTCACCTCAGATACAAGATATTGTGCATAAAACTTCATAACTGTCTGTGATAGACTACTTCGGGACTGTAAACCATTCATTCTAGGTTTTGATGATCTGAATGCTTATCTGTCCCAAATAAAATTACTTCTAAGCAACATATAAAGAAATCGTGCTACCATTAGTTGAAATTTTAAAAATAGTTGTAGTATCTAGTTCAAAAATATTCTTCTGTTTCAATATATTTTCAATGTCTTTCCTGTTTCATAAATGTTACGAATTTGACTTTAAAGGAACCCAATGATAAAATATTGCTCAGAACAGAAAGGGCAAGGTTTGGGGAATACAATACTTAAAGCTTGTGATTCAAGAGGAACACAGGCAGTAACTTGAGGCCAAGAGTCATTCAAAAGGCATTCAAAATTCAAGAAGGGGTGAGTAAGATTTAGATTTGAAAATCAGAGCATTATTCACTTCAGTAAAATATCTAAAAAAGATTTTTCTGTTTAAGTGTGGCTCACGTAGAAGCCTAGACATAGTAGGGTTAAAATGCGCAGGACTAACGTGTGCAGAAGTTTCTTGCTGGCTCAAACTGAGCAGAGCCCACAAGCACTGACAAGAATAAAGTCTAAAGTTTACTCTCCGTGTTTTCCCATTTGAAACCAACTCTTTGGGGTAGAATGGGAACGGAGTATAAAAAAGGTATCAGAAATATTTGGGATAATGTCATTAACATCATAGTAAATAAAAATGGCCATTTAAATGCTCATTAGAAAATCAGTGCTTTACAGGAACATGAAAGATCGACTCTTGCCACACCTCTTGTTACCTCCTCCTAAAATGGGAATCACCGATCCCTTGTTCCTTGCCTTTTACTAAGGCAATAGAAAGGGAAACCGATAGCATGTCATACAATGCTACTTACTGAACTGAGGTGTGTGAGGAGGGCAGGGAACTGGCTAAGAAGAGCTCACAACCAAGGGATAAGATTTGAGTCATGGTCTACGCTTAACAGCGTGTATGACAACTAATCGGGATCCCTGGCTATGTCCAGATACTGGAATTACAGCATCATTAAATGCTGTGAACCACCATCTTCTGGTAGATGCTGCCTCTCTCCTTCTAGTCTCCCCTTCCTGTGACTGTACTTGAGTATTTAAATTTACCACCAGCAGCCTCCTGTTTAATCATGTGGAGATAGGCAGTCTAAACAAGTTCTGCTAGGAAATCCATCTCCCAGTTGAACCACTGAGTGAATAAAAGACTTGGCTCTCATTTTGTCAACGCTGTTTATTATATGAATACAATACTGTTCGCTTCAACAGATCCGTGAAGGATAATCATTACTTTCCTAGCACAATATTTTTCCTGATTTGGGGAAGGAGGAGTAAGAAAAAATCCACCCTGATCTGAGACCTGCAGTCAAATATATTGACATGTTTTTCTTCATTACAGTCTTTAATTTTGACTGTCTTAATATTAGCTAAGAAGTCCTTTCTTGTATGAAATACAAGATTTTGGGTTTTGTTTTGAAAATGTTCAAATGTTCTTGTTAACTCGTAAGCTTCCTTTCTCCTCCCTGCCCCAGTTACACTGACAATAGCATTGAAATCAATTTATTATTCTGTCAGTTTAGGAGTTTTTTTAATGAATAGATATTTTCCTGAAGAAGTTGTCTAAGATTTACAAACCAGCTCCACTGATGCCTATATCTCTTTATTTCTTTCCTCAGATGAAGCAACTGATAAGCCTTACATACTAAGAAGGCAATTTGATCATAATTGCATCAAACTGTGCCATTTCATCAAACAAGCTAGTTTTACTTGTTTACTCTTAAACTTTTAATCACATGTGAGAAGATCTATGATTTGTGACTGCATCAAGCTTCATCCATCTTCCGTAACAGAAAAAAGTCTAAAATAGAATTTGATCACTTATTTTAAGCCATATTACTGTGATAACTGCTCCACAAGTGGTCTGGGATATCAGTTTTGTCCTCAGCATCCTTAATTATATGGCTGTCTAATTGGTTCTTAGTATTTAAACGTCACAACACAGATTATCATCAGTTACTGTCTCGTTAATACCACCTGGTTTGATACACAGTGCTATCTGTGCAGTCAAGTTTTCTGTCTACGTATGGGATGCAAAGCTGTGTAATGGTCTTTGACAAACACTACAGAAAGAATAACGCTTGGAGAAACTGTCACTGGTTTGGTGGCCTTTATTTCAACAGCTTTTTGACATCCTTCTGTGAAAGACTGATGCTGTGTTGGGGAGGACAGAGGGTTTTCTTTAGACATTTTTGTTAGCGTTATATTCTTAGTTTCTTTACAGTATTGGAGAATTGGTGGATACCAAGCTCTTGGCCCTCAAATTGAATACACAAATGGCAAGTCTGAGAAAAGGAGGCTGGAGCTGAAAATGCTTCCCTGCAGTCTTGTGCCAAACAGAGGTTTGGCAAAGAAATTAATCTACAAAAGCCTTTTTATGAAATACTGCCATTCTGAATCAAATACTTTCTTTTATCATGCTGGAAACAGTGTAGTTTGCTCTTACTTTTTGACCTTCTTAGCTGTGGTTGCATTCTTTTACCTTTCTTTGTGAACTTAAAAAGAAACTAATCTCCACTTATACCAGGTTATGATAAATCAGAACATATCTAATAGACTAGTTTGGAGAAACATCTCAAAGGCTTTCTTCATTTGTTTTACTGGAACTATTTCATCTTGTTTCTGCTGTACACCAGTTCTCTGAGAATGCTAAAAGAGTTTTGAGTTCAGAACTGGGGGATCTTTCTATTCTACATCAGCTGCTGTTTGAGGTGTAAATGAGTAAATTTCAGCCTTGACCACTGACAACTTTTCCTATAGGTAGAACTTCACGACTATAAGTTCCTGAAATACAGTGACCAGAAACCATAGTCTTGTGTAATTAGGAAAAGAAGATTTAAGCTTTCTATTAAAACGGAAATCGTGGGCTTTCAGGTCTTGGAAAACATTAAAACAGTGGAATGTACAATTACACATACAGTTTTTTAGGGGACTTCTGGAGAAAGTGTCACAGCTCAAATGCAGACTTGAAGAGTTGCAATCCTTTTACAGAAAAGGCCCAACGCATGCATAGAAAAAGACAGGAAGTATTCCTTGGTAAGCAGGGCAAGAGCAAAAATAGAAAGCGTTCTCTGATACCGCTGTGTAAGTTGCCATTACATTATGCTTCGGGGAATGACAGCAGTTGAACGGAAGAAGAAAATTGGTGGAGGTAGAGATGGCAGACCATAAGAAGAATTGTGCATGAAGTGAAAATTGAGTGATTGAGTTGGCTGAACCAGGAAATAATTTCTCCTCCTAATCTAATGCATTAAAGGAGAAAAAAAAAATCTGAACTGTGGCTGTGGGCCATGAGGCTTTTCTGGTGGCACAGCTACTATCACCTGTTTTATCCTTTTCTCAATCTAGACTTTAAATACCCAGTTTAAAACAAAATATTTTAAAATGGTGTACTATAGATCTTAGCACTGAGGTAAAAGTAGAGGATGGATTTTCTTGCTCTTATCTTGGCAGCTCTGCTCGTTACATCTCTGACTGTGTTTTCATGTTAGATGACTATTTTGAGACTGCAAAGCAATGTGGAATGAAGAGATAGCTTGCCTTTCACAAAAAATTTTAAGCCAAGAACTTGAGACAAAATTCAAAACAACATCTTGAAAATTGCAGGCCACTCCAAAATTGGAAGAATCAAGAGAAAATATCAGGACATCTTTCATTAGTTTGTCAGAATGACAAATAACTGGTTTTTTTTTTTTTATTTTCTTTTTTTAAAGGAAATTAAGAAATACACTTGAAAGAGCAGTGTAAGTTGTATCTTATTTACTTCTCTTTCTTGCAGGTCAAAATTAAAATTACATTGAAGCAGATACTTGTTCATGAGCTAATGGCCTGGATAAACTTAAGAAGTGGTAGCAGTTTAATAAAAATAAATGGTCTTTATTCAGTCTCTGAATGATCAGAGGGAGTAGAGGTTGTCATTTCAGTGCAATTCCTACATAAACTAAAAGTAGGGGAAAAAAAAAGTAGAACTAAAGCAACTTATAGTTCACCTTCGAGAAAATATTTGTCAAAGCAGCATCAAAGTCTGCAGTGTCATGAACTGACACAGAGAGATTCCTCCTGAGAGAGGCATTATATTTAAAATGTCTTTTCTCCTTCATGCCCTCTTTGAAATACTTTACTTTCATAAAAGCTATAGATCCATATTTCATTGCAGGGACACATAACCTGGTGTCCATCAAAAGTTTCCATTTTATAGATTAAAAGTAGAAGTTTTGGAACAGGACACCTGTTTGTTTTTTGTTTGTTTGTTTGTTTTTTCTTTTTCAGTATCTGTGAGGCTTTAGTTTTCCTTGAGTTCTTGGCATCCTGTATTTTAGTTACAGAGACTGTGGCATGAGGACCCAGCTCTGTCTCCTGCTTGCCCCCTGCTCGGCTAGCGGCGTGCTGCAAGTAGGCTGGTCTCGGCCGCGACGGCATCCTCTCCGGGCGCACGTGTGTTAGGATCAGTGTCATTCCAGAAGGCTCTGCAGCGGTGCTAAGAATGGCTTATCTGTTTTTATGGCTTCCAAAGAGACATCGTGTGTGTGTGTCTGTGTGTGTATTTTTATATATGTATGTGCCTGCAGTGTGAAGATGACTAAAAGTGTATTTGCCATTTTTTCAGTACGCTTATGTACTTGAGAGAAGGGGGTATGAATAACTGACAGCGCCCAGGCTTTTGACAGCCTCTTCCTCGTTAGTCCCCCAACCTGCGGAGGTGGACAGCAGTCGAGGCACTGTATAATGTGTTGTGACACCGGGTTAACCTTTAGTGCTCGCCTGTTCATTCTCAGAAGTGTACAGAATGGTGACTCCCCAAACAGAGCAGGAAAGGAGGGCTTGGTCACAGCTCCGGCTCTCGCTGCCTCCGCCTCTGCCAAGGGGGGACCCCCCGTAGCACTGTCCCGCTGGAGTTTGCCTGGGTACTGCTTTTCTCTCTCTGAGCCGTCTCTCTGCCGCATTTATCTTCTCTCCCATCTTCCTAATGAACAAAATAATTTCCAATTAGAGTCTCTGACCCTGGCTACTTGATTTCCTCAGCAGGTCATGTTTTGGACAGTTTGGGAATACCTACACTTGCAGCAATCTTAATTAAACAGCTGAATTCAGCAGTTTCGGCGAGTTCCAGTTTCAAACTGACACACTATATTTTGGCTCTACACAGAAGAATTGGTTTATTTTAATGCACATTAAAGCTAAACTAAGACAAGGTCTAGGTGTTGTGCTCAGAAGATATAGGCAGTATTACAGGGAGAGAAGCTACAGGACAGTAGAGATTTTAGATCTCCATAAAAATTTGAGTTTCATAAAAATGCATTTGAAGTTTGTAAATGCCAGTTTAGAAGTTTTTGCAGACACAAATTCTCTGAAACACACATCCTTCTTTTTCAAGAGCATTCTGGTTCATTAATTTCCTTAATACTTAAACTGTTTATTCGGGGAAACTCGTATCTGTAATTTTTTTATTGCTGTGAACTAGCAGATAATCAAAGGTTGCTGAAATTTCATGACCAGCTTTGAAGAGCATTTCAGCTTTTAAATGTTTAAATGCCTGAACTTAGCATTAAGATTTTTGTCTCAATTCCATAATACAGTACTTTTTTCAGAGTGGCCAAGTTCACATTTTCATCCAGAAAGGCCGAAGGCTTTGGAGAACAGGTAAAACTTGTTCTTTGAGGTGATTAAATGTGCATGAATTTGAACGAGTTTTTTAAACCTTTGCACTTCAACCCAAATTCAGCTCTCAAATTCAAACTTAGCCCAATCGAATTGGAAATTAGATCATACAAGTGTGTTGCTGTGTAACATTTTTATTTATCCATAAAACTCTCTTCCCTTTTGTCCTGTTTTTATTAAAATGTAGTCTAGAAGAAAGCCTTTTTACCCCATCCTGAGGCTGCATGTTGAAAAAAAAAAACCACCAACTGAGGCAGCACTATTTCCAGTCGGTTTCTTTAACTGAAGCTGGTCAGTGAACTTCAGCTACTCAGTTAAAGAAAATGTACTAAGTCTACAGCGTTAGTCTGACAAAGTGTAGTTCCTACCTTTACATTTCCTTTCTTTCCTTTAATAAAAGGATTATCTTGGTCTGACCTGCGTTAATTTCTCCCAGGAAGTCTGCAGCTGTGTGATTTACATGTAGACCTGTGTGGCTTCCTAGCAGCCGCTGCCTGAAGTACACACAAATTCATAGCAGCCTGCAATGACTTCTTGAATGGTGCATTAAACCGTCTGAAGAAGAGGTGTTTATGCAAGCCGGTAATGTAGAGTGTGTTGCCAGCTCTGTTTCTGGTGAAATTATTGTTGCAGTTTGACACGTCACTGTGTCTTGTTTTATTGTACTGTAATTTTAGAGCAAGATTCAAAGAAGTGAAGCATTTTGGTCCCAATAAGTTTTGTGCCTGTAGTTGCTGTAGGTATCTACCCGGCCTTTAGCCAGCGAGCCTCCGTTGAAAATTAACATAGCACAGGCCTAAATGACTGAAGTTCGTTCTTTTGATGAAAGTAGGATTTGCACCATCACTTTATCAAATTCGCTTGAGTACTCTAGGCTGAGTGGCCTAATGTGTTGGCTACTACCGGAAGGCCAAGCGTCTTTGTACAGCTCCATACTGCTCAGTATGTTGCTGTTGCAAGACTCCCTTCTCTGGAAGGAAGCAGGCAATTTTGTGGAGGTCTGAACCGAGGCGACTATCTTGCTGCCAGTATCTCTAGATCACCTAGAGCAATGTGGAGAGTTTTGTGGTTGAGGCACTCAGAGGTAGATTATCAACTTCTGAATTATATCCTTATTTCTGAGAGCCCTGGGTGCCTTTGGAGATTTTATAATCAGTTATCTACCTCGAACTCCACTTACTGCCTTTAAAATGGTCTTTCCTTTCCTATTCAAAGGTCTTATAAGATAAGAATTGAGATAGAGATAAGAAACAGAGAGATATAAGGGCTTTAATTGGTTGCTAGTTTCTACTGTTCTGTATTTCTGTATTTATAATGATCTCTCTTCAGTCCCTTAGTACTTACTAAGGGGAATACTTACTCTCCTCCTCCCACTCTCTGTCAGAAAGCCAGGGTATATTGACGCCACAATCTTGAAATATAGTAATTTGATAAATTGACTGTTTAGCCAATAATACCTACTCTGCAGATGGTTCAAAATACTTGTTGTATCACTCCAGAATAAACCGGTGACAGTACTGGCAAAGAGCTCAAGCTATGAAAGTCGCTGTGTCCCCTAACTCTTGGATACTGCGTCGTCTGTTGAAATTTGGATACCCTAGTTGCTGAGTAACCTCACGCTGTGCACTGGAAGGTGCGTAAGAGTGTGATACAGAGGCAATAGCAGGCTGGATGGGAAAATGTCTGAAGCTAACTGTTAGGAAATGCTGGGTCCAACCTCTCAGCGTACTGTGTCCAGCTTGGCTGGAGGTTTCCAACAACAAAGTGCCCCTTGGACTTTGTGCCAGATTATCCCCCTTTTCGTTGCAAAAAGAATCATCTGCATCTGTGGTCTAGTGTCCCACTGGAATCTATTAAAATTTCAGTCTTATTTGGCGCAGAATTTGAAAGTTTTTTGCTTTCACTAAGAATGTCCCAACACCGCAGCCTGTGGTATTCTGGGAACCATTTGCCTCGATTACTTCTTCCAAAGCTATTTTTAATCTCTAATCAAAGAGGAATTATGCCGAGCTTTGGGCCGTGAAGACTGTGGAGACAGAAAAGGAAGAGAAAGTGCCTACGGCACTCACCAAAGACGCAGGAAAATCAGGTACAAGTCGGCATTGCGGTTAATGGTTGGGATTCAGCAGCAAGGATGCTGAGATAAGCTCTGAAACGCTGTGCGAAGGCTGGTGAACCTGCCGTGTGCCGTCTTCTCTTTGTGGAGGGGAGGTACTTTGCCAAAGTGTCACGTATGCCTCCCGGGTGGTATCTTTCTGCCTGTCCTGGCACCTACCCAATGCTATCTGTCAGTATTTAACTTAGAGTGTTGTTCTTTAACTCTCATGTCTCTGAAGCACAGATCGGTGTCAGGTATGTGCCTCCATATCCCAGTTTTGTTCGGACTTGCTAGGGAGAGTGCTCCCCAAGGTTTTTCATCTTTCACCTGGACATGTATCCAAGATTAAAGTCCAGGCTGAGGCTGGACCTCTAATTTAAAGTTTGGAACCAACAGATTATGGGAAAATTAAATGTAAATTTAATTCCTGTCGGAGCTGAACAGCCGGGTTCCTCTCTGACTGCTTCCTTCATGCGGAGCTGGGGCTCAGCCTTCAGTGTCCATAACAACAACTTTCCTTGCAAATGGTGTCCTAATTCTGTCTAAAACTGTCCTGGGGGACTTTGACAGCTCCTCTGAGTTCTCTTTGCTATTTCTCTTCATCTGTTCCCCTTTATCCAAAATTCTTTTCATGATGCCAGTCTGTTGCAAATACAGTTTTTATGGCTTATTTGAATATTAGCTACCATTTGAACAATTTCAGCTCAGCGCTTCATGGGTTACTACTGAAGTTGAAGTACTCAAAAAAATCATTCAAGCTTTTATATACATATTCAGAGGAGATTTTTATCTTTAGAATATTCTATATAGCTCTCTAACTTCACTGATATGAATAAAAAAATCTGATCATTGGGTTGTTTTTAGATGGATGGAGAACGTATTTCCATTTCATTTCCCTCCTTCCCTGTCCCCAGACATTCAGAATTGGAGAAATCCAGTTTTGTCAGAGCATGCCCGTGGCCCGAGGACTGGGCTGTTGTCTTGGGAGTTAGAAATCCCTGCCCCAGAGAGAGGCATTTCAAATTTCAGTGAAATTTCGAAGCTGATGCTCTGGTATTCAGAAGGGTTCTTGAAGCACTGGCATTTTAGGACAGCTTTTTTCACCTTCACATTTCCTCACTGTTTGTGTGTTAAGAAATCCAGCGTGGTAAGATATTTTGAGAACACCTATCAGATAGATCTGTACTAGGTGGAGACAAGGTGACAGATGAGTCTTGCTGCCTCTACCCCTGAAGCTGTAAACATACTAGTCTTGAAATCAAGTGTGGTTTTATATGACTTGTGGTGGAAATGGTGATAGCTAAGGGGTTTTAAGGCAGCTGATGAAAACTAGCTGCTTTGATGTTGTTGAATCTTAGCAATACACCTAAAGAGTTCTTTATTTGCTTGAAATTCTCTTGTGATCTATCCCAAACATGACTGCTGGGGTTATGCTGGAAATGCTTTTTCGTTTTTTTTTTTTTTTTTTTTTTTTTTTTGTGTTAAATATGTTCCCATCTGCAGTTTAATGTTAGAATTCCTGTGATACCTGGAGAGACCTGTTCGGGAGTTCGGTGGTTTTCTTTCAACTTGAAACTTAAATCTGATTTCACACATCAGATTATTTAATATGATATAGTTACCTGAGAGAAAAAATTAGAAGTAATTTTGTAATTTATTGGAATAAATTATTACCTAGCATAAATTCAGGAGCCGTTTGCTGTCATTTGCTCAGTTCACTTGCACTTCAGTGTAAAAATGAATATGGTTTTATTTCCTGTTTCTTTAACATTTCTATTATCTAGAGTCTCTATCATTATTACCTACATGTTTGGAACATACAGCAAAATATAGTCCCTATTCATAAAGGCAAATACAAAAAGGAGACAGAAGAAACACTAGTTAGGGATGAAATGATTCTCATCTTTGGAATAAGTGGCAGTTGCAGAATATCATCTGCCTAACCATTGTCAAATTTTTGTAAACATCATGACAGAGATGAGTTTTAAGAGGAGTCTGAAGAGAAGGACAGCTGTTGCTTTGTGAATAATCATTTTTTTTGTTGCTGTTGTAAATGCTACGAACGATAGCATTACTGAAAACAGAGATGGAATATATCACTTGGTTGCTCATCCTTTTAGTGCTTCCCTTCTGTCAAGGCCCAAGTCCCTAAAGTACACTTTTGGGGAACATATGTTGTCTGCCAAAACTCATTTGAAGTCTGAAAGCAGAATAATGTTTTGCTTAACTTTGGTTTTTCAAATGTAAAACATTTACATTTAGGGTGAAATGCTCCTTGTAACTACAGGATACTGTAACTGTAAATCATTAAGTTTCTTCCGAAGAAGTTCAGCTGTTTTAAAATTTGGCTATAAAGGCTATTTTTAAAGGCGTATTTTTAAGCTACAAAGATGTGTTTTCTCAAATTACTTGAAAACTAAACTGACTAGACTAGGAACACCATACCAAGAATTTTAAAAGTGTTTGTGCCTTACAATAAAATAAGTGCTTAGGGTGGTTTCTGTACCAGCTAAGCCCTGCAAGTATCTCATTACGTCAAAAAACACTCTCGCCTTTCTGGATGGAAATAAGATAAAATTCTAAATAGGCAAGTGCTGTCCATGAGAGCTGCTGTGAGGGCTGTGGAAATTCACACTCTGCCACCACCTTCCTGAAATATTTAACAAATTGAGTCAATAGTTTGTTAATAATATTTGCATATTTTGCAGGCCCAAAGTGGAGGGATTTGGGGCAGCAGAGTCCTGCAAAGCTACCGGGAGTGCAGAGGCGATGTGCTGCTGCCAGCTGCCTTGCCCACAGGAGAGACACAACCCAGCTCTCAGCTAATTGTGTAATATAAAAATCCTTTCAAGATAATTTACTAAACAGATAGCTCAGATGGAGCTCTATTCATGGCGCTAGAGTATTCCTGATAAATGAGAGAAGATAACTAGAATTTTTTTCGTTGCTTTTTTTTTTCCTCTCTGCATGTAAAATACGCACTTTTTCTAGCAGACTTCTGTCCTTGGAGTACCTGCCTTGCTCCGAGGGCCAATGCAGAGGCAAAGGTAGTGGCTTATGGCTTTCTGTCATCAACTGCCATTTTATTTCCACTAGCTTCAGCAGAAATATCACCGCCAAAAGCGCCTCACCTAGGTTTAATGGTGAAAAACGTCCAGAAAACTTTCTCATTGTGGCCCAATCTATGGCTTTACTTTTGAGGTTATTTACTATTAACTTCAATAGGAGGAGGATTTAACTTTCTCAGATTTGTCCTTTTCAGAAAGTACGTTAAATTAAAACCTATCCATGTATGAATGAATATATAGTGTCTGTACGTAAAGCCTTATGCATATGATAATGTGTTTTGTAATACTTTGAGTTGAGAGCCTGGGTGGATGAACCACTTGTGAATATGGGCAAAAATTGCTCAGCGGATTATATAAACTGCTTCAGAAAAAATGTCCGGCGCAAGTGAGAGCGCTGAATACTCCGAGTAGCTCACGGCACTCTTAAGATGCTGGAAATGTAAACAGTGCCAGTACATCCAAGCTGAGAACAGCTACTCTTATTTTTGAATCATTTAGTACACTGTACTGCAGGAAGCCGGCTTACCCATTTTCATTGCAGAGCACACGACCGCGGCACAGCACAGGAAGGCACAAACCCTTCAAGGGTGTGGAATTAAGGGGAAGAAAAGGGAAATGTTTTGCTGAGAGTATTTGCAGGGAGTGAGGTGTCCTGCAGCAAGATCAGCAGGTTTGCTTTCACGACGGGGTTGAAGTTTTAAGATAATTCAGTAGTCCTCAGTTTTGCCTGAACCTGAGCCTCTCAGCTGAGCAGTAAGAGCAATCCAACGTTTAAATCCCGTGGGTTTGGTGCCTCCTCAGTCTGGTTATAGTAATTAATCTAAGTTCATGACTTTGTTTTGTTGAATATTTGCTAACAATACATAATTTTAAAGTACTGGCTAGCCTACTGGGTCCTTCAACAGATTGACACTTCATAGTTTTAAACACTTCCAATCCAAATACATGATATAGTACAAAAATGCCTAATGCACGAGCTGATGTGGCCTAGCTTTCGCAAGGTAATTTAAAGTGCCAACGTACATGTTTATGAAACAAGTTACTGGTACAATAAATAGCATTTTAATCACCTGCTATTCATTTGTTAACTCTGGGGTGAAACTAAACTTCTAAACTACAATATAGGCATTATACACAGCTACATCTGAAGTATTTAATTACGTTTAAATTATCAAATTTTTTAGTTTCCTTATGTTCAGAGAAGTCAGATAATGGAAACAGAGAAACTTGAAATAGCAATCTGTTACTTTCCGAGAGCTCCTCTCTGTCCTCACCAATGAGATTTACAATGCTGTAATGCTGCAATTTCATCATTATTTTGTAATCTTCTTAAATGAGTGTCTCATGTTAGTGCAGGCAATCACAATAACTGCTTGAATAGGATTTGCTGCTGAGCAAAGCTGCTTGTGTTGCAAAAGCAACTAGAGGAACACACAAGCAAAAAAACATTGTGCAAAGGTGTTTACTTTCCCATCGGGTTTAGAGTGAGTCCTGGGAAGGGAATTTAGTTATGACTTCACCCATGCTAATAGGATGCCAGCAAATTGTCAGAAAAGGAAATAATACTCTAATAGCAGCTTCAGGCAAGTTCAAAAACAAAGGCAATTTGTAACCACAGCACTTATTTAATGTGGAATACTGCCCTGTTTCTACAGAGTGAAAAAGAAGCTTGCCTCCTTCAAAAATTCCCTTGGCATCGCAATGCCTACTGCTCCCATGGCCTCTAAGCCTAGGCGAGGGCTTGCGCTGGGTGAAGCACGCTGTCTGCGAGGCAGATGATCCTTCATACTCAATAGCTGTGTCCCGGGGAGCGAGGGGCAGGTTCAGCAGGTTCCCTTCCGTCAGAGGTGGCGGCTGAGACGATGGAGGCACAAAGAAATTACCCCAGCAGATCATAGAATCATAGAATTGCCTAGATTGGAAAAGACCTATAAGATCATCTAGTCCAATCGTTAACCTAGCACTGACAAGTCCCCCGCTAAACCATGTCCCTAAGCGCTCGCGCCTCTTCGCGTTTGAACATGCTCGTCTTAGAAATGACCCGATAACTCTTTGGAATAAGGTTGCCTCAAAACCGACCTTTCCTTAAGCATTATTTATTCGTGTTACAGTGTACTTCCTCCTTTCGGATAAATATTGGCTGTGCGTTCGGTATATGTATTATCCTGATAAAATCTTTGAGATTATTCATGTGGGTAAAGTTATGTATATGGGTCTGTAGTTATAGGGTCTGAAGATGACATTAAATCACTAGCGTTCACGGTTAATAGAGAGGCATTAAACAGCACAGTCCTAGCTTGATTTTTAAAGGTTGTTTTCCCCAGAAGAATATAGTAATAATATCAACATATGACTGTTGTATCATACTTCTCAGTTTATTTTCCTCTTCAAACGCAGGCTAGGAAAATATTGCTACTCATTACTTCTTCGCCTGTAAACAGCCTGCTTAATTCGGCTTTTGTTCTTCTTATCAGAGATATTGATCTGTGTTCTGATGTCCCTTGACTGAGTCATGCTTCAGGCTGTTGGCCCTGGGCCTAATTGTACTTCTGGTTTCAGAATTCTTTGTAATAGCTGCCTGGAGGCTTCTCCCATTTAAAAACCAGGATTGTAGCTCCTGTGCAAGTAATAATGTAAATGACATAGTAACGTTGCCCCTTCTGGTTTATTTGAATTCCAGGTTCCTAACAGCAAATACCTTATCCTTGTTTTTATTTGCAGATTTTTGAAGTGGTGTGAAGAGAAAGTGAGAATTGTTGTAATCCTTATTATCTTCTTTAGAGCCTTGTGGATGTTCTGTAGTTGTCAAAATAACAGGCCCTTCCCACTCAAGTCACAATTCCGAATTTCTTCTTCTTCATAAAAGATTTTTTTGCATGCTTGGTATTTTTAAGTCAGTGTTTCTTGAGACTTCATTTTCAATTTAATTTTATGTGTGAAATAAGATGTGAAATAAGTAAAAAGGTAAAGAAAAATGACACATTTTTGTCCAAAGCACCATTAAAAATATGATCAAATATTGTATCCTGATCTCTATAAATATGAAAATATGTACTGATTTTAGATAAAAGTTAGCATGTGCTAATAACTATTGCATTCAAATATTTTTCTCCCGGTATATTTATCAGCCGTAATTAATGTTGCAAAATTAATGTTGCATTGGAGCTACGGGGGCTGGAGGATGTTTATGTACCAACAACTGATGACAGAGTTGGAAATGCAGTTGGTCTACCCCTGTACCTGTGTAGGCAGGGTGCTCTGATGTAATAATGTAAGACAAAGTTAGAAGGATTACATCATCAGGCTGTAATGTCACTTGCTGATAGTGTCAGGGCTGCAACATCATGCTTCTAGCACTACTGAAAGCTGATTAATTCCTTTTTGTATATCACAGGACTCACAGTGGTGACTCAGCCAGAGGCTGCATCTTAGCAGAGTAAAAAAATCATTTGTTTGAAAGAAACAGGTTTTATTCTCATTTTCAACCTCTGGAAATAAAATTGTTTATTTGTGCAATCCACTGGTTTCTCTCACTGACAGCAGTTGCTGTTAATTCTTCAAAGACACTTTAAGCTACGGCTAAAATGAGGGATGATGAAAATTTACAGGGAGCTTGCTTACTTTGTAGGCAGTTTTACTTGCTAAAAAAAAGTACCTAAAATGCAGCTAAAAAATATGTGGGCACCTTTCTATTATAAATGCAGGGACAGGACAAGGCCCTTAGCTAAGGATTTTAATTATTTGAGGATCATCTCATAAACGCACTTTCCTCAATCAAGTAGTCAGTTTGCCGGTTAGCTGTTGTACACTTAGGAAATACAGCAAAAAATCACTGGGCAGTTTTAAAGCTGAAGTATCACAAATCGTGTTACATTTCCAAGCTGGGTACTAGAAGACTTGTTTTTATAAGGATAGGTACAGATACATCATTGTCTGGCTTTAGACACAGTATCTCACTCTGATTTTCACGTGTTAAAATGAAGTGGCTTTCACAGCTAAATACTTTCACATGGACCTTTTTAAAAAAAAAGTGTTTAGAAACTGCAGTCTTAAAGGGGATGAAAAGCATCTTTATACTTGACAGATACATATTTCGGTTCTGCAGCTAGCTCTGTAGGAGTAGACAGCCCGTACGTAGCTTCTTCAACTTAACGAAGGTCTGCTTATGCAGCACATACAGAAAAAGCAGTTGATTTTTCCTCTCGCAGATGTAAAAGGACCTGTGTTTGTTGGAAGAGATGGGTGCGAGGACAGTGCATGGGAGAATGTGGAGTAGCTGGAGTCCTTATGAGTGATGCAGTGAAATTCCTCCAGCAATCGCAGCAGACGTCTTTGACCACCAACTCTAAACCCATATGAGAAACAGGGTAAGGATGTGGAAAAAATGAGATCACTATATTTTTCCAAGCTAGGCAGAGGTGGTTTGTGTTAATGTAGGTATTGAAGATTTGAATTTTACCTGCAAAGGTAGAAGATTATTGAGTACTAGAGTACTTCTCAGCTGATCTCTTTCCACACTTTATTTACTCCCTTCCTTTCCCCTCCATGCTTACATTTGACATTACAGCTCTTCACAATTATTTACCAAAGAATAGAAAGTCTTAATAAGATGAGAGCCTGCAGACACACTTAAGATATTTAATTTTCACATCTGAAGGTTCTGGGAAATTCAGGAGGTAGAGAAGGAGTGAAGATTGGTTATTTGTTATTTCACAGCTGGAAATACAGGTTTTCAGAGAGACAGCAAACATTGACAAGAAACAAACTCTGGTCCTGTTTGACTGTGAGAAGGCGATAGGTAATCATTGCTAAATCTAAACAATGTAATTATCAGTGCATTTAAGCAATAATGTCTCAGTTAATTTTCAGTTTTTGAGATAGTATGGCTGGCAGATTTAAGGAAAGAAGAGGGCACAGAGACAGAATATAAGGGCAGCTTGAAGTTAAGAGCTGAAATTATATTTTAAAATTAGTTTTAAAAAACAGGTTGTTGATAGAACATTGATTTTAGCTCAGAGTAGTAATTTCAAACAGCTGGAAAAAGATCTCTTGAATACACCTTCAGCTCTTGGTTTGATTTAGACCATGCAAGTAAATGTGAAAAAGTGGCTGCCATTAAAAATGGCAGAAAGCTTTGTGAAAATACCAGCCTCAGTTAAGCAATTTCCTATAGGGTACATAAAAACATAACTTGGAAGGTGGCTATTTTGCAGGTATTTCCAGTTATTTAGCATCTGGTAAGTACAATAGGCTTGCTTTGTTATACGGAATTTACTTGTCTTTGTTGCAAACATTATTTTAGTTTTTTTTTTCCGCATATATTTTTGCTTGTATTGGTGTATTTGCCTAACTTTTTGTATCAGGAGATGTGGGGAAAAAAGATCCTGGTGGAAGCGGGAATCTCAGATACACTAAGGCGAAGAGCCAAGTTGTTCTTCACTGAGAGGAGGAGATGGGAAACAGGATGCAAGTCTCAAACTCCGCTAGAAGGACTTTAATACTCTGTCTGGTTAGCTTTTCTGGCTCAAAAAAATGCATAAATTGGACAGTTTATTCTGACTCATGTCAGGACATGGAGAGCTAATAACCTCTTTTTCAAGCCAAAGGAACTGTCCCTTATTTTAGTTACCTACAAGCTACTTCAGAGGGAAAAAACTCTTCATGCCTACCAGAAAACCCAATTGGCTTTGAAGAAGTGAAGACAATCACAGGTGAAAATAATTTAACTAAAACCAAGAGACTTTAGTTAAAATGATGTGTCCTCGTAACCAGGAACAGGTAGTCCACTCCCTTATGTTTCAGTTTCATTGATAAAATTTGAACAGAAACCAACTTTGTACAAGTTTTCCCCAAAACTGGCAGTTTAGGTTGGTGATGTTTGTGATTCGTACAAGAAGCATTTTCTAGCCCTCCGTGTCTGAGAAGGCTATGAGCTGTTACCAAGGAGCAGAGCCTGACAGAAGCGCTTCTTTAAGGAAGGATTAATGACTAATGTAATGAAGCTAGGTAAAACATCTTCCTTGTCTGTCTTCCTATATGTTTAGGACAACTGCTGACAGTTGGATGAATCAATATCCTCCTAAAAAGCAGTATGTTCTTCTTTAGAGTTTGGAAGTTAATATTATAGTCGTTCTTCATGCTACCTTACTTATGTCAGAGTACAGTGCTCAGCCTATGTCTGGAGAAGGTTAGCTTTCCTACAGTATGTGGCAAGTACAGCAACAGGTAAGATGGTACTTACTTGGAAGAACCTGAACACAACTTGTTTGCTGAACGTAGGCTGACTGTTCATCAAAGTAGCACCCAGAAAAGAAATCTGGGAAAGAAAAATGAATTTCTCAGGCAGGAAAGCTTTCAAAAGACTTGTGTTGAAGGAGGTGCTGTAAAGACCTTATGAAGAAGGCATCAGAAACCAAAGTAAAGAAGACAGAAGGTGTTGTAATGAAGTGTAATAAGGAAGCAGGATTGAAGGTAAAAGCTGGGTGGAAAGGAAACTCTTAAAAATTAAACCCAGAAATACGACAATAGTGTCTAATAGATTTAATGCAATCTTACCCTTATTCTAAAATATGCAGAGATGTTTTGCAGGGCTGCTGTTCCGAGTATAGACAGAAGAAGTACTGCTTGGAGAATCGCAAATGTTCCCTGAAAGCAAAAGTGAAGAAGGACTGAACACAGCAGCAAACGCCTTGTGGTTTCCTCTCACTCAACTCCAAGAAGTCCAAAATCAGAGTTAGTGACTTAGGTGGGAAAAGAAGTTGCATAAGCCACCCCCTCCCCACCTTCTCCAAAACTCATATTGATTAAGAAGTTGTGAAAAGTACATCATCCTATCACAACTACCAGCACAAATTAAAAATAAATCAATCAATAAAAAAATCTCCAGTCAATAACAGCTGAAATGCCATCACTGAATAATCGGAGAACTTTGTCTGCCATCAGGTGATCTATGGAAGATTCTCCACTATGCCAAGTCATCAGGAGATGTGAAAATTGTTTTAACTTGGGTTTCTTGTCCTGAAATAAATCATAGATGCTATATGCAGAGAACGCTTCCTGCAAGGAATACGAGGCTAATGAAATGCTTAGTCAAAGGTCAGACAGGTAAATGGGTATCTTATACAGAATACAACATACTTTTTGCTTTTTCTTAGTAATATTTTAAAGCTCTATTTCAGAAATCTATAAAAGTACATACATATTTATGGTGAAGGTATACTTTTATAGATATTAATTGAGGTATAGAATAATTCTTGGAAATCAATAGATTCCAGAAAGAAAACGAGCCTCTTTTTTTCCTTAAGTATGCTGAACTATCATTGGCGAGGCTACAAAGAATTTTGTTTAAAAAAAGAAGTCTCCCTAGAATTTGTATGAATTTGTCTGGAAGCTTTCATACAGAACAAACAGAATGAAAGTCTGAGGCAAAATCACCTCCTTAACGTCTGCAAGGCTGTACAGAAGAGCGTTTGAGGGAGTATATATCACTACACTATTTTACATATTTTCTACAAACATTCAGTTTTACCTAATGGTTCAATTCAATCTCCAGGTCAAGCTGATGCTAAATCTATTCTGATTCAGTGCAAAGAAAGGCAAAGCAAAAATCCCCTGCTCATCAGCTGCTGTAGGGCTGAAAAAGTTTTGAAGTTCAAAAGTCACTGTGTTTCTTGTGATGGGATAATATAACTGGGAAAGATAAAGTAACGAACTCATACGTGCCATTACGAGAGGTAATGTTTTCCAAAAGATCATCAGATTTGGACTATTACTTGTAAAGGAAGAGTATAAGAGGAAGTAATTTTGGTGACAAAACAGTTGACACAGGGAAAAGAATGATGAGGTTTATGGAAATGTAATGAGTGGTAAATGGTTGCTTGCCTTTTTTTTTTTTAAGGGAAAAATCCTTATTTTCAGTGAAATTAAGCAAGCAGCTAGCAAGAAGAATGAAACAAAAGAGATGCTAGAGAGGAAAGAGAGAGTAAGTGAAACTGCACATTGAGAAATAGGTAGAAAAGCAGAAACACTAATTTCATGATTACAAAATGGCATTTAATTTATTTTTCATTTTCTACTTTATTGAAGTTTTTGCTAGGTATCTTGAATATATGGCTCTGCATGCCATGTAGGAGCGCTTTCATCTCATGACAGGGAAACGTAAGGATGATTAGGTGGCTTTTGTTCCCAGTGTCATCAGTATACAATTTAGAGAATATTTTTTTGACTTAGAGGGACGTGTGGGTGGGGAAGGAGTGCTAGTTTCACAAATTTAAAGTCATAATGCTTCATAGCAATGCTATATTTTTCTCTCATCAGCTATACTGACTGTATTCATTCAGAAGAATTGTTGGTTTGGGTTTTTTTTTTTTTCCTAATGCTGGTATGTAAAAGCAGCTGCTGCTGCTTGGGGATTTTTTTGGTCTCATCTGCATTTTGGAAGCATTTGACAACCCCGTCTTTGCTCTGTTTTCCATGTAATTTGAGAGTATCTCTATACAAATGAGTGTTCTCGGGAACCATGAGGTTTCTTTGAGGATCTCGGAAACCATGTTGCCACATGAATAGGATGCTGTTGCTGAGATAACAGCACCAGGGGAGCACCACCACTGTTTGCCCCCCACTCCAGCTGACTTCAGATTCACTTACCCTTATCTATAAAGGAAGATGGCATGGGAATCGTCCTCACAAGGGCGAAAAAGCTGTTTTAGCACGTTATCAGACACTAAAATGGAAATGGAGTGATACACAGTGTAATTAGTCACTGGTAGTGTGACTTTTATCAAAGTTTAAGATTTTAAGATAGACTAGACTAGACTATTTCGGTTGGAAGGAACCTACAATGATCATCTAGTCCAACCGCCTGACCAGTTCAGGGCTGACCAAAAGGTAAAGCATGCTGTTACGGGCATTGTCCAAATGTTTCTTCAACGCTGGCAGATAACTTATTCATAAGCAAGTCAATAAGTAAAATATAGTTAAGCAAGACTGACTAAATTTTACGCGTTTCTGCAGTGGGATCCGGATACTTGTGTTTTCTCTGGATGTTCTTTGACCAGGACCATCTCTCTGTTTTCTTCTGTGGTTTCCCATTGCTATAATTCAGACTTTTTTTTTTTCTTTTTAGGCTTGTAATTGCCGTGCAATTGCAGGCTCTGTCATATCCTTGACAGCCTTGGCTTTTCTTTCTCTTGTCTTGTGGTTTTGTCACATTTCTTGCTTCTTTCTGCTCCCTTGGGGCCTATCCAGCTGCCTCACTCTGGTTTCTATCCATAGTGAGTGAGAATGAATGCGGGTCCTGCATTCTTGATGTCAGAGTCTCATTTTCTGCCTTGTTTGGTGGCTGGCAGCTATCTGGCTTGGTCTGGGACTCGCAGCGCAACAGCATCGTCCTTCGTCCACAGCCCAGAGTAGTGAGTTTCTATACGCAGGTGGAGACATAAATTTAGGCATTTAGGAGGTACCAAAATTCATTTGGTTATTGTATTTTGAGCGGAGGGGAGTCGAGCTGGTTGCGGGGATGAGGACTTGCAGGAATGCAGCTGTCTCCGTTGGTCCCAGACTCGCTTGCCTGCTCCATGTCTCTCCCAGCTATACTGGCCAGAGTCTTTAGTAGTGTTTGTGTCCTCCCCCTTCGGCTGGAGCAATTGGCATGTCCATCTACTATTAAGTACCAAATAGCAGTACTATCCTCATTTGAAGTTCACTGAATTGCATATGATCATGTTTAATTAATTAATTAATTAGACCCCACATAAGGCGCTAGGCAAGCATTAAAAATCTGATGTCAGCTGATCACCTGAGGACTGTATGTATGTTAATATATGCAAGTAATGAGTATATGCTATATTATGAACATCAGAATTTTTTGACATATGCCTTATATTCTAAACGTGCATGGTGTCTGATACTGCATGTATGCGTTACTGCCTATATCAGATATGACCCTATTTATGAGTTTAACCCTAATTATACATCCATATATGCTACAAATAAAGGGCAAATGTAGTATTAGATACTGTCAGAGCGTTCCCACTTGGGTTTGAGGCCAGGACCAACACCTCGTCGGAGTGTTTTGGTTCCTTACTGAGGTGAACACGCGGCCTCATGTTATACCATCCTCCCTACCACCGCCATGGTCTTCCAGGGGATCATCTCTTCTCACGTACAGCTCTGGATATTTGTCCTGTCTGGAGGATTTTGTTTCCTATGTCTTCTTTCCATTTTTAATCTAATTTCCGAAACTACTTTGTAATCCCTTTCCCTCCCCGCCTTTTATAATTGAATTCTTGTACTACATTTTATGGATTATTAGAGATAAAAATAAAGACTGTTTTTGTCTTTGATTCCTCCGCTGCTTTTCCTCTTATCCCTTTGCTCTCTCCACCACTCTTACTGTGAAGTTTCTTGTTTTCTGAAAGGAATTAGGCCAAAGACTAGTGTGTGCTCTGTGTAATTTATGTGTGCATATTGCAAATTATATTTTCTTTCAGCAATTAACAGTCATTTTCCTTTTTGTTTCTTTTAAAAAGATTAAGAAATGGTGATTGAATTAAAGGAGGGAAACAATATATGACAATGCTGGAGGCCAGTCTTGTATTCTGAAACAGTGTAAAGGAAGGTTTATATTACGAAGCATGATATTGAAGGAAAAAAATTGCTACAGAGGTAAGGCAGCATGGCAGTAGCTGGGGTTGTGGAATATATTCATAAGATGAACACTTAAAAGTACTGGGATTTTTTAAAAAGTTTTTGTGATGGTGCAGGGTTGGGTGTGGTATGGAGAAAACAAATGGCTTTCAGCTTAGACTCCTCAAAAATGTGTGAAACCAATTATATGTGAAAAGGTAATAGCAGTAAGAAAGAATATGTGAGAACATATTGCTGGTGTGTCTATTGTGCTGGAGAAGCAAAATTCTTCTATTTAATGATAGGCCTTGTCACTTCAAACAAAAGGGTGTAGCTGATTTAAACTCTGAAGATGTTTTCTTGCTTGTTTAGTCACATCTATTCCATATTACCATTTTAAAAACTGAATCCTTCTTTTGAAAAAGTTTTTTACAAGAGACACTTTGAACGTGCTAAAGATCTCATCATCTGTCCACTGAAGTTGATGTCCAAGCTCCCTGAGGATTAGGAACAGGCTCAAAAAAAAAAAAAAAATCATTAGAGCTTCCTTACAGAGCCATTAATAGACTTTCATTGTTTATTTTGTACTAAATGATCCAGTCACAATGTAATGCACAAAATCAATTTGTCAGATAATGTAAGAGCTCGGCTAATATTTACTAATTTGGTTTTATACTTTATTTTTTATAGTCTGGGAAATCTACTTCAAATGAATAAATAATACTTAGGATGGAATGGCATTTTTACCTATCATTAAATGCATTTAAAAAATGTTATTAAAAAAATAAAATCTTAGATCTAAATATTCCATTTCAAGCTTATTTTTACATAATATTACATATGGCAAAAATAAAGCATTTTGTCCAATTTAAATAACTGTGTATTTCTAAGGAGAGACTTCCACCTAGATGTTGTTAACCATTAAAGAATAAAGGTATGAGATAGCCTGCAGCTATGGTGGTATTTATAAATGCTTTTTTCTTTTTCTTTTTTTTTTTTTTTTAATTTTTACTATTTAAATTGGAGTGTCTGTGCCTAGTTGCTCTTACGCACTAAAGATTCCTGAAGATTTTAACAGAAGAAAGTTTTAAGTCTCAGTCATCACACAAGGCAGAAGTTTATTAACTACACTGGATTTTCTTTGAAATGGACAACCTGCAAATGTTCTCAGTCATATCCACGTTTAAAAGAAACAGCAGTAAAAAAGGGTGTTTACTGTTAACTGTCCTTCTGCAAATTAAAGGAAACTGTGTTACTTATAGTTTGAAGTGATGTAACAGGTACAATTTTCAGGACATCCGTATTCTGTCCTCTGTATTTTCTAGTTTCTCATTGCTGTTCCCCAAATCCAGATGGAGGATCTGTAATAGAACAAGTGAAAGAGGAAGAAAAAGTAAATTGGGCTCTGCCATTCCTTTTAGTCTGTCCATAAAAAGGGACGATACTTACAGCAAGTGGGACCGCACATCAGTGTGAATAAAAAATACGCAGGATTAGTATCGGCCATTGTAACAGCAGTTTGGACGGCATATGAAACCTCATAGCTCAGAAACTAAAACTGAGCAGTAAGAATAAAGCAGAAATGCCACGAGGGAAATCGCTTAGGCCAGCCAGTATGCTACTGGGCCTTACACCTTCATCTTGCACGAACTCCAACGGATCTCAGTAGTCCCTGAGCCCTTTTTGGCTAAAACGGAATAGGACTGCTTGGTCACTGCAGCTTGTTGGGCAAGAGCATCACAGCTGGAAAGCTGCTGCTTGCAGTCAGTGTTTGCATTCAGCCTGCTTGCTCCAGGTGCTTGAAGCCTGTGCCAATCTAACCTTGAAAGCCACCGAAGTGTACGTCCTATACTCATATCCCGGTGAAGATACTAAAATTTCTCAAACCACCAAATACCTGCTGCTCGTGAACACAGTGGCAGTGACTGAACTGGCTGTGGAGGAGTTGTGCAACCTTATCACACGCTAGTTTCGTACTGAATAATATTGCTTTGGTTTCTGTGAAGCCTCATCGAAAGGAACAGTGTGAGAGAATGCCATTAATCAACATCAAGATTTTAATGCTTGACGGATTGAGTGGTAGTGGTTTTACACGTAAAATGATGGCTCATTTTCAGGATGCCACTAATTGTAAATCAAATTCTGAGATGTTCTGTTGGAACTGTAACTGTGGATGAGCATCATTATTGTTTTCAATTTGTGACTTTCATTTTGATAGGAAAATATATCATAAAGCTTTGATTTTTAATTTACTTTTATTACCCAGTGTTTATTATCATGTTCCTCATTTTGACTTGAGCATCCTGTGAGAGAATTTTTATTTTAATGGTGATTCGGTAAAAGAGATTAAATCAACCTTAAGAGTGTATTTTACTTAATTTCAATCATGGTTTATTGCTCAGGATATATTTATAAAGATACGCACGATTATATGAAAGGATTCATTAGGAATTATGTTACCAAGGAAATTACTTAGTGAACCTTTTCTTCAATACCTATTTGCTTTAAAATATTACCAAATGGGGGCTAGAGGGCCCAAATATGAGATGACTCAAGTAAGTAGGAACCTTTCTGAAGAATAATGCAAATATTGTGAGCACTATTTTCAAAAATAGCTAAAAAATAAGACCAGTCTTCAATGGGACTTAGACTTTCATTCACAAGAAGCTGTGAGTTCTCTGAAGGAACACGAATTGCACTTTTCAGGCTGGGCATCCTTGACTAATGCTGTGATGCTGATCACCGTTTTTAGCCATCCAAAAAAGCCCACTTTTCACTTAAATAGGCTGAACCTCTGTTACACTGAAAGGTATCTGAATATATCTGAACCACACCTTGCTAACTTTAAGCAACCTTTTATTTAATGTGAAGAGTTCCCTGTATGTAGGCTGATATTTAGCATCCAATTGAGAGCTTATGTGGCTCACGGACAAATTGGAGAAGTTCAAAGAAGAAAGGAACTTGCAGTCCAGAAACTAGGTTTTCCTCATTTTTTCTCTAGAGGCTGAGAAGCAGGAGGAGAGAAGGAAACACATAGCAGAAAATTCAATAGTAGATGGTATTTAGGAGCCAATGAAAGGGAACATCAACACTTTTAGGTACTTTATTACTACCTTAGGTTCTGCTGATAAATGTAATGTATTTATGAAGATATGTTTAAGCACATGATTATAATCCCAGTTAACTGTTGGCATAAACTTTGGGCTGAAAATGTGTTAAAGATTAGTCAGCACTCGATATATACGTACAGATACTTGTATTTTTAAGCATCACACCCTTTACAACACCCGTGAGTAATGCACTGTGAAAAGACCCAACTAAATAAATTAAACATTTCTTTCAGCTAGTTTCCAAGGGACCTGCTGCTTGCAACTGTTACGTAGAACACTGAAATAATTTAATCAGTGTAAAGAAAGGTCTCAACATGGCTGCCACGTCAAGCATCCTTACTGGATTATCAGGTGTATGAATTTGGTGTTTCCTAGCAGATGAAGATACTTCTTCATGAACGACATAACCAGTGACAAAATTTTATCTGAAGGACGGTTATTTGATGATGTGAACGTACACCAAACTGTGGAAAATACAGTACCCGCATATCCCACAAAAAGCAAAGGCCAGTGTTTCAAGCAGCGGGAAAAAAGAAAGAAAAAGTTTTGCATGTCTGACACGCAGTGTGCTGAAGGTTTTTGTTCTAAAGCTGAGCGCAGAGATTTCATAATGAAAATGCCAGCTCATCCTGAATTATACAGTACTTAAGCTACATCTCTGCACAATATTTTATTGTGTAAACTCATTAACAATTTGCTTTACGTGGTATTTTGCTTGTGGTACTTTTAAAAGTAATCTGTATAATGTTTTTTGTGTTGGTTTATTTTAACACCAGCTGCACAGAACTGCAAGGGGTCATCAAGCTCTCTATTTTGCTCAGACAGCAATATCACCCCATCCTTTTCATAAACAGATCAAAGATCCTCTGAATATTATTCAGTCCTGTCTAGGAACTTCACTGCTGCAGAAGTTAGAGACATTCCTCTTATGATCAGTTGTCCCCATCATTTTTTTTTTTATCCCAAGGTGATTTTTCTGATTTCAAAAGTGTTTCTTCCTCCTGGTGCTTCGGTCTCCTAAATTATTTATAAAGAACAAATATATGCCTTCACAGACTTTGTTTGGAAAGATAAACAATATTTAAAAAAAAATTATGTTTTTTAAGGTCTATCAGCATTGCTATTTTAGGCCTGAGTTTTATGAACTCACAGGTATTGATATAGCTATGCTGAATATTTGAAGGTGTGTTGGAGGTCCATGCAACTCAAGGAACATCCTGAAACCAGTCATTTCTTATGCAGGTAAGCCTGCGAAAAAAACAAATCTTTGGCAACAGAATGTAAAGCAGTTTTGGTAAAACAATAATCGTTCTGTGTGATTTGAACTTTGCGACATAGAGATTGACGTAGCTGTTCCGCATGTTTTCGTCTGGTAGTTACTGTTTCTCTGTCCTTTGACTGAAACATAACTGACTGTAAAGGTGTTTGCAGTTCCTTTCAGAGTGTAGCTTGATCTGCGGCTTGTAATTACGACGGTTAACGACAGGATTTGGTATGCTATGGTTTGTGGAGTTAACCTCCACGTTAGTGTAGGCGAGGTTCTGTCATGAAGAAATTATTATCTACTTAAGCGCTCTAAGTCATGTCACTGAGAATAATACCTTTGTGGTAACACATTGTATTGATACATTGTAATAATGCAATTTATGAACGCGTTCGTTATGAAATTAAACCAAACTTGACAGTAGGTAGATAAACAGCACAAGCTGTCATCACCTTGTGTTACTGTGTCCTCTGTTGGGATACGAACGGAGCGACAAGACGCTAATAGCGCTGTCTCTCTGGGGAGGCTTTCTGTACTGTACCCCTTGCTCAGAGGTGTATTTTATGCTTGACTCACAAAGGTGCTTCCACTCTAATGCCTGTGCAGAGGTGAGAAACGTTTTCCTTTTTCTACACGTGCTTATGTCTTTATGTGCTCACTCTATTGGCCACCTGTGTTCCCTGTGGCTACCTGGAATTGTATGCCAGATATATGGTAATGGCAACTATTGGAGCACTTTCAGGGTTGTACTTCCTATTTTAATTAGTCAGTTACTGTCATTTTTCACACTTCTAACAAATAGCTCGAAATACATTGCTCATGGTTGTGGCTGGGACAAAAACCTTCTGTTAAGGGGTGAGCGAGTCATCTGTCCCATGGTCCTCATTGCCACCTATTACACAATTATAATAAAGTTTTCTCCACTAGCGATCCACAGTTGTTCTACTTAGGTTACGGCAGTATAGCCAAGCTGTGTCCACAGCAGCTGGATGATGCGATAGTAGTCAGGTGATGCAAGACAATCCCTTGTCTAAGCCCGTTTGTTTTGCATGGAAATTTAATAGGACCACCGTCAGTCACTGAGTTTCGTCTCGGAGGTCAATAGCAGAACCATGGGGCCGGGATGAACAGCTGAATGACAACAGCCCCCTTGTTACCGCTTTTGCAAACACCTATGTGCGCCATGAATTGAGTTTGTGCATGACTTGCTCATTAGCACTGAAATACGTTTCACCCTATGTTAATATTTTAGGGTCACAGGTCCCTTGGCCCACCTGAAAATGGAATTTGAGCCTGTGAAGTAGTTTTACAGGGAGATAGGTAGAAAGTATGTCTGAAATCTGCCTTTGGGCAAAAATACTGTGGTTTTACCCGGTGAGATAGGACCTCCGTGCTCCTCTGCTATCTTCACAGAGAGTGCCTGTAGGATAATACAAGGAGGAAGAGTTGCTAGCTCTCCACTCTGGGACAGAGAAGGGTTTGACTCAGTCTGCACTTGTTCTAAATTGTTGCATCAAGGCACTTTACTGCCCGTTTCCTATTTATAAAATATAGAGACTGGGAGTCTCTAAGGATAAATTAATTTGCTGTAGACTCAATACATAAGTGAACTCTATCTTAAAAAAGACTATAATAATTGTTTAGTGCCAGAAGATCACCCAACAGCTTCTTATGGAATTTCCCTGCAGAGGAAATCGAAATAAAATATTTAGTTTTCAGAACTGTTTTGAAAAAAAGTAAGAATTTAAGAAAGAGGAGCATTTTTATAAACAGATTTTTTTTAAAAAAATTTGAAATTACTATTATGGTGTCATGAAATAATTTCATGAGTAATATACCATGCAACTCCCAACACCTCTTTGGAATAGAGAAGAGAGGTGAAAGCTGAAGGTATCCAAGCAAAGTGAAGTGCAGGACAATTTTGCTTTACAGTCGTCTCTAAGACCAGCTCTTCTAAAGAGTAAGCTTTATGGCTTTCCGTGAAAGACTGAAAATATGTGCAATATTGAGCTAAATTTTGCTAATCTGAGATTAAAAAAATTCAATTTTTTCTAGTCTCCTAGAAGAAGAGATTGAAACTGAATCTGCAGGTAGAAATAGCAGGATAAACAAAGGTTATGTCCCAGAAGAAAGTCCTTTTCTTACTACTACTAATACAACTTTTTCTTAACAAGCATCAAGCAATTGTATATTATTTGTAGTTACACATTAAGCTCTGGAAGGCAAAGAATTGTGGCTGTTACTAATACCAAGTTATCCAGCTCTGCATTGGAGAAATTAATATTGGCTCTGCAAGATTAAAATTGGTTTTTGAGTTTTGCTTATGGAAAGCTCATGGCTCATCGCTTCGCTTTGCAGCCTGCATACCATCAAAACCACAAAAAGCCTAGTAGGACTCCTTTAGACTCCAAGGGTTTGCTGGAAAGGGCTGTTATTTAAAAACTAGTATTTCAGGATTTGTAGCATTCCGGGATTCTAAGATTTTTCCTGATTTTTAAAGCTTTTATTGTTGACATCTTTGAAACCATGCTCTTTAAAAACATAAATGTTACTGAAGTGTTCAAGTATGCATTAATGAAATTTATCAAAACAGCCTCCTCTTATTTTACTTGCAAACTAAATGCCTTTACTCCAGAAGATAAGCACAGTGTTTTGGAGGGCTAGAGTCACCAGTGAGCTGAGCTTCGTCTTGGTCATTAATTTTGCTTTGCTAGCAATTATTTCTTTACCGTTAAATTTGAGATTATTTTGCCTGCAAGCTGCAGTGAAATCATTAGAATCGAACGTGCTGTCTTACGGTATGCGTCTTTTTTGAAACAATTATGCTCCCCTTTGCTAGTAACAAATGGGATACCAGGACTGAAGTCCTGGCAAAATTGATGGGAGTTTTGCTTCAAAAGGGACGCTGAAATAATCATGTCCTTACTGTGACTTTGAGCATAACTTGTAAGGAGAACTTCCATAAGGTTTTCAGTGTTTTCATTGCATTCCTTTAATCTGTGCTGCAGCTGGACTTATAGAAGCTACAGAATAAGGCTTGGGCTCTTTATGGTAACACTTGTTTTTATAGTTGTCATCTTCTGTTAGAGTCTGTGGTAGGCATCAAATAATTCTTACTACTACTCATTTAAAAATATTAAGCATAAATTTGGACTTTGGACTTTGCTTAATGCTAACAAGTATACTTAGCCTTTAGATTAATAGTGCCGTGGTCAAAAAGGAGTAGAAGAACTCAACAACTTTAAATAAAAGTTGCTGAAAAGGTTAGAATACTTGTTTCTTGAACATCTTCCTAATTAAAAAAAGGCAGTGTAAACCAAAATATTATTTGCTGTAACTAGTCCTGTCCTCAGTCCAGATCAAAAAAATGCAGCAGATTAGATAGAAAATCTTGTTGAAACAATACGTAACAAGAAAGACTCATTGAGTTCAATGTTTACATATGCTTTCAGTATAATTTTGCATATAGAAAATGGTGATAGGTTATTAGTAGCTTAGGAAAATATATATGACATAATACTCACAGTGAGGGGATCTGGGAACTGAGATACTACTATTTTTATAAAGCCACACGTCAATACTGGAGCTGCACAAGGCAGGAAATACATCCCAATTTAAACAGGCAAGTCCTGTGCAAAAAACCCCCCCACCAAAACAAAACAAAAAATCCTCTGGGTTTTTTCTTTTTCTTTGTTTTTTTTCCCCTCTCGGTTTTGCAACTCAAGAAACAGTATGAATTTGGACGTTATGTAAAAAATTTCAGGAAGACATGTCGTACTAGGTAGCAGAACTTCAGGCCTGATAAGAAGAAATAATTACTGATCCTCTCCATAGATGCAGCACCTCCCTTCGCTTAAAAAAAAAAATAAAAAAAATAAAAAAACCCCATAGAGATAGCCAGGTAAGTTGCTGAACTTCTGGAGGCATTGCTGCTCCAGAACAGTTAGCTAAAGCTTAGACTGATTTGTGTAAGGTAATTTTCACCAATTTTTAGTCTTCTGGCGTGTGGTTCTCCATGTAGGAGGGATTTTCAAAAACAGTATGCTTGGTAAATATTCTGCTCTACTGCAGTCTGTTCTTGAGAAAATTCAGCCTAATAAATATGCAAGGAAATAGACAGCAATAAGGAGAACTGATAGGAGAGCAGGAACAGATGACATGCAGTCTGCCAGTGCTTGGATTTTGGTCAAAATGCTAGTTGAGGTAGAGCCATGTATCCAGTGGAACAACCTGCAGCTCATCTGTTTTTCTTATTTTATCAGAAACTTTATCAGAGTGTGACCCCCAAACAGTGAGAACATTATTGATCTTCTCTTACTAATGGGCTGGGTTTGCTGAGGTTCATATATCAAAAATATCTATAGTCTGTCAGTTATTCTACACAGACATTACACACAAGAAGTAACACACAATATTTTTCATGGTCAGTTTGATGGAATGTCAGACTGCTGTGTATTTTTGAAAATATTTAATATGTTTAAGTTTCATTGATCCAGGAGTAAAAATGAACTCTCTGAACTGGTGTCTTGTCTGCTCTGAAATAAGACCATAAAAGTTGAACAGAATAAAGAGATGGATGGCTGTTGACTCACTGGTGGCTCCTAATATGTGCAATTAGGGAGGTCACGATAAGGGAGAACTACAAGAGGTCATAGCCTTTCCTGAGTTCACATATGGCTGTGACCAGGTCACTGTGCAGGGGCATTTTAAAGGGGAATTCTGTCACAAGAATGAGAGGTAATTCAAAACTATTAATTGATGCTATTAACTTGAAAATGAAGATTATGTCTGATTGCAGAGAAGGGAGAAAAGTGAGCACAATGCAGATGGAGCCAAGGAAATCTCAGACTGCAAGATGTTTTTAGGAAGGCTTCATAGCCTGCAATAAATATGTATTTTCAGAGGAATAGAGATGAATTTCTGTTGGGAAATGCTTGTAGATGGAAAATATTCTAGCTATGTGAAGAAGTTGTGTAGATTTGGGAACAAAACAAAATAAAATTCTGATCCTTCAAGAGAATCTTGCCTTGGGCAAGAAGGGCAGAAGAAGGGCAGATTTTATGAGATCAGGAGGTATTTGTCGGCCTATGTAACTAGAATTTCACCTATAGATTTTGCAGGTGGTAGGTTGGTACAAATCAATCTGAAGAATTTCTCTCTACTCCGGAATGTATTTGAACCATAAATTCTGTGAAAGGGATCTGCTTATACCAATTACAGATACGAGCAAGCAATTATCTACTTCTGCGTTAAAGCGTGATTAAAAATGTCATGGATTCAGTGTGTGTGGCCCTCAGATTCTAAACTAAGTAAATCTTCAAAAATTTAGCCAGTGAGAGGGAAAGAAAACCAAAATTCACTTCTTATTTCTGCAAAAAGACCCTTCTTTCTGGATATCTCTTTATTCAAACATGAAAATGTTGCAATGACACAGATACTTGTTAGAACTTGGAAATATCAAACACTTGGTTTTTTTAAGCTGATTAACACTGATATCTTATAGAAGCAGAGTAAAAATTTAGCCTTTAAGACAACATGTGCTTCCAAAAATAGTCTCTGATATGCTTATCCCTTTTTTTTTTTTTTCCCCCCAATGCTTTCTCTTGAAATAAAAATCTTCCTGGAAATGTATGGTAAACTTACAATCAGTGTATTGCATTGGTCAAAGCGCCATTCTGGTTTGGAAGCAGGCATTCAGTTTGCTGTGCCAGCAGATGTTATTTCATCTGCTGATCCATGTCAACAGTGTTTTGATGTGATATTGGGGGCATTTTTGATACAACCACTCTCTATTTAAAGATTCTTCTTTTTCTTAGAATGTTTTTCATAAGATGGTCTTCATGAAATCTCTGTAGTTATATATAAGATGAAGAATTTGTTGGCTGAGGAACACATCAAAAGACATCAAAAAATGTCATCAAATCACTTGCCATTTCTCAGCAATGTGTGTTGTAGTTGTCCTTCTGTCCTGGTCACCCCAGCAGTTCCTCACTGATGGTGCTGTGCAACAGTTCCTGCCTAGTTGGATGAAGGGAAGGTGGTGGATGTAGTTTTTCTGGACTTTAGTAAGCCTTTTGATACTGTCCCTCACAGCATCGTTCTGGACAAGTTGTCCAGCTGTGGGATGAGGGGGTTGACAGTGCGCTGGCTGAATTGCTGGCTGAAGGGCAGAGCTCAAAGTCTTGTACTGAATGGGGCTACATCTGGCTGGTGACTGGTCACCAGCGGTGTTCCTCAGGACTCAATTCTAGGGCCAGTTCTGTTCAATGTATTTATCAACGATCTGGATTCAGGAGTTGAATGCACCATGCTGGTGATACCAAACTGGGAGGTGCTGGTGACTCTCTTGAGGGACAGGAGGCCTTGCAGAGGGATCTAGATAGACTGAAGCATTGGGGTATGATTAATGGGATGAAATTTAACAAGTCGAAATGCCAGATTCTGCACCTAGAATGGAGTAACGCCCGGCACAAGTATAAATTGGGGGAGGAGTGGCTGGAGAGCAGCCCTGCAGAAAGGGGCCTGGGGGTGCTGGTCGGCAGCAGGCTCAATGCAAGTCAGCAGTGTGCCCTGGCAGCCCAGAGGGCAAACCCCATCCTGGGGGCCATCAAACACAACATACCCAGCCAGTCAAAAGAGGTGATGATCCCACCGTATTCAGCGTTGGTGCGGCCTCATCTTGAGTACTGTGTGCAGTTCTGAGCCCCACAATTTAAGAAGGATGGGAAGGTCCTTGAATGCGTCCAGAGGATCGGACGCATTCCAGCCCCAAATGGGCTTGTCCAGTTTGGAGAGAAGGAGGCTGAGGGGTGACCTCATGGCTCTCTACGGCTTCCTAAGGAGGGGAAGCAGAGAGGGACCCGCTGATCTCTTCTCCCTGGTATCCAGCGATAGGATGCGTGGGAATGGTTCAAAGCTGCATCAGGGGACATTCAGACTGGACATTAGGAAGCATTTCTTTACCGAGGGGGTGGTCAACCACTGGAACAGGCCTCCTAGAGAGGTGGTCGATGCCCCAAACCTCTCAGTGTTGAAGAGACATTTGGACAATGCCCTTAATAACATGCTTTAACTTTTGGTCAGCCCTGAAGTCGTCAGGCAGTTGGACGAGGTGATCGTTGTGGGTCCCTTCCAGCTGAAATAGTCTAGTCTAGGCTATTCATATCGACACTGCCTCCCTTAATTCTAGTAACTTCAGTGAGAAGTTTGCTGGATTTACATATTCTATGTCTTTTAAGAAAGATTTTTAGGTTTTGTTTTTTGTCCTCTGAAATTTCTGCAATAACTTGAGACTGTCATTGAATGCGTGCCTGTCCCATTGAAATCACCTGCAGCTGAAGACACAGCTGGGATAGACTTAGCAAGCTGCAAAATTTTGATATTTAAGAAGTAAGCACTGGAATGGATGATTTTCAGGTATCTAGTCTCCAGAAAGGAATCCAAACCTGAGCTGTGTGTCTACATTTCCTATGTAGGGAATCAGAGTGGCACTTCAAATCCCAGGAAGGGACCTGATTGAGTTAATTGGAGATACTGCCTTGTTTGAATTCCTTACACCTCCAGGTCAAGAAAAAGCTAAAGATTCCCTCAGCTCAGGGCCTTTGTTCTTACTTTTGGTTTTTAATCACTATACTGGATCCTCAGAAAGCTTTTTTTAAAGCAGTTTTATCTCCTACAGATTAACATTCATTATTTAATTAGTCAGAAACACTGTTTCACCTGTCTCACAGAGGGGACACTCCCCCAGAAGAAAGTGGTTTAGGATTCCTGTTGGTTCTCTGATGAACTTCACCTCGCTGTACAGGGCACTCATGGAAGATGAGCACTAGCTACCTCCTCAGCAAATATGAGGTAGGAGTGATACTGGTGAAAAGAGAATCCCTCCTTTTTTTGCAATTCTTGTGCTTAAAAATAATTAAAAAAAAAAAAAAGAAAAAAAGAAGCATCTTAGTTTTTAGTTCTAGCTGTAAAGCATGAGTAGGCTGATGTTGTCCTGGTCACTGGTGACAGGTATCTGTAAATGGAGAGGGAGAGCATCTAAAAGCATTTTTCCTGGAGTTTTCCTATCAAATCTTCTGACTAGGTCCTTCTTTAGCACAATTTGCTTTATGAATCTCTTTTCTAGGATCCTGACTTTCCCTGCACCGTGTATAGGAAACATACCTGCTGAATGAATGTGAGAATAATTGGTTGTATTCAGTGTGTTTCTATTCAAGATAATTTCTCTATTAAGATTAGTATAGCTTTTAATGATTCTTCAACTAATTTCAGTATGTGCTGTCTACTAAAGGACTTAGTCTCATATAAGTTTTGCTGGTAAACTTCATAGAAACCTGCCTTGCTTTCTCTGTCTGCTTTTATTTTCACCCAGAGACTTAAAAAAAAACATTTTCCTTCCTACTTCCATGGCTACCTTGAAGTAGGGGATGTTTCCTGAGTGTACGCATGTAGCAGTCGCTCCTCTTTGTCTGTCTCGTGGGCCGTGCTTTCCTGCACTGACATTTCAATTACTTATTTTTATCCCACAGTAAGATTTTCTGGTGGTTGTTTTTTTTTTTGTTTGTTGTTGTTACTTTCCCAAACAGAACATCTCAATTCACTGGAACAGAGATACCGTACGGCCTCGTGTGTACTTCTTTTTATTTCATTTTGCTCAGTTTTGCTTTTGTCTCCCTTGCCGTTCTCTAGTAACACCCTAAATTACCTGCCTGCTAAATCCCAGTTTGGTGCCCTCTATTCTCCTTTCTATCAATACACCTTTCTTGCTGATTTTCTTGTGTACTAGCTGCTTTTCTTTCTGTTTCTTCCCGTCTCCTTGCTGAAGACCCTATTCTTTCTTGCTAATTTAAAGCCCTTCTGCCCAGTCCCATTAGCTTTCCCTCTCAGCAAATTGGTGGCCGTGCTCCTCGAAAAGAATTTATCGACTCTTTGAAGCCTCTGTTTTGTGTTTCTAAGCTCTCTACCTTTTAGGCACAGATTTATCATCACAGTTCTGGGAGTTTTGGTTTTTATTCAACTTAGACTGTGGCAATGAATTGTACATGACATTAAGCAGGTTAGATTGAACCTAATTATGTTGTACATTGGGAATTACAAACCACGGATTCCTCTTACGGATTTCTAGGTCTGGGATTTAATGAAGCAGCAGTATATTCTGCTTGCTTCAGGACTGTGCTACGGCATCGTGCTTGTACCAGCTTACGGGCGAGTGTCAGCAGCCTATCCTTGCTTCGTTTCTCCTAGCTTCCTAGCATTGTTCTTCTGCGTTGACTTCCCACATCCGCCGTGTCATCAGATGATTTAACTGAAGATGATACAATACTGTCTAAGCAGAAGGGGTGAGTTGAGGTTACGCAGGCAACCTTGATTTCCTCCCCCTTCCGCCCCCCCCCCCCGTTTTCTAACTTGTGAAACTTTTTCTTTGCAATTCTGTAAATGTTATTTTAATGTAATTTGTGCCTAATATATATATTATAGATAAGTCTATCTAATAAGCAGTTTGAAATAATATATGTAGATTCTTCTATTTTATATTCTTTTCTGTAAGTCAGCAGAGTAGAGTTCATTAACTTGATATGGATCTTTTTCAGTCTGTAACCATTCACCAAAGAATGGATTTAGGAGTATATTTATATGGTAAATGTACTGATACTGCTTACTTTAAATTAAAGTTCGGCTTTTTAACAGTTTTTCCATATATATACATTTGGCTCTTTTCGAAAGGGACTTGTAATCCAATCTTCTTTCTTCTCATTTCAGCAGAATTCTTACTTCTAAACTAACGTAGATAGCCCTGTTGTAAGGACTAACAAAAAAATATATTTATTTGTGCAGTATTTAGAGAAGTATACTTGAGCAGACTGTTTATTAAAGAGAGTCACAATTTCTGTAATATTTTAAATAGTGGACACTACTGAGTTATGGAGTGGGGTTTTTTTTGTGGTGGGGGAAGATTCAAATAGAAACTATGTATTGAATTCATACAAAAACCTGTTTGATAGAGAGCTGTAATAATACTGAATGCAGTTTTTGCTTTTCTGAAAGTGATAACACAGCGTGTAATATATAACTGACTAATGGAGATTTGCCACTGAAGTAACTCAATCAAAAATGTAATTTAGCTTGAAACTCTCATGGAAACAGCTATGACTCTTGTATCTGTCCCAATTAAATATAGTGTGATGATGATTGCATATATGTTACTGATAGGGTGGTTTGGAGAATGTCTGACAAAGCTTTTGCTGGAGATGCTAATGAAAAAGTATAAGCTTTCAATCTTCTGATTTAAAAAAGAAAACCTCTGTCAACATAGGATCTTTTTAACAATTTTCGAAAGGAAAATCTCCTCTGTTCAAAATGCTTTTTATATTGACTGTCTTTAAAACAGTGTAAGGCAGAGTGGGGTGTGGGGTTTTTTATCTATTTTATTTTAAAATCGCTTACCAAGTCATCAGATTCTGAAATAGATTTGTGATTTTAAGTTTAGAACAGTTACCTTAAGCACATCAATTCAGTAACTGTACCACTTTCAACTGTCTCTGGAAAGTTTCTAAACTGATATCGGTGTGTCTCATAAAGCAGAAAGCACGCCAGCTACTTTATGTAAGACCAATATATTTACCTTAACAAAACTGGCAATTATGTGAAGTGTACCAAGAATCCTTGGTGTGGAGCCAAATGGTTATTAAAAGGTGCTTTTTTTTCTTTTCCTTTTTATTTTTTTTATTCCCCTTGAAAGTACTTGTGACATCCACCTCACCCTCTGCAACCAAGGATCCTCCTATTGGCAAAGAGATCACTTGATTTGACAAGATAGCTATACACCAAGAAAACTCCATACATCTCACTGTGCTGGAACCTTTACAGAAAACCATGAAACTATTGCAAGTTTTGTGACAGGTTGCTTCGCAGTTATTCCTGGGAGCCCTTCTCCTGGCCTCGAAGTGACTTACTAGCCTTGTTTAAGCTCACCTTCAGAGGTGAACGTGCATCAAGTGATTGATACCAGCCTGAGCTAGCTGAAAATATGCAAAAAACTAGCATACATTTCCAAGGATTAGATGTCTCTCACAACAAAGCTATCAGAAATGCAGTTTCCTATACTGCACCAGAAACCCCTATGGAGACTCTGCGGACAAAATCAGATCGCCACTAGCATGAGCTTCTATAAATAATTTATGAAGGTGAAATGTGTCCACTTAACCAGCAGAAGAACAGTATCTCAGAAAGGGAGACTGCATTTCTGATCTTTCAGCCCTGATCCTTAAGGAATAACTACAAAAATTAAGTATATTCATAACTAACATTCACAGCTGTACTTGACATTAAAAATCATCGAGATACTGGCCTCCTGGTATCTAGCCTTTTTCTCCAGGTGGCACCTCTGCCTGACCTCTCTGTCCCACCAGACCTACTGAACTTATTACTGCTTCGCTTACTGACATTGCCCTCTGCTCTGCTGGTACCAACCGTCGTTTCCTTTCAAATTGGCTAAATAATTAACATAATTATTCTCAACCTTGAGTTTACTGCTTTTATTTTAGATCTAAAGAAGGACTTGAATGCCCAAAAAGCTTGTCTAGAGTCTCTTTGCATAACTATCACTCAGTAAGTCTAACAAAAAAAGGAAAGAAGTCGTCCTCACAAAGCTTCTCTTTCTCTGAAGCACAGATGGGATCTATGTGTTCTATAAATCAGTATTTCATATCTTTGAAAATTCATCACAGTTTCACTGTGTATTCAGTTAAATACTTTGTACAGAAACCAAATCACTTTCTGGTTTAAAAGACTTGATGATGAAAATGCATTCAGTGCTTCTAGGACATATTGAAGTGACTTTATGATATTGCTAGTGTGTTATGTCTTTTTTTTTTGTTGTTTACAGATAGAATCCCCTCCGTGTTACAACTGAAACAAGAAAAAATATTTGCAAACTTTTGACAGGGTAAATACACTTGTGATTTAAGAACTATAGGTGATCACACATTTCTTTTAGTTTTCTAATATTTCCTGTTAATTAGGGTGATGCACATCTTTTGAATACATGGTTCTGAGCTCCGTTTACTCTGGTGTTTGTTGTTTTTGTGTATATAGTCATCATGCTTATTATACTCAAAATCTCGCATAGGCAAAAGAGGAGCACAGTCATAAGTGGAACTAGGAAATTGTTGTTACTCCAGTTCACGATTTAACAATATAATAGTCTGATTTATTAGTTATGGTAATATACATTCATAATTCAAATTAAGATAGAATAGCTTTAATAGTACAGTCAATTTGCTTTTCAGGGGAAATAAAACCCTTCCTAGAAATCCCTTTTTCTCTGGTGGTGTGTTCAGCCCCCTGGGTCCAAAGACTGGTAGCTTCAGCCTTCCTGAAAGAGAAGGGGAGAGGGGCTCAGGACGGGCTGTCAGCATCCCGAGGTTGTCACTGAGAGGTGTGTGGTCCCATCGCAGGGCGTTTCTTCCTGCCTTTTGCTGGGAGAAGAAAGATGCTGATAGCTCCTTCCTCTGTGGGCTTGGGTCTGCTTGGGCTTTATTTTTATAAGTTTTTCTTAACACAGATTATGTGCTCGCTCTTCTCATTGGTTCCCAGCCGCTCACTTTTTGTTCTAAAGCTGGTTTTACCTGAGCAACGAGAGGCTGCACTCCTGTAGCAACCTGTGAATTACGGCTGTGATTTCTGTCCGAACCCCTGCACCTCTGGTACCGTCCTGTGCACGTGTTCTCTTCCATACCTCATTTTATTCTAGAAACATAGTCAACCCAGTCTACCCTGAATAACTCCTCATTATCACTATAAACCAAAGGAAATCTGAAACAAATTTAGACGATAGTTACCTGGCCACCAGGCAATTGCTATCACAATTTTTTTTTTTTTTTAAAGGCTAAAATCAGCTCAAGCTAAATCAACCCAGACAAGTCCCAAGACCCTGAGCTGTCAGGTCAGTGGTCTTTAGTAATGGCAAAATTATTTTCTTTATCACCAAGATGCTTGGAAAGTTCAACCAGACCAAAGCCAAATAATATTGCAGAGATAAGGTGACCTCCTATGAATTGCCTATGTAACAGGAATTAAACTCTCCCTTTGTTCATGTCTCCTTGCTTTAAAAAAAAAAAAAAATAGTACATTATCCTGTCTTCCATGCAGTTCACTTGTGTTGTGATGATAGTTTCTAGTATCCTTTTAGCAGATGTGTGGAAAGTATTTAAAAAAAATAGACGTCAACTTGTAAATAAGTATGGAAACTTATGATGAGCTGCTTCAGCAGTGAAAAAAAAATCTGCCAGGAGTTTTAAACAATTATTTTGTTTGTTGAAATAAGTTGATAAAATAAAAAACCCCAACCAAACAATCCCCTCTCCCCCCCCTAAAAAAGAAAACCCAAACCCACCAGAAATTTCTGAAGACATATGTTGCCATCAGTGGGCTAAACCAACAACTGTTTAAAAGAAAAAAAAAAATTGTTCAATTTTTGCTACTAGTTCCGGTCTGTAGCACTCATCTGTCATGTATGATATGATGTTTAAGCAGTCTTTGTGTCAAATAAGAGAGAGGGACCTCTTGACTGGTCTTTTACAAGAAACAGACTAATAACTAAGTATGATATGTTTTGATTTTTTTTTTTTTAAAGCAATCCATGGAGTGAATGGAAATGAAAACTGGATTGTGAAAGCTTTAGTCTTCCACAGAGGATAATTCTTATATTTTTTTCTAGCTGTGGTAGGTTGACCCTGGCTGGATGCCAGGTGCCCACCAAAGCTGCTCTAAGACAGGGGAGAGAAAATAAAACTAAAAGCTCGTGGGTTGAGATAAGGACAGGGAGAGGTCACTCACCAGTTACTGTCACAGGCAAACCAGACTCAACTTAGGGAAATTAGCTTAATTTATTACCAATCAAATCAGAGTAGGATAATGGGAAATAAAAACCTAAATCTTAAAACACCTTCCTCCCACCTCTCCCTTCTTCCTGGGCTTAATTCTACTCTCAGTTTTCTCTCCCACCTCCCTTCCCAGCACTGCAGGGGGATGGGGAATGGGGGTTGGGGTCAGTCCCTCACACCTTGTCTCTGCCGCTCCTTCCTCCTCAGGGGCAGGGCTCCTCACA
>JAVKLA010000007.1:16470630-16494109 GCA_034782735.1 Sagittarius serpentarius | reverse complement strand
CCGGGGTCTGCCCCAGGGGCTGCAGGGGAATCTCTGCTCCGGCGCCTGGAGCACCTCCTGCCCCTCCTGCTGCACTGGCCTGGGGGTCTGCGGAGATGTTTCTCTTGCATGTTCTCACTCCTCTCTTCAGCTGTTGTTCTTCTGCAGGTTGTTTGGTTGGGTTTTTTTGGTTGTTCCCCCTGTCCCCACTTCTTAAATCTGTTACCCCAGAGGCGCTACCACCGTCACTGCTGGGCTCGGCCTTGGCCAGCGGCGGGTCCGGCTTGGAGCCGGCTGGCATTGGTGCTCTCGGACACAGGGGAAGCTTCTGGCAGCTTCTCACAGAAGCCACCCCTGTAGCCCCCCCCCCCCCCAAACCTTGCCACACAAACCCAATACACTAGCCGAGGAACAACTGTGCTAGAGTTTAAATGGATCTTGTGAATGAGAATAGCAGTAGCTGCATGGCTGCAGTTAGAATATTTTCATTATTTTTCATCACCCTCTGCTAAAGCACATTTGAAATAAAACACCCTGAGATTTCAACAGAAAAGATACCATTTAGTGTCTCTGGGTCTTCCACAAAGCTGCTGGTATCAAGCTTAGGAGACATGCTGTGCTGTTATTCCTTACCCTACGTCTCTCACCATTAGTGTCTTAAAAGAATTCCTCCAGCAAAATAAACTGTAATTGCAACTGTTCAGTGCCCACCTGAGAAAATTACTTTTGCTGTTAAAACTGAATGCACCGAGAAGGTTCAACGCATTCCTTTTCTGCAAAAACATGTATCAGAACAAGACCAACAAAGTAACAGAACAAGCAGGAATAACATTGCATAGTACGTTTATATTTAAACCTGTCAGTTTTCTTTCCTTTAAACCTATTGCCCTCCTCTCTTCTTACACATTTTCTTTGTATCTCTCTCCGTCCTCTTCTTCGGTGCTGTTGTGTGATTTCCAGATTCCTTTAATGCCAGTTTAACATCAAAGAGTCAGAATCCATTTTTATTTCCTTAATAAAGGCCATGGGTTTAAGTGGTCTCTGCATTACAAACCAGAGTCTGATTTTCACAGATGCCGAGATTCCTCAGCTTTCCGTGCCCTGGTTTTGAAAATCTTTTAAATGCCTATGTGGTTTGCCTTGGAGTGTAAATCTGTCCCTCAAAGGAGTATCTTAATATTGAGCATTCCCATTAGTCGCTGTTTCAAGGCCAGCTTTAATGAAGATGTTCCTTTCACTGAGGTTTTAAAAGAATGTTCCGCAGCAATATGAAAGCTTTCTTCTAATATTTCAAAAAAATCAAGGAAGTAGCCATGAACTGAAAGACTTGAACTGCATTTTTTCCCCCCCTCCAAGAAATGCAGCCGTTCTCTGTGAAAGTTTGTAGTCGTAAGCCCATTTGCAGTAATGGTTTCAGCTAGTCCTAATGATCAGTTGAAACAGCTGAGGTAATAATCTTTTCCAGAAAGAGATGCGTTTGGGCTCTTGTCAGCTCGAAGTGGGATAGTCCTTTTAGCAAAGCAGAAATACCATCTCCTAACACGTTGTCTGAGGGTGCGGCAAACCGCAGGAGTTCTGATTCACATTGCCAAAACAAGAAGTCAGGGCAACGGCGGTGAAACAGCAGTATTTTGAGAATGCCTGACTTAGCAAAACCTAACGTAATCGCACCATCATGGAAAGGGAAGATGGGTGCAGACGATTCATTTCAGTTGTGGCTAATTCCTTTTCCCCTTCCTGAGGCAGGGAGAGATCGCGCCTTCAAAACCCCTGCAGAGGGGCCAAAAGCAGGCTTCGGTCCTGGTTTTGGTGCCCGAAGGCGGCCGGCGGCTCGCTGTTGCTGGCCAGGGGCGCGGCACAGGGCAACGGCCCTGACCTCCAACCGGCACTGCGTGAAGACATCGGCGGAAGCGATCTGACGTACGTGCTTACGGCTGCCTGGCGCGGAGCCGCAGGGTCCCTCCGGCCCTCTGAGGAATCGGTGTTTCCCATTGCGGTGGGAGGAGAGAGGAGGGGCTGCAGGAACACAGGGCTGGCTTTCTGCTGTATTTGCCATTTGGGCGGCGCGGCTGAGAGGCCTTGGCGCGCGGCGTTTGCCCTCTGAGCGGGATAAAAACGCGTGTTTTGGGGAAGCTGGGACTGGCCCAGAGCTGCCTGTGCGGAGGTGGTGTCCCCCCCGGCCCCGGCTCAGCCTCGCAGGGGACAGGGCAGGACGCGGCACCGGGCGGCGGCGTGGGCTGGCGGTCACCTTCTCGCAGGACGCCGGCGCTGGCTCCCTGAGCGTGCCGGCCTGGCGCGAGCCGTGGGATAACCGGGTTGTCGGGCTGGGTGGCTCGGTGTTTTGGTACGGGTGTTTCGCTGTTTCTTTGTTGAGGCTGAAATTCTTACGCCGAAACGTCTGGCTGCTGAACTCTGTGTCCCGGCTGGCAAGAGGCAACGCCAGCCTGTTATTACCTGGCAATGAATTATGTATTAGCATCTTATGAGGGGTGAAAAAAACCCCAGCGACTGAAACACATGCATAGTTTTTCCTTAGTCAATTAGTTATAGTGATGCGGTGTGAAACATCAGGGTTTCTCTCCCTTGAAGGATCTTGGGCTAGTATTTTTTCCATGCGTAAAACTGTGCCAGAAAATTACTTGGTAATAGTTTACGTAATTCTGAGTGAGTAGGAACCAGTTGTCAAAACGTTATGTGCCCGGTGCAACTTTAAGTTGCCTGAGGATGTCGGAAATGTTTTCGTGGGGGTGGGAAATATGACAGAGGACCTGAGGGGGGACCAGAAACCTTGGGGAAAGGCAGTGGAGTCCAGGCAGGGTGCCCAAGGATGTCTGACATGAAACTATGGACTTGGCTTTTGTCAGCTGAATCCTGTCTTGTGTGCACGCACAAACAATACGGTATAAACGCAAACGTTATTGTAAACACATGTTAGTTCTGATGCAAAACAACAGAAATTAATGTTCGTTATTTTCTGATAAAAATACCAGAACACCGAGGGAATTTGCTGCTTCTAAAAACACTACAAGACACCGTCCTCGCCACAGTTTATTTTAGTAGCACAAGTTGCTTCTCACCGTTGACTCTAAAAAGCTATTATTTCCCAAATGTATACAAAATAAGTCTGAACATGTTTACCTATAATACAACAAGGTGAACTTAATTACAGGAGGCTTCAGAAGTGTACTGCTCGTGTGCTGCTGACACAGCAGGGGTGGAGGGGTCTGAAGGGAAGTGGAGAGGGGAGGACAGTCCCTGGGTGGGAACCACCTTCAGAACAAAAGCTGAAACTTCAAAGCGGGTGGAAAAAAAAAACAAACCAACCCTCTGTAACACTCCTAAAATGTTATAATAAATGAAGAGAAAATAACATGCGCATTTACATTTCTTTGTTCTTATTTACGGTTTTACTTAATGTCAGGAGATTGCCAAAGTTTCAGCATCAGCACTTGCGTTCACCGGCTTCAACAAGATTTAGGAAAAATAAAATAAAAAAAAAAGCAAAGCGCTTTATATTTTGTAAATTACCTGTATTTACGTGCAAGTTACATAAGGGGGAGTTGACGGATGCAATGAGGAGTTATTTTTAAGCAAACCTGCTGATTGAGCCGCATTTCCAAACTTGGAGACCTGGTTTTGTGCCCAAAATCTGTTCCATTGCTCTGTGCATCAGTACCATTCCTTTGTGTCTTGTACGGCACCAAGCCCGTGGTTAATGTGGTATAAAACGAATGAAAGTGTCCCCACTCCTGCAACTTTTATAAATTTAATAGAGATTTAGTCCTTTCAAAGAATATCTTTTATCAGCAGAGACCGATAAAGTTCCCATGATGCATGGAGCCTTTTCAGTTTTGGTCTACGACCAGCTTCTGGAAGACAGTGGTTCTTGCCAGAACTTCCAATTTTTTTAAACACAATATTTGAGGCTTAGAGTGTTTTATTAGTAGTCAAACACTTTTTATTTGTACTGTGACCTTATTTATTATGTCAAATATACAGAGTCTTTTTTTTAATATCCAGCTGTGCTTCAGTTCATTCTTGACTGGGTTAATGGGGTCTGTTGCATTTTGTTAACACGGAACAATTGGCTGAGAATTTTTTTAAAAAGTGTTCTTCAGATAGTCAACTAAATTCAGCTAGTCATGGTAAAAGAACCGCATTTTATTCCTATTGTATAATATTCCACCGTAAATTAAGCTGAAGCCCCTTGCTCTGCACCTCCTTTCCTAATACTTATTCATGTTTGAAAAACAATCCACTTATTTTTATTTATATGAATGACATTTATATTTACTTTAACTAGTGAGGGCTTAAGATCGTCCAGTGCAAAAATATAATAAAAAAATATATTCTTGACCACCTATAGATCATTTTGCTTTAAATGTTAGGGTCATTTTCTGTAAATATTATTATATTAATTGCCTCCGTTAATACTGATAATAAAATGCTTTCTGGTGTTCTCGGACCCACAGATATATGAAAAGAAAAACCTGATGCATACACATAAACACAAGTTTTTGAAACAGTAAAATCCTGTGCCAGTATTTGAGATAAAGTTCTCAATTAAAATTTATAATGTTGCTAAAATGACTTCTTGAGGAAGTTATATCATGATTTTACAGTTAGCTACACTTGAATAAAATTTTTTACTGTGAACAGCAATATTTAAAGTGTTTTAAAATGCTCCAACTTCAAATAAATTAATGACCAGTGAGATCATTCCCTAGACGTTCAATAGCAATGGCCTTGCAGGAGCGACACAGAGACAGTAACGATGCCATCATGTCACCAGCAAAGCGTACTCTGTATGACTCATTGCTGCTTGTCGGAGAAGTCTCAGCTTCAGAAATGAGTGTGTGGAAGATGACCGGTTTGGTGAATGAGCAGGGAAAAGGGAGGGACGGACACGTTCAAAGAAATCCATGTAACTTCTAAATATTTTTTTAAGTTTCAAGATACTGCCCGAAATCCAGAATCAGGACAGACTGAACGCTTTACAGAGTATTTTTTCTAGTTCAGCTCTTCTGTGGAAGTGAGTTTTAAGTCCTGTTCATGGACGGCATTTACTTAATGCTTATTCTTCAGTGCTACACAGAAACAGTTTAACTCAAAAACCTAATGGCAAAGGGAATCTGTCAATGGAGTTGCTTAAGGAAGGTTTATGTTCTGGAGTAAATAGTTCCCAGCTTTTGTATTCTTCTACATTACTTCTTCTCTTACAACTGCTTCCTGAAAAGCAGTTGGTCATTATTATGCTGAGGCATGGTCCTGGGATTTTTTGTTTGTTTGTTTGTTTTTGTGCCATTTCTTCCAGCTCTACAGAGAAAAAACCCACCCTGTGGATGGAAAGGGTGGCCATTATATATGTATGCAATACTTATTTTTAAATTGTTGTTAGAGTCATCATGCAAATTACTGCACTTATTGCATGACATAGTTCACTGAACTGGAAAGTCAGGTGATTTTGGCATTTGGAGATGCTCTTGGTCTGTTACCACACTTGGCATAGGGTGTTCACAAGCAGTACGTGTGGCTTCATGGGGTGGAGAAAAGAGGGAGCGAGACAGACTTTTTGGGTAACAGAGCAGAATTTGAAGAATCCACTCAGGCCTATCCTCCTTTGTCCTGTGTTAATCTCTGATGCTTTTGACAGCACTGCAGAAGAGGCCTGGGTGTGCATCACTGGTTGGTTGGATCAAAAGGCTAGGTTTCTTTCTCTTAATCCCATGTATTAGCCTGAAGACCTTATGGAGGCTACCAAATCTCTGCACCGCATTCACCGTGCAACTCTTCTACTACAGGGAGAACTGACAAATAGGAATTTCCCCCCATCTTCTCCTGTAGAAACTGCACAAAAATCTTGTACTTGCCTAGGTAATGGTATATGATTTTTCCCAGACACTTAAGCTGCTATAAATCAAGTAAGTACATGCATGTCAGAGGAAGGCATAACCCTTTATTTATGAACGTGTTAAAGAACAGTCAGAAAGGGATATTGATTCTGGTTTTATCCAGGGGACTAGTGAGAATAACCGATCAATGTATCATAGGGAAAACTTAACTATTATGAAACATTTAGTGTTGTAGGGAAGTATAAAAATTGAGCAAACTCCCGATGGACGGCAGCAGCATAATTTCTACTAAAGAGAGGATGTAAAGCAGAGATTGGGGATTAAAAAAAACAAAGTAAAAGGAAAGAGTGGGAGAAACTGATATGTCATGAAAACCTTTGCATGAAGGCCCTGTCCGAGGGTATATTTGGATTAGAACACTTTGACTAAGATAGCACAATTCTAAACAGTTATTTACCAAAATAAGATAGTGTAAAGATGGCTATTCAGAATACAGAAAAGGAAGGAGGGAGGTTTAATAACTGTCAGAGTAAAGGAAAACGTAATTTGTTCTGTGTGACAGTACGTCCACTTCTGTCTTCCATAGCATGCAAACCTATATTTTGTTTTACTTGAGCACTGTAAGATACCTTGAACCCCTGAGAGAAATTAATAAATAATTGTAATAGTCATTAAAATGGACAACACATGTTGTATAAGTGAAGAGAAAATATATATTAACAGAATACGCATTCAGGCAAAAAACCCAAACCCAAACTCCAAGACCTCAACAACTACTAAAAAACTATCTGCAATTATTTACTTTTATTTTTTGCTTGAGTTTGTTCTTACTGTTCTAGTGCCCTTTTCAAGTTCAATTTGTTTAAATCTTGGAGCAAGTGAGGTGTTTGGTTACATCTAATTGTCTTTCGTAAACCACTAATTAATTACGTGTACTTGAAATGTCTGTATGGTTGGTGGCACTGAGGGCAAAAAATACGCTGTGATATACGCAGCCGACCAAATCAAGCAACGTTTGGCCTACTTGCATTCCACTTGCTGGATCATTTGAACAGCTATCTGCCAAATGAATAAAAAGCGTGCATTCAACAAGGCAGAGTTCATTGAAGTCTTTCAAAGCTAGTTACAAAGTAAGTCAGGCAGTATTTGACAGTGGTAATTTTTATATGCAAATAGTATAATTAAGTTAATAATACAACTTAAGTGCATGTGCAGTTTACTGTTATAATTTACCAACAACCTGCTGAGAATTGTGGTCAGTCTGATGCCCTTTCCGTATCTCTGAAATTTATACCTCAGATGCAAGGTGTACGATAAACGAGTTACAGTATTTTTCTTAATTTGACTGCAAGGTTCAACATTGTACAAGAAAGTTTCTGCTTCAATAACAAAGTCCTGGTGCTTGTTGATATTTCTATGGTCCTCTAGTTGTTGACTTGCCTAATGAATGCTGCTGCGGTTTTCAAATATCAGCTTTAGTAGCCCAAAGTATTTCCAGAGATACAATTGTTGATATTAACGTGGAAGAAAGAACACCGTGAGTCTCTTTTGCTCTGGGTTTGAATACGAATCTCATGGCTCGGGTCTGTCGCAAACAGTGGGGAGGAGATGCCCATCACGGTGTGTTCTGCTTACACAAAACATGCCCTTATTTTTCCTCAGAACAAACTGCTTTGCACAGGTCCTGCTTAAACTGAAGTAAACACTTGACTTTAATAGGGTTTAAATGTGTGATTACGCACTTTGAACTGAGCCTTAAAAAACAGTAGCTGTACCTGATCTCAGATACTTCTAGTCAGTCTGCTGCCTGCTCGCCCTCAGCGTCTGCTGCGAGAGATAATGAATGTTATTAAAAGAAAGCTTTGGAGACAAAAATCAACACTTTAAAGAATGAATGTGACACTTTTGGTCTTTGCCTAGCACATTAAAAGGGCAGAAGGGAAAGTCTGACAAATACGATGAACAAAGAGGGCTGAGAACCGATCTGAAGAGTTTTGCGGTGTACACTCAGGATCTGATATCTCAGATGTCTTATCAGAGACCTTTATCGAGGGAGCTCAGTTTTACTCGAGAAGGTAAAGACACTGAAAGCATTTGCAATAATAATTTCAGGAGGGCTGGTGGAGAGGAAAGGGTAGAAAACTCTCAGGAGTGGAACATCAGAATAAATAGCTACCATCTAAAGGAAAATGTGAATTTCCCAACGGATTGTTTAGACAGGGCTGCTTCTTCCAGGAGAGTTTACCTGGGACAAGAGCTGATTCAACAGAAAATTACTCATAAGTTTTTGTTGTTGTTTCTGCTTTAAATAACCATTATTAGAATATTTTTTTTCTTTTAAAGGAAAAAGTAACACTTTGTAATGGAAAAAGATCATGAAGTGGGTTTAGAAATTTAAAATGCAAAGACTCCAGAAATATTCCACATTAAAGGTGAGACTTTGAAACATTGTTAAGAGGTTAATTTGGATTATCCTTCCAAGTGGAATATCCTTAGGCCTCTTTGAAAACCATGAAACGTTCCTTCCTCTTGCATTACACTGATGTGCAAAAAAGGTTGTGCTGCGACTTGAAGAAAATAATTGCTGTTAAACAAGATCCCTACTAACTATGAAGTTTCATAATAAATTGCCTTCCTGAAATCGCGCTCTAGCAGTATTGCCCTATAGTTGTTATGCACTTCATCAATTTGTTAATATTAATTTTAATGACTGTATTTGTTCTCTAATTTTATAAGAGTATGAGTGGAAAGGAGAGATAGGTGCATTTTCGAATAGTTTGAATAAATTGGCTTAAAAGATTATTTGAGATATTAGGTATAGATCTAACAAATAATTTATACTTAAAGAGTGTATTTCTCCCATTATTTTACATAAAAATAATGTGAATACTAAAATGAAGCAAAAATTGTGGGTTTTCTGCCAAAAGTAAAGTTTCACTGTTTTGTGTTAACATATACAGAATTGCTAAAAAGGTGTACAAAGAAAGGTCTGCTACTGTAATTCAGGAAGTTTAATAGTAACCTCTGTCATCAGCCATGAATATTCCATGTGCGTACCAAAAAAATCACTTGATAGAGTTTATCTCCGGAAATAGGCTGGAAACCAAAGTAACTTCAGAACAGGCAGGAAAAGGTCAATATCTTTGTTTCTAAACAGAAGGTGATAGACATCAAAGAGTCAGGAAGATGTAAACAGAGAGTAGGCTGTGTAGGAAGTTTACGAATATTTTCACAGCAGGCAGGATACTAGAAACATGCCAATATTAAACAAACACGTGAGCTGCCCACACCAAATCTGAGTTAGGGACAACCCTTCCTTGGACGCTCCTCTTTACATTGGATGCCTGAGTATCCAGCAAGGCTGGCTGGTTTGAGGTTTGCCCTGGGACTTCCTTGGGCGATGGTCAAGCTTCAGGCCAGAACCGAACTAGTTCATCAGTGTAACTCTAGGGAGCACTGCAGTGCTGGAAATCTCCTAAAATGGGACTTAAAGTTGATGTTCTGGCAGTTCAGTGTTATTTAAGATTCCATGGATCTTTAAACAAGAATAGCAGTCATTGAAATGACAAAATAAAGTCCTAAACTGAGTAATAACATTTTGCTACTTTGCATTTCGCTGTTCTCTCAAAATAATGTTCAGTGATGTTTATTACAACAGTATGCTGCTTTTTTTATTCTCCTCTTTTTTTTTCCCCAACAGCTCTATCCTTGCACTGACAATAAGGAAGAGTGGGGGATGAGAAGTGCTCAGGTGCAATTTTCAAAGTTGCCCAAGAGATTTGAGTGCTTAGCTATGTTCAGTTTTATTTTCAGAGGTCTGTAAGGTGGCCTTAAAAAATGTGTTAGTTTTACTAATCTAGAAATATGCAATAGTTGAGTGCACGCTACTACTGAAGTTCAAGGTAAAATATGACACATTAGAGATATGTAATTTCTAATATTTATTATAAGCAATGCCATACTCAGGCAGGCACATTTATCCACAAATTCTATGACAAAAACTAAGGGGAAAAATTAGTAAATGCCACTGCCCATATTTTCTGAAACAATCCAAAACGTAATTCTGGGACTTGATTTACCTGTTTGTTACATCTGAATAGGGATATTTAGCTATACTTCCTCTTCCCTAGGGACCATTGATCACTTGATTCTATATATGCTCTCTTTCTTCTGAATTTGACAACTAAGTAGACTCCAAATACTTTGAGTGCACAAACCCTTTCGTATTCCCTTAGGTCAGATGGCGACCAGGGTGACTTGGCGACCCCGTGACTGTCTCTTTTGTTATTTATTTATTTATATTCCAGCATTGCACCTTGCTATTTCATCTTAAGGGAAGGGAGCAAAATTCAAAATATAAAATACCATTACCCAGATGCTTCTTATACTGGAAATTAAATGTGCATGTAAGTACACGTACACACATACTTGACGGCAAGGTTTCACAGGAGGGGCTGCGGTTTCAATAGCTGGCAAAGCTCTTGGGGCACGGTGTTGCCTCCTGCCCACCGCTGGCTCCCTCCTTCCTGGAAAAGCCTGACTGGGAAGATTCAGTAATACCTACAGTAATGCCATAGTGACATATAGCACTGTCCTTTGGTTGTAACAGCAGCAGAGCAGAGGTCCAAAATGAAGGTCTGTGGTGCTACAAGGGTGTAGGGGCTTGGCGCAGAAATATTGTTGTTATATTTGGGCTGGTCCTGCTAACTGGGACAGCCCCCTTTGGGCTGCCCCTCTGCTGCCCTGGACCACTGGCACCTTAGGTGGGTGACAGCTGCCTTGAGGAGAGACACCCTTTTGCTTCTTGGTATGTTTTTACCCCACCCACTGGTGGAGATAGCCTTATGCTATAAAATTGAGAGCTTTTCTCCCAGCAGCGGTGAAGGGAAAGGCGTCAGCCAGGGTCGCTCTCTGTTTCGAAAGAGAAACTCAACTTACTGTCACAGACCGATATCGCCAACGTAAAGATGAGTCTGGGGAATCCAGATAAATCTGTTCCATCCTAACCAGATTTTCAGCTCAGGCTATGGGGATATAAGCTGTCAAATGCAATGGATCAGGCCTGTCACTTGTTCCGTCAAAAACAAAAATAAAACACATTTTTTTCCGCAATCTTTAGTTTCAGGCTGTTCCTCATAGTGTCAAGAAAAATCAGAAAGCAAAGGTTTTATTATAATACATTTGAGGTGTAACTGATTCAGCAGTCAACTTATTTGAGTTCTTTGCCACGTAACACAAAATGGTCTAACGAGCTTCTTAAAAACTGTATTTCTTGACAAGATGAAAGTATGTAATTAAAAATTGATTGATGTAGTAATGAGATTAAATCGAGGGTCCAGAATGTGATGGTTTCAAATAAGTTTTTAGGCTGTCCAGTCATCACAAAATAAGAGGAAAATACAAACACGGTCTCAGTTTACAACAGCAGTCCTTCGACGGCCAGGAGGTAATGAAAACATGTGGGGTCCAACGAGTTACTTGAAGTCAAAGTCCAGCACTTGCCATGAAGCAGTCTGGTGGAATAATGTATAGGTGTGAATATAAATATACAATTAGGCTGTTTTCACTTTCCCAGTGGGCCATGAATACCAGCTGTGATAGGTGCCATACCTACCATTAGCTGCAGTATTTTCTGCTGGCCCATTAGTCTCAGTTCTCTGATCACTGTAGTATCTTAATGCCTCTCAGTAAATCAGAAATAATCTCATAGAACTAGTTCTATATTCTTGTCAATAGAAGAAATTACTGCATTATTTAATAGATTACCTTTTATTTTACATGTTTAGGAAAAAAACTTGCTTATGGAAATAATATTTAAGCAATGTATGATTTTTGTTACTAGTTTTGATTACAGTTTCTTAAATGAGAGACCTTTCTTATTCTTTTTTAAGGGAGAGATGTGGAGGGAAAATACTATCTATTTTTTGAAAGAAAATGCCATTTTAACCCATTTGGGTTTGAGGTATTTTCTTTTCATTCCTTTTTCCAATGTCAAAAAGAAAAGGGCAGAAAAAGGCCACCAAGGGGGGTGGGGGGAAGACTAGAGGAATAAACCCTCAATTACCTTAAAATGTGGAATTTTTCTTTTGAGAACCATTTGTATATTCAGTTTGGAAAATATGGGGTAATAAGTTGAGATTCTCCGTAAAAAACAGAGTAAGCTGGATGTTGTAAAAGCAGTGGAGTTCCTTGGTTGCTTCTGCCTTGGAGGGTTTGAGTACATCAGTAGACCTTTTTGACCAGTCCAAGCTGCAACATAAACATGGATAATTTGAATGAATGGGTCGTTGCAGCAATTTATAGCACATTCGTTTTGCTTGGTACAAAGTAATGGGGTTATTTACATCTGCTGTAGCTCTTTGAGTCCTTGCTAGCTTTGGCCAAGAACTTTGGACTTGCAGACAAAAGCAAACGTCCACAACCAGTAAGGCATTGCCCACCACCAAACACTGGGGTCCCTGGTCCGTCTGTCTCCTTTGAATAGGTAGCGGGACCAGTGAACCTAGGGTAGCTCACATAGAGAATGACAGGAGGTTGTCAGAAAATGCAAATTACCCGATGGTCACATTCAAATTCAGCCAAGTCCTGTTTAATGGTTGTTATAATGTTGCATAGAAATACCCTCCCCGCAACGGCCTATTAAAACATATGCACAAACATATATACTATATGCATGAGGTAAGAAGCTATGATGAATTGGACGTCTGCAGAAAACTGGTTCAGAAGAAGGGGTCGAGCTTTAGATTTAGCACCTAACATTTGGGAGCCTTTGTGTTTGATGAACTCACATTAGGTTTTGAAATTTAACAAATCTCTTCCCAAAATTAAATTATGCTTTTATAATTAGCATTCTAGCAAGGAGCAAAAGCAACTGAAATAATTCATTTTCAGTATTTCATCATGAGAGATGATTTTTCTTCATTGAATTTTTATCTAAGCTAAGGAGCTTTATTTTTTAACTGACTCAGTACTCTGGTTTTACTGTGCAGATAAAGGAGTTTGGTTTGTGCAGGGAGCAAAAGCATTATTCATTTTATTTTAGAGGTAATTTTAAAGTATGGACTGTATATTAATATAGTCTATTCATTCTAGATGACACATAAAGCAGTCTTATCTTGACTTAGCCTTTAAATGGTATAACATTGTGTGCATGCTTTCTTCAATGTCATATTATTAGTAGCATACTGTATCCATTTTCTTTACATCATCTGATGTATTTTCATGCTTTGTTTTTTTTTCCCCTGTCCCTAATTCATTGTGTTATGTTAAATAGTGTGGGCTGGCATTTTCTCCCCAGTTCTTTTATGCATTATTTCTCACTTTTAAAAGTTTATATGGTCAGATTCTAGACTATTTTATTTCTCATGTGCTAAATATAGGTTGGTCCTGAAAGTATGTGAACTTAAAACTGCTAGAAGTTTGGACTAGAATTTTTGTTTTAAGTCAAAGTAGGTAATGACTGAATCTAAGCAGTTGAGACACTTAAAAATAGTTAGATTAAAGGAAAATTAGATTTGTCTGAATTGAAAACGAGCAGAAGTACAAGGGTTTTGCAGAGGTTTGTAAAACATAGATGTCAATGTTTTTTCATATAGTAGTATGTAATATTTGTAGATCTTTAGGCAATTCATTGAACACTATGAAAGAAAAGACAGACTTTCATCACCCTATTTACTGATCTAATTAAAATTAAATTGCAGGGGGATATCTCAGGATTCTGTAGAAATGCCACAAATAAAATCAAAACTGCGAGGGAAATTGAGAACAGTCATTGTGTGTTCCTCCTACCACAGAAATGATGTATTATATGTGATCACTAGTCAGCAGACTAATAAACTTCACATCCTTATTAACCCTGGAGTTATATTAGAATATGTGATAAATCTTGAGACATGTAGGGCATGTTTAATTGCACTCACTCACACCTTTTAATAAGAAGAAACTTCTTAGCCATCCATTTTTATTTGTTATCAAAGTGGTAGGACTACTGAATTAATGGAGGTTAAAAAAATCCCTAATGCCTTAGTCAAACTTTCCCAGTCCTGAAGATGAAGAATTAATTTGTGTTTGCTATAGATACAGATAAACTTCATAAAGGGCACATTTTCGTATTCCTACCTATGAATAAATTATTTTAAAGAGAACAAACGATTTAGACTGTTATCTCTGCTGGGCATTTGGGATCATGTGGGGCATAATGAGCTCTTTCTCATGCAAAGTGTACACCCAGGCATCACAGTGAGAAGACACAGCAAGAATTTGGGACTCAATTTCTTATGTGCTGGAAATGTGATGTCGTTACTCTGGGTGCTCCTGTATCCACGTATAAGACTCACTAAACAGAGTTACAATGAGATTGGGACCACCGTTAAAAAATTTTTTAAGCCATAGCTTTAATTTCCTATTGGTACATTTTTATCAACAAGCTTTGAATGCTAGTTGAGTTGATAGATAGGTTTTCTTGGGTAAATGGTTACTTAAAATTATTTTAATCAAATATACTGTATGAGAACATTCAAGCTTTAGTGTGTGTGTACTTCTAGGTTGCAGTTTAATCTCTCCCTGACAACACAGAGAGTGTTTTGTAATGAAATATGTAAAGAGCTCCCATACCAGGTTGGCAGAAAGACTTACGTAGCCTGATTTTCATGTTTACCAGCGGATAGACTCAAACAACTAAGGGAAAAAAAAAAAAAAAGAGGGCATGTAAAAAGTGATCTTTTCCCCTTGTACAGCCCTTTTCTGTTTCTTTCTAGTCTCTTCTCTCTCACTTGCCACGTGCTGGCAAAGAAGAGTTCAGGGATGTCCCTGGACAGAAGTTATGCCTGAGCCAACCCCTCCAATAGCTGTCGGTGAGCTCTGTCCGCATGGATGTATCTCCTCCTCTCCTAGATCCCTTGGTCATCTAAATCCCCGCAAACCCTTGTAGCAGTGGGCTCTTGCAGGCATGTGTTGGTTGAAAACACACTGCCTTTTGCCTTTAAGTGCAGCTTCATAGCACGCCTTCTTATTCCTGCGTTGAGAGAGACAGGGAAGTGTTGGGTTTTGCGTTCAGGTGGAGGATGCTGTTTACCTCCGTTATCGTTCCCTACCTTTATCTGTCAGGCAGCCTCGCACACCATGCACCGTGGCATGACTGTGCCCGTCCTAACCAGCTTCCAGATGAGGATGGTCACCTCCCCCTTGGTGCCACCTCCTCACTGTGCCTGGGAAGAGCCTGGGGGTGGCCCCCAGCACCTACTGGTGCCCCAGCCACCTGCACAAACACGGGAGTGCCGGGTTGCACCAGGGGTCCCTGCATTTGCTTCTGTGTATCTGTGGTGGGCTCAGACCCCATACGTGAGAAATCGAGTGTTGCTACAGTTAATTTACTGAGGGATAGCCTACCTCCCGAGGGAGCAATGACTCTGTTCACTTAGTTCTGTCAGGGCCTGTGGATAAAGAGCGTGTTCCCGTAAATCCTGAGACAGGGAAATTGCTTCATTTGTAGGGCATATGCCTGGTAATCTTTATACTGGCTTGAAAAGAGAGTTAGTGATAAATACGTGAAAAATGATTTATCATAGCAACAATTTTACAAGTTCTTCAGCAATATGGTGATACCCCAAACCCCATTTACCATGTTCTGCTTTTCCCTTTCCTACAGCCACCCCCCACTTCCCAAACTCTTCCTCTCTCTAACACCTGAACAGAAACCATTTAAAAGGCAGCTTTTAGCGGCATATCTGCGTGCTGTTGACCAGAGTCATGGAGGATGGCAGGCATATTTCTCTACCTGTAGCTACCAGTGTCCAAGCTGAGCACAGATGCCAAACAACTTGGGTGCAAAGGTCTGGGAGAGATTTCAGGAACGTCGTCAAGATGAATGTCAGCTCAGAACAACTTATTTTATAGCATGGGTTCCGAACAGGGATGTATTTTCCATCCACGCCATCATTTTGGTGAAAATGCACCTGAATATTCACAGCGGGGGCTGTTGGGTGAGAAAGGACACACAGCTGGGCTTGGAGCTCTGCGTGTTTGACTCCGTACCAAACCTCACGCTGTCTGGGCTGGAGTACCCCTGTACGGAGGAACGCTGTTCTTTCCCGGTTTATACTCCTGGATGTTTCATCTTCACCCTAGGGTAATGGCGTAGAGTAAACCAGTTAACAGGAACTACTGTGGGATGTCGTTTAGTTCAGCACAAAGAGCTGCAAAATTACATAGCTATGAAATGTCCCGTTTGGTTACAAAGTGGTAAATACCCTGCTGGTAGCTACTGGTTGTTGAGCTTGATCTAAGTACATTAATGTTGCTCCTATTAATTTTCTTTATTTCTAGAAGACAAAGGTGATATTAGCATTTAAATGAAAAAATATTTGTTTTTATGATTCATTATTGTTTACTGTTCTATGGACCCATTTAAAACTACTCATTTGTTTTTCCTCATTTGGTCTGTAATTTTCTGAACCAACTTTTCTCTTATTCCATAGCGCTTGCCCTTTAGACACAAACATTAACCTCAGATGTGGAGCCTTGTCAAAAACTCTTTCCAAAGTGGAAACATCTTTGTCATTTCATTAGAAAATACGGAATCATGTTCTGAAACAGTTCTTCATTTAATCTTCAAGATTATAATCACCTTTCATCCTTAGGTATCCATTTGATTTCTGGCTGGAATCTTCAATGACGTTTGCCTGACACGAAATGAACTTTCTATTGCCTGGCTCAGTGTTGAGTTCAGGCAGCATTGCTCACCCAAACTTTGTGTAATACCTAATTTATAGGTTGTGTAACCTTTCAAAAAAGGTGATAAAAAATGAAAATAAAAAGCACCTCCAAGCAAAGATATTATAACATTACATGACAATTATCATCTTACCATTAGAAGAATCATTACCGCCTCCGCTTTGCTGAAAGACAGGAAATGTGATTCTTTGTTGTTGTTGTAGTTTGCTCCCCTGTAACAAGCCCTCTATTTTGAAAAGATTTTAGTCAGCTTTTGATACAGAGCCTAATGTTTCCTAGTCAAAACATAAAGATGCACCTGTTCCGTGTTTGGACTTAAATATGAAGTTCAGCTTGATATATTGCTTTAAACATGACAAGAAAATTAAGATACAGAAAGCTTGAAGTACACAAAAGCCGTAGAATGAGATATTTAAGAATGAAAATATAATATATCGGTATCACATGTGTAGCTACGTTATCCCTAAAACTGTGTACACTTGAATAATACATAGAGTACACATCAGACATATCTTTGCAAATCTATATGATGCTGTAAATAAGACATTATCCCACACATCTTGGCTATATTTCCCTTTTACAGAATCTGATGATTACCTGTTAAATTATATAAAAGGTTATATCAGGTTACATAATCATCTGCACCACAAAATAACTCTACACCACAAAATGCATTTCAAAGTCCTTTTCTTGAACAGTGTAGATTAGAGGATCAGGGCTGCTCAGAGAGTCCCAGTCCTCCTGTGCAGCACATTCCACATCAAAACCGGGTTGGGGAGTCTTGTGTGGGCTTTTTTCTTTTCAGTTTCGCTTTGAACACTTGAGGTGAAAACCTGGTCCTTTTGAAGTCATCATCAGGAGTTAATCCAGCATGAAAATTGAGTCTACAAAGATTGGATCCCAACAGACTAGGGATTTGTGTCTCCCTCACAAGCCAGATTCTTCAGCTTTTGTAGACTGGGTATATATAACATTTTTCTGTTGTTCCCACCTCTCTCTCTCCCCCCCGCCCCCGCCCCCATAGCTTGAGAATATCTCTTAAAAATACTTTCAACAACTTTATTCTTACCACAAACATGGATGACTAACAGTACTTCCTAAAAAGGCATCCTAAGACCTGATGATGATACAGTTTCTGGGTTAGGCACCCCCTAAACCCTAAACTCACAGGTAGCGCACAGACAACTAATACTGCTGGTTCCAAGGAATGTGTCCCAGGTGGGTTGGTATGACAGTGCATAGATCAAAATGTCTCATGCCTCCTGGTGGGCTGGAATCTCTCTTATAGTCTACGAATATTTCTACAAATTATTTGAATCATTTATCAAATTATTCAGGTTCTATCCTAAGAAGAGGACATCAGCTCTTCATAACATCAAGGAAATGTGTACCTTTAATTGTTACGTGTTTTCTTTGGTAAGTTCTCTTAGTGTGATCCACTGCATTTGCAAACTGCGTGGAAGAGTTAACGTGTTTTGTTGTTTACGTTTCCGATTTTCCTTGTCTGAACACAATGACTAATGATCTCTAAAGAAAACTAAATCTTAAAAGGAAAGCGAGTACATTTAAAAGGGATATATACACAAAGGGAAGAACATAAAATTTATCACAAGCTCCTAATTATGATAAATGACAGAATGTTATTAGACTGCGCTTGTCAGCATGAGTTCGCTTGTTATTATAAAGTTTTAATGTAATATCAGTTTGGTGAATGATCATCTGGTATTTTCATTGTTCAAAGTGTGCTATCCGCAAACAGAAACGTTTCATTTAGATGCATGCTTACAAAATACAATGAGATAGCCAGATGGCCTGGTGTAAGTGCATGCTATCATGTTGGGGTAACCAGGAGAGTATGGCCTCCGCTTTATTCTTTGCAGTGTATGAAACAAGTTGGCGCAAAACAATGGCTTCTTTTTGAAAAGGATTAATTAAACTAGACTTCCAATTGTGCTTTAGGGGTGGTAGGTTTTAAATACCATAGAAGCAGAAAGTGATGGTAGGCTGCAAAGCCTGGGATCTGATGGCTGTGTGTTTATCCTTTGCTGATAGTAATCACAGTTAATGGAGATTTGCATACAGCTCAGAGAATATTATGCATAAGAAGGGAAGGAAGCTGGTTCAGTCAGTGCAGAAGTGTTCATTCTACGGGAGTAATGCAAGGGGAAAAAAATACCGATTTGTATAAAAAAAAGCTGTACGTGTGGTTTTACCTGCAATATGTTGTCATTTTGGGCAGACAAGGACAAAAAAAAAACCCCCCAAAACCCAAACAAAACCAAAACCCCCAGAGCTTTATCTAATGCCACATCTAGCAACAAGCAGATAACTTGTACAGTATTAATCCCTTGACAGAGGGCAACTGCTGCTCTCCTGCCTTTATATTTCACTTGCGATGTTCCTTATTACTCTGCTTCCTTTGCATCTAAAACTGGAAAGTGAAAGACTTCTCTTTCTTAGTCTCAGAATATCAAGAACCTGGGCTTGCCATAGAATTGGTGTCTGCAGTGGTCCCATGTTTCAGCAGAAAATTTTTGTCCAAGCTGATCTTTTGGATTCCTGGTGAGGAGAAGGCAAAAAACCCCTCCCAAACCAGCCACCTTTTCTGAACAGTCAATAAGAAAAAATAAACCTCGGCCAAAAATTCCATCCCCACCCGCAAGTTTGATTAATGCAAAGCACATGATAGGATCCCAAATGCACACACCGTACTTCCAAAATGAAAATTGTCAGAGGGAGTAAGGGGGAATTCAGATAGAGGAAGGGAGGGAAGGGTGAAACAGAGCAGAAGATGCAAAGAAGATGCAAAAAACTTTCTGCGGAGAACATCAGTGGGCTTGTAGCATTACTGGCTGTTTGGGCAACCAGCCAAGGAAAATCCAAATCTGTGAAGGTTCAGTGAGTATAGAAAAACAATAAAAAATAGAGGATGAGGAAACTGTTACAGGAACAAAAAGTTTGGAGTTTTTTCTTGTTTTATACTCTGTTTTTTTCCTTTCCTCCCCAGCCAGCAAACAGATTGTCCCTATTTCTGAAGGTGTTGTGGAAAGGCATAGTAGCACAACCATAAACACAGAATTTCTTTGATTGGGGAATCATGTCATATCATAACAAATCATTTTCTTCAATGAAAAAATACCTCAGATGCTTAACAAGCTTATGGTTGTGGAAACAGGCCCACAAGAGAACAATTTGGACCCAAAATGATGAGAAATTTGCCAGGAAGTACACATAAATCTTATTGCCACTGAAGATACACTTGATAATGTCAGTCTTGAAACATCTGTGCTTGTTTTATATTGAAACAAGCTCTTTTCCTCTCTCATTTTTGCAATGTGTTTGTTAATTTTTATAGTGGATATTAACTTTGTGTGTTCATTGTCTTCTCTTGTGGTTTATTTTTTCTTACTGCAATTTAATCTAATTATTGCTGCATCAGTTCTGCTTCCCGTGATGCCAGGTACTTATTAACTGTCAATATTTATTTTTAAAGTGAAACTGTCAGTGTATTTTATTTACAATTTTTACTTTACTGAATAAATAGTGCCTAATACAAATATATTTCTTTATGGGAGATAGCATCAACAGGGGCAACACGGCTAGAAAATTTTCTTTTTTTTTTTTCCCCCTGCACCAAACCCTGTATTTTTTCAGTTGTGCAGAACCTACTTACAAAAAGGATTAATGTCTGTTTATAAGCCTACTCTACATAATAATATCATCTTCCAGTACCACAAGCTTCATAACATTCCAAATACAAGTATAACTTGGAAACAAAGGAAAGCAACCCTCCTTTCACAAAATGTAGTATGAGACTTCTCATGGATCCATATTACATTTGTTCATAGAAAAAAACCTACCCCCTCGTCCCTTCAACTGACCAAGCTCACAAGACTTCTATGTGCAAAACAGCAACTGGCATTATTGAAAACGTAGCTGACTTCCTATGTATCATATTTTCTTTGATAAACACTGTGTCGTCTTTTTAACAATATAATGATACAGAAAATATTTATCATTCCCTTGCTAAGCATTTGTTTGATTGCAACATTACTTTTGATAAATGTTATAGGATTTTCAGGAATATAAAGCCAGAAAAGCTTCTGAAAAAAAGTTATTTTTACAGTGACAGAAACAACTGTTGAATTCACAGCAAAAATCCACATTCCTCCAGATGTTTTACAAACAAATCTTCATTGAAATTTGCTGTTGTGAATCTTCTTTATAAAGTAAAGACCACACAGGCTATATTTATGTAATACTTGACTGTTATTTATTTTGTAAAGTAAGTTACTTCAGAGGATTTTTTTCATTTACTATTGTCATGTACAAAATAACACTTGCACTGGCAAGAATGGTGAAATATTCTCCAATCAATTTGCAAACTCTAGAGCCAGCCTATTTAGCGAAATGTTTTCGTGCCTTCACAAAACTTACTTTTCACTAATAAGCAAAGGCTTTAAATGGGCAGTTTAAGAGATACCTGCTATCTAAAACTACTCAGTAGCGTGAGAAACCACCACAACAGTCACAGAAAGGAGGAACACGCAGCAACATGCAGCAGCATGTATGTAAATTTTTTCTTGTCTTTCAGGTCCCAAACACCTCCATTTCCCCCCTTTTCCCACATGGAAATCTGCTTTTGTTTGAGTACAAATGGCACTATGTTTTTTATGCCCTCCGGTTGTCTCCTCAAGTAACTGAATAGAAAAGCCAGGAGACAACCACGCGTGGCCACCAGAGGAGATCTGGGAAGACGCTGAGGGGGCAGTGTATGTGTGCTAGCAAATTTCGGCTAAATCCCCATCAGTCTGCTGTCTTTTTTCAGTCTCATGCCCTAAGCATCCTGAAGACCTTTCTTCATAAGGCTATAAAAATGCTACATAGGCCCTTTCTTAACAGGAAGACAGCACAAGGTTAACTTCTTTGCTCTTCTTCCTCTGCTTACCCTAGTTGTCTTTGCCTGTTTAATGCAAGAGATCAGTGACGTAAAATGAAATGGTAAGTTCTACCTAGACCCTCCAAATGACTAAAGCCTTGGTAAGTCCCTCTCCTTCCTTTAAATCACCGATTTTATGAATGGACGTGATAGCTAAGGTTTCTATGGGGCGTAAGGAAAATGCGCATCTTCTTCGCACACCTTAGGGGCATATCTACATAAACTGTGTTTCTGCCCATGCTTTCTAGTAAAAGAGGGTGCTGGTGAGGGACAGAGGAAAATTATTTTTAGACCAGACCTTGACAAAGGAGTGAGATTCTGGCAAATTTGGTTAGAGCATGCTGTGTGTTAGTAACAAAGACAATTTTCTCTACCGTACTTACAGTTTTTATTTAATCTTATTTTATGCAGAACTTTAGTCTATGCACTTTCACATCAATGAAAAGACTAATGGCAAAGGAAGAGTCATTAAAATGGAAGAAATAAAAATGATAAATAAAATATAAGAAGAACAAATCTCTTAAAAATTAAGTAGAAAATGTAGTGGAAAGTGAGGAGAGAGAAAGAGATGGTAAGTGTACCACGTGTGGGAAAAAAAAACCCAAACAAACCTCCCCATTGCTGCTGTCATACCTTGTTGTGCATGGGAGTGAAGAGTAACAAAAGAATCCTCCTCAGAAGTGCTCACATTTTGTTTTATTATTTTTAAACAATTTCCATTGCTGTTTCTAAATAATAACTGCTTACAAGGAACACTTACCAGCCATAGATCTCAAGGTACTTAAAACAGACATTATCTTTTTTCTTTCTGTATATGGGCAGCCTGACAAGCAGGGAAGTAACAATACTCTCCTAAAATGACCTGCAGTGTCAGTGCCGGAATCGAGAAGACAATCAAACCACATCATCTGGGAAACATATTTCTGTTGAAAAACCATGGGGAAATGGTACTGGAAGGTAGCCAATTTTTATCAGTCTTTCATAGAGAATGAAGTGGCCACAATACAGAAAAAATACTTTTTTAAGGTCTGGACAGGAACTGTCTTTTCGTTCTGAATTTGTAAAGCGTCCAGCTCAATGGAGTCTTGCTCCACCCGCAGGAGTCCTTGCTGCAATGGGGACATTTGGAGAGCCCTTCCAACAACGTTGTCTTCAACTTCAATTGTGCTGCTTCGAAGGGTTCAAGTCATTGGCGTAGTGTTATTTGAAAGTAATTGTGTATTTAATAGATTAACTTCAGAAAACCCTGACTGCTATGAAAAATTAAGTAGGTTTTTTAGAGACTGGTGGATGGCTGCCAAAATATTTGGCATCCATGAGAGTTTTAAATTTTTGTTTGATGTGTCTTTGGCAGATGATAGGCAATAGCAATGGTTGACTCGGATCCAGCAAAACTTTAAAATTAGAGTAATTGATTTGCTTCAATAATAACAAAAAATGGATGCCTTTTAAAAAAATTCCTCAGTACTCAGGATGTCCCCTGTTTCCTGGTGGATGAATGCTCCCCAAACTATTGTGTGACCAGGGCTGTCAATGCAGATGGTAGATAGGCTGATTAGAGGATTAAACTAGGAAAGGAAGGATGTCTGAGAATTGAGGGATGACATTCGAGAACTCCTCTGTCCATAGAGGACCAGTACGGCATCTGCCATAACAAATGTACGTGAATTAAGAAAGAAAAGATAAATGTTAATACGTCAGCAACACAAAAATTGCTATTTTTTGTCACTTCAGGCAGTGAAATTGATTCCTGAAACTGAAAATAAATGTAAAATAGGTTAAAATGGCCTTAAAAAGTATAACTCACTGTCTATATTTCCTTTAGATTACAATTACAAATTATAAGGAAGACAGAATCAGAGTTAACCGTTAGTTTGACTAGACCTAATAGCAAGTGCACAGTTGTCGTGGTTTAACCCCAGCCAGCAACTCAGCACCACGCAGCCGCTCACTCGCTCCCCCCCACCCAGTGGGATGG
>JAVKLA010000007.1:16438647-16470530 GCA_034782735.1 Sagittarius serpentarius | reverse complement strand
TCATACTAACCCAAAACACAGCGCTGTACCAGCTGCTAGGCAGACAATTAACTCTATCCCAGCCGAAACCAGGACAACAGTGTATGCAGCTAGCTAGCAGGTAAAATTTGGAAGCAGCCTTAGAGCAAAAGCATTCAAAAAAGGAAGACCAGAAAAAATTTGCTCTGTTCTTCAGTTCTAATGGGATTTGGTTAAAAGTCAAGAGTATCAGTTAAGTGGCTGCCTGATAATGCATAATTTATGGAGGGTAAAAGATCTATCTGTCTCATAGTTAATCGAATTCAGGTGCAAGGCTCTTGCCTTACAACCAGTATTTCTGCGTAGACCCACTTCGGCTTTCTTCTCTAGAAATTTACTGCTTCCTCTCCGGCTCAAAGAAAGGCTGGAGTTCCCTGAGGCACATACGTGTTTCAGCCGTACGGGTCGGCCTCTCTGCATTTCAGGGTGCACAAGCCGAGGGAGTAAGGGAGGGAGGCACTTCTCAGGGGTACACTGAGGAAGGAGAAAAAGAAGGGAAGGAGATTGATAGGGTTAGGACCATCTAAGACAGTATTTTTTGGAACACAACCTGATGTGGTAGCTTGACCCGCTGTCTTTTGGCAATACAATATCCTCAGCTGAAGAAAAAAGAAATAAATGTTAGAAAGCCGCCCTTTGGGGACCTGGAAGGCTTTTAGACTGGCTCAGTCAACCCCTTTGGTTACTTCTTCAGGTTTGCCAGTGGGACAAAGGGAAGCCAGTTCCCATTCAAAGCTCGTGGTGATGTCCCGAGGAGAACTGAAGGACCTGGGCTGAGCGGGTGTCACTCAAATGAGCCGGAGTTGGATGTCTCCTTGCATATCTCATGATTTCCTCCTACTGAGAAACTGTTTTGGATCAATCCCTGCCTATAATTCAGAAAGAGTGCATCTTTGTTCTGGGTCAGTAGAGCATCTGCAACATTAAGGTATTACGTACTGTAGTTAGGTAATCATAATAATGACTCTATTTTTTGTATTATCTTCTAGTCTGGTATTAGATCTGGAAAGAAAAAAAAGGATCAGTTTATCATCCTGTGTGATTTTTCTCTTCATTTCCCCTTTTATTCCCCCACATTTCTTTGAGGGTATTATGTATTTAATCTTAGAGCCAAAAGAAACCTCTTTTATTGCTGAATCATTTTTAGTAATTTAAGAATTGACTTTAAGTAGCACCGCCTATTAACAAAGGAGCATATAAAACGCACTTAGTGCCACTGCAGTCAGTGGAAAAGCTCCCAGTGGGTTCTTGAACAAGTTCTGTGTTTATTTTTTGTCATGAAATTAAGTCTCTGAAAACTCTGAAATCAGTCTACTGAACCCAAGCAGGTAAGCAAGTGTATTTCATTCCCTTCTGTATAGTTAGTTTACAGATGTGCAGATTTGAAAACCTGAAAACACCTTGGGTATATAACGCAGGCCATAAAATTTCACAAAGTTATTGGTGCATGAAAGTTGTGCTTATGTGGAAGCGTATACATGGTGATATAAAGCCACCAAATAATGTAAAATTCCCTGGTGGCTTGATCCTTACTGACTAGATATTCAATGACCTGTTTCAAGGCTGAAACTTGTTCATTTTACTTTGCAGCCAGGCAGTGTTGCAATATTTATAAAATACTTAAAAATGTGTCAATATCCTTTACCCTGGAATATGTATTACACTTCTAGGAGCCTTTTATATGAAAAGATTTAACTCCTGAATTGGTGGTTTTTATTATCTTTATGAGTAATTTTGACAAGTGGATTGTTCTTAAGTGGGGTGGCCTATTTTTTTTCACACTGAGGGTAAAAACGACGCAAGGGTATTTTGAATGTGCCTGAAGATCTCCCTCTTCTTACTTTTCAATCTGGAACCATGAATGTTTGCTCTTGGCATCAGACATTTGACTGTTACCCATCTAAGGTGCAAGCTAGTGTATGTTTGTTTTGGTACAGAGTTTAAATCCTTGAAAGCCTAGACAAGGTTAATGGTAATTTTTCTCAAGAATAGTATACAGAAACTTTTATTATTCTTAGAAATTTAGACAAACACAGTACACCAAACCATTAAATTATCCCCAAAGAATTTTATTAAAAGTGCAGAAGTTTCGCAAGCTTGATCTGCCATCACTGTTTCCCTCTTTCTGTTTTCCAAGACCCATCTTGAGTTCTATACATACGAAGATTACAAAAAAGCTTTGGGGAGAAACTCGGCTATTTATTTATAGGTAAACCACACCTATTATACACTTCATGTTCAATTCCAACAGGAACAGTACCATTCCCAGCATTAGATAGCATCAGCAGTCTCAACACATGTTTTAATGAGAACGACTTCCAATTTTCAATTGCACCAGAAGATGGCAATAGTAATTTCTAGTAATCAATAGCAATAATAATTTCACTGAAGTCAGTGGGAGTTCATGAGGAAGGGAGCTTGCAAGATGGTTTCATACTTTTTATGGTATCTTGCGTTTCTCTTTTCAGCTTCCATCAAAATTTGAGATATATAAAGTTAAATGTATGGTTTAAATATATATATTCAAGATATTTTGGATTTATTCTGTTTTTAAAAGTACAGTGAAATAGATTATCTGGAAACTGGACTACTAAAATGAGTATTAGCTTCGGGTATTCTCTGCTTCCGTCATTGGTATGTCAACTGTATCTCTTTGCTTTTATTTTACTCTCCCTTGTTTTGAGGAAAGTCATATAACCAAAGTCTGCTTCAAGGCAAATGTGAAAATCCACCTGACATACTGCAGTTATTAGAACATTTAAAACCACAGCAAATTTCAGCCATTTTATCAGTCCATCGAAGAGCTTGTGAAAGAATGTCTTGACATTTCAAAATTTGTTCATAAATTCTACTGCATTTGCTGTGATTTCCTACCTAGCCCTTGCTCGTGCTTAGCAGTCTGTACAATGTCCTGTAATGACTTACAGTCCTGATTCACAGAAAGTAAGTCAGTCCTTCGCTACCTTAAGGTATCATTACTGGGATTACTGTTGGCTTCCTAAACAGCAGCCTCACTAAAATCTTCGGTTTTGCTGGTAGTTTCTTAATCTGGCATGCTGAGCAATCCTAAAGTGCTGAGCACACCTTTTAACAATATATGAATATTAACTTAATCAAACCCATAACTCAGGGTGTCTTTCAACATTAAAAAGTGTTTGGCAGCAATATTAGGTTGAAATATTTCATGCCCACCGTTTCTTCTTGCCCAAAGCAATACTATGAAGTGAACTGAACTGGGATCCAGCTAAAATATTCCCCCCTTTAAGAAAAAAATGCCGAGTATGTTATTTGATAGCTGGATCTGTTCTCTGCTCTGCTTCAGGGCTGCCCACAGAGGTGGTTGTTCCTCACGTGCTGGAGCAAGAACTGTGCAGCATAACATTTTAGCACCCAGATAATGTCAATAGAAACGAGATGTCTGTTTCTGCAACCTTGTGGCTCTGTCGGCGCCGAGGCTGCTCACGCTGAGCTCCATCACCCTTCTTCTTCCTCCTGCAAACGGGAGGCTGATGCCTCTTTGCGACCGTGTTGGCCCCAGAGTCCAAAAAGGAGTTTCAGCTGGTGAATCACGTCTGCACAAAGGCACCTAACTCGAGTCTCCACATTTATTTTCTCTTATGGACGGGTCACTAGTGGGATAGACTTCGAGCAGTGTATCGCAGGCAGGTGCAAACTGATTTGCCTTTGCCAAGAGCTGATGGATGTCGTGTGAGCACAGCCAACGGCATGGCAAGCCCGTGCTAACGAGCACAGCTGAGAGGCAGGGCACAGAGGCCTGAATTTGGTGCCGTATGTAGCTTCTGGTCAGCTGAAAGTGTGTCTAGGACTTCTCCGCATCTGCCCAGGTCTGAGGCTGGGCTTGCTGGCCTGCTTGCCGCGCTCTGAGTGCCTCAACACCGTCGTTCGGGTAGTCAGCACGGTGGGTAGAGCATGGGGTCATTTGGTAACAAAAATCAGATGACAGAAGAGGCAGAAAGGCAAAGTAATGCAAAAGTCAGCCGTAACTTTTAAAATTTCATTTAAATTACTTACAGATGTTTTGGGGAAGATTTTTTTCTCAATTATTTATCTGATGCTATAGAGCACATGTTACTGAGAAGTACCGCTTTGATCTGGGTTGTGTATGAATAGCTGGTTTCTTTGCATCAACACGTCCCTGAGCACGTCTGTAAATTAAGTATTCAAATATGTAAGCTCACAGCAGACCATAAAATAAAGATGGTTTAGAATGTGCTGTATCTTTCCATAGGGACTTCACATAATCAAAGTAAAAGTACAAGTGCTGACCCAACTGTTTGACTTAAGAATTGGGAAGGGAGAGAGAGAGCAGAGGTATCAGTGTCAGCAGGGGGTTCATAATCTGAATAAACTTGCAAATGGAAACAATATGGAAAAACTCTGTACCTTAAGGGCAGAACAGCTTTACTATATAAAATATTTTATTTGGTCTGTTATGGTTTTCTCTGCAGAACAAAAATATCAGTGTCTGCTGGCTAAATGGAAAACAGTTGGATCATGAAAATATCAAATGAATCGATTTGGCAACCACTAATAATCTACACATATTTATGTAACTGTTATTTTTCTTCTGGTATATACTGTCTGGAAATACAGCCTGAGGCTTCCTTAGATCTCCTGGAAAGAATTAGCATTCAGATCACCTCTGTAAAAATACATTACTTAGAACAGGTTAATTTTTATTAACTTCTTTGAAGGTTTTTTATTTGTTCCTTCATAATGATTTTTGTATTCGAAGAACTCTACTTATTCATAGCTAACACAGACGTTTACATTACCAGGAAAGCCCCGACATCTGCTTTCCAGTGACCATCAAACTTTAGTGAATTAGTAAATATGGAACACATTGTGAATTTGTTTTGAATGCTTGAAAATGGGAGTATTTAATACCTGCCTCAGAGCTTTTGGGTCCCAGAGAAAAAGGAAGTTGCTAATGAATTTCTGATTCTTTAGAATGCTTACAAAGGCAGCACAATCCAGCCTGCAAATTTCCCAACTCCTTAAAATGAAACTTTGTTGTTCATTAAAGCCAGCTGAAGTGTAACTCATGAGAATTATTTCTGTTAATGGAGTCACAGGAAGCCTCTTCTGCAAGGTGATAGACAGATAGATAGAACGAACTTGCATAGTTCACGTGCCCTCAGAAGAAACCAAATCTTTGCTGCAATCTATCTCTAATCTTTTTGCTTAGTACTGTTGTTCCCTAACAGGTACAAAACTGTTATGTGACTTACAGATATGATCTTGCCTTTTGTCTAGACAAAATAATAAGCCCAACACAGCAGAATCATGTTAGACACCCACTGACTTTATTAAGGTCAGTGGCAATATTGCTTTAAATTTCAGTGAACCTAGTTTTTTTCTCTACAGACTTGTTGCATTTGATTTAAAAGCTCTAAATGATTAATATATCTACTAAAAATAATTTGCCGTATTTTTTCTTTCTACTGTCAGATTTTCTAGCCACTTGGAGTCCTTTCCATGGAAATTGTTTCAGTGGTTGCAAGTAATCATGTTCATCATTTTTATCTGATGCTGTTTCTATAACCCTTATCTTCTCCACAAGAATTTGCTCTTTCATTACAGGCTTTTGCTCAAAGCTGTAAATTTTATAATTAGACAATATGTGCCAGAAAGCTCTAGACTGATGAGACACTTACATTAACTTTGGGGTATGGGATGGATTTAATCCTTAAAGAAGAGAGAATATTTGAGCGTCAAACTGTCACGTAATTTGAAATCCTGGTGCTATGGCAAGATGTGCACTAATGCTTAGGCAACTTCATATGGGCCACCTATGAAAGTTGCTTGCAATGTGATGTCAAATTCTGTAATACTACTTTTGTTTAAGTGCCAGGTAGATTTTAGAAATAGCATCTCCGCATCTGGTTCTTTCCACAGTTAATGGGTATTGTCCGATTCTTCAGATCACTAGTGTAATTTTTTCCAAATAACTTCTGATTTTTGATCTCCACGACGATCCATTTTGTTACGAAGGTCTAGGAAGAAACTTCTTCTCGTTGGTGTTGATGAAGAAGATGGTGGTAGAGAAGTAGCACCTGGCTTCATATGCCCTCATAACATTATAATACCAACCCACAGAATTTTTGAAGGCTTTGATGCTTTTGCCTTTTTGATTCCAAAATTTTATGAGGAGCAGGGATTTTAATTTTGAGTTTATGAGTGCAGTTGGTGAGGTCTTCTGGGAGGATTATTGAGCTAGAGATCAAAAATATATTCTGTCACTTAAAATGGGGCCATATGATGCTTCTGAAAGGCAATCAGACCTGCTCTATCTGGTGTCCTGTGAAAGACGGAGGATCCTTTCAGAGCTGCATCGCTTTAGAGAGAAAATGCATTCTCCCTGGCTCTTGCATGCTTTGTTCTGGCTTTTGTGATCTTCACTCTCTGTGTTCCCTGAAAAATATCACTGTTTCTGTGATTTATAGATCAAAATGCATTCTCTGATGTAGCTGCAGCTTGATCTCTTAACTGCTTGGAAAACTTGAACCAAGGCTTTCAGCTGGTATAAGAACGTGACTGGATGCCAGTGGAAAGTTTTCAGCATAAGCTTCGTGTTCCTACTGAACACAGAGCCCTGGAAGAAGGAGAGCAGTCACATAGGCACCATCAGAGGCTGTAAGTAATTTTGACTTTCAGGTTTACCTATGAATTACAAAAATAGAACCTAGAAGTACAAATGCATGAATCAGTGTAGCTATGCCTTCACCCAGGAGAAACACATTTCTAAAAAGGTATGGAAGATGAAAGATATTTTTGGAAAACTTTACCATTCAAGTGTAACTTCGCGCCACTTACTAAAGAGGCAGATTTTGCCATTGTTGGAAGAAAAGGTGGATAGCTTTTCGAAGAATTTCTTCTGTCTAGCATCATTTCAGTCCTTTCTCAGTTCTGTGTTAGCTGTTCTTTCCTTCATTCACAAGCGAAGAGGTCTTCTGTTTTCAAGAAGGTTTAATGATTGCCTCATCTGAAAGTGAGTGGTATATTAGCGGCGTGTTACTGGAACGCTGCTGACAGCTACACCAGTCTGTCTCGTGTCCTTTTCTCTGCCGCGGGTCCACAGAGAGGGTGAATAATGTGACCCATGGAACAAAAGCCTTCAGAAAGGAGGAGGAGATACATAACACGGGTCTCCCGGTGGTTTTGGAGAAAGCGACGCGAGGTGCGTGTCACGGGTTCCTGTGCTCCTGCCACGTAGCCGTGAGCGTTAGCAGTTTGCTGGAGACCGCGCTGCGGGATGCGCAGGCATGGCCGGTCCTGCGATCACCCTCGCGCTGGCAGCGACGGGCTTCCACCGACGAGGACGGGGAAGAAGAGGACGCGTGCAGGCAGCTGGCCAGAGAGCAGACGTACCAGCCACGCCGCAGCGGCAGCACGGGGGTGCGGCAGATGTGTCGGGCTAGGAGTAAGGAAGATGGGTTTCTCTTGTGCATGGAGGCAAGGCTTTGCTTCTAAGTGTACCGAAGTTGCTGCAGTTCTTTGGTTTGGGCTGTGCTCCAAGACATTCGGGGAGCTTTTTTCTAAAAATGGATGTTCCCAATTTTTAGTTATTTTGTCCAGGAACAGGAGACTGGAGCATAATGTAAGAGGAGTATGTATCTTTCCATTTTGAAGCTTCTGATTTTCTGATTTGCTTTTGATGGAAATTTTGCTACCCAAGATCTTCTCTCTAATCAACTGAAACAATGTTTCTGTGTGTAAACACACAAAAACATTTGTTTGATTGTAACCCATGCAATTGTGGTTATATTTCATTAGCAGAACCTGCTTACTTCCAGGAAAAGAGCTTAATCTTTGGATTTGAATGTGAACTTGATATCCAGAGATGTTATTTCACATTTATTCTATAATTTACTTCAGTGCACAGCAAAAATTCTGATAAAGTGCAGTTCAGCTTAATTTCCTGTTTGTTTCCCCTCCCCTGCCCCCCCCCCCCAACTACAGTTGAAAACTGGAAAGGGATAAAGTGGGGCAATCACATTTTGTAGAAAATTACCTAGCTGATTCCATATTTACAGCCTTTATTAACCTGACAGGGAGGAGTGGAATAGCCAGCAAATCAAGCACAGGGTTGAAAATGTCAAACTTGTGGAGCATAGTACCATAATTACCAAAGTACATCAGGTATTATTAGAATTTTGATAGTTCCCTCTTATGGCAAGTATAGTAATGAGAACAGAAAATACACAAAATTAATTTATTTTCATGACAAAAATAGTAATGAGGTGAGATGATTACATCCAATTGGCAATCTCAAAGTTGTCATTTCCCGATGGACTGGACCAGTAATCTTAGTAGCTTAATTAAATCAGTAATCATTTCTCCTCCCTTCCCCCATCTGCTCAGAAGATGGAAAATTTAATGGAAAGGCAAGAGAATTTCCACAATAAAAGCTGCCTTCAGGTTTGCACTCAAAACAGTGATTAAGCATTTTATTGTGTACTTTTATCTATGCTCTTGAACACTGCTGTTTCAGAGCTTGTGAGTTAATTTATAGAAGAGACCTCAAGAATTGTTAAACACTTTGGCGAAGATGCATTACTTATGTTGCATGGGAAAATTTTAGAACTTTGTCATTTCTGTGAACACTGTACCAGTGGGTTTTTTTTTTTTTTTCCTAGAATAATAGTAGAACAGTTTTCCTGTATATTAGTGTTTGAGGATGTGATCAAATACTAATGTTTGGCCTTACCATCTATTTATATTGTGAACTTATTGGTGCAGCATAACTGAAAGGTTTTTAAAGTAACTGGCATCCAATTAAAAATCATATTCAACAGCACTACACAAAACTCCAGAAATTAAGATTTTAGTTGGTCAATTAGTAGCACCCATATTTGGTTACATTTCTACCCTGGAATGTCCAGTAAAACGGAAACAACTATTTATTTTATGCCACCAATAGCCATTAATTACAAATTAGGCCATCTCAGTGCTTTAGGCTTAGTATTCAGTGGTACCTTCTTAAACAAGAAGGACAAAGGACACAGGGAAAATTGAGAGTTGATCCAGCTTTCTTATCAAATCTTGTAAAATAGCTACAGCCTATTTGTCTGTCTTTCTTGATACTTCCTTTATTTCTCTGCCGCCTCGTCTCCTCTTTCTCAGGAACAAGGGCTACAAGAGAAGCCAATTTAATTCTGTCTCTGATTTTATGAAACTGGTATGAAGCTATGTATCTTACAAGTTAACTCTGTTAGCATCATCCCCATCTGATTCTTGCTAATTGATATAATAATTTTTTCCCTAAGTTCCTCCGATTAAGATCAGCTTCCAAGTATAAAAATAAATTGTAAAGTCTCTTAGGTTTTCTATTAGCCACTTAAATATCCTAATTATTAAGTAGATTCTTATATCTGAGTTTTTTCTCTTAAATTCCGCACCTCTTAGAAGTTGGAGACAGGGTTAATAGAAACAACCTTAAAAGACTAAGGTGCTCAGTCACACTGCTAAAGTAGGAGGTGGCAAAAAGTACTTTATCTAATATTATATCATCAACCGCTGTGAATGTTTGTAATGAGAATCCTTAACCGACTTGTTCCAGTGCTATTAGATACATCAGCAAAAATCTGGAAGAAAATATATGGACTTATTACTGAGAAAATGTACAAATGACACTAAAGCTGATTGAACAGTAAATAATTATGAAGATAGCTCATATATATAGACTGGTCTAATTTGCTTTCTAAGGTGTTTCTTTTGGAAAAAATGCTCATTTTTTTTAAAGTGGCCAAGTGCAAGATTGCAAGGTTGAGGACAAAGAATGTAGGGCACGCTTGCAAGGCGTGAGACGATATCCTGGAAACACAACACTCGGAGAAGGACCTGGGGTCACGGCCAAGGTAATAGTCAATGGTGTGCGAGCTGCTAGAGCCATGTTATAGCTATGGGAAGATATGTGATCCTTGAGTAGAGAATATCAGCTAAGGGCTGGTATACCTACTTCAAAAATGTTGAGGGTCTTTCCAGGCAAAATCATTAGTACATCAAAAGTTGGATCATGGCATGCAGATGCCAAAGCCACCCAGCAAAACAAACAGAGACAAATAAGACCCCCGAGAATTTCTAACTGGTTGCGCAAGGGATGACTTTTACAAAACAAGGTCTCTCCAGCTATGTGTTTCTTCTTGTGGGTATTCTTCCTTGAATGCGGAGGAAGAAGGGAGAAGTTTATCGGTGGCGGGTAGTTGCTGATGTTGTCCGGCCCGGGACAGGCACTGGCAGGGGACCCCAGGGCCGGGGAAGGTGCACCCGCCCCCGTCGTCCCCGCTGTGGGGCAGCTGTGGCTGCTGTGGTTTGTGGGGGACAAGGGCCTGGGGTCCCGCTCGGCTTTGACTGTGGCAGTCAGGGACCACCTGCCGCGGGATTTACATACCATGGTATCTCTTTTCCCCACTGGTCCCAGCTTGCGACATCCCTACCCAAATTCGGTGTTTCTGATAGCTACCTAGGGAATCTTGGCAATATTTGGTATTGCTGACGCAGGTACCTCAGTGCTATTGGCTCCCCAGAAAACCCCACTGCTCCCCGTTGAGTGCCGGGGAAGTTTGGCAGTTGCTGCCCTACTTCCCCCTTAACCACCTGCAAAATCCCTCACCCCTCACGGTGCTCTCCCTGTCGGTGTTTCGCTTCTCGCTCTGTATCTCTCCCGTGCAGCGATTTCTCATGTAACGTCCTGCAGTTTTCCATGTCTGCACCATTCATTAAACCTCAGGCCAGGGACAGGCACTGGCCTGCTCATCTGCCTGCAGCCCTAACAGGTCAAAAATGGCACTGTTTTAGAAATACTGAAGTTATGTAAAGCCTGGCTGCCTTACGAATTTTTCCTCATTTACGTAAACCTGGGTGTGGGCAATGCTGCCATTTGTCCCCTCTAATTGCCGCTGAAGAGCCTTCTCTTAACGCTACGTTTATTGCACCTAGAGATTTTCGTCTGACATGCTACTTGCTATTTGCAAAAGCTCTACAGTAATTTGTGAATATTAGATATAATCTGAATCCCATTGTGAAATCCAGTGTTTGGGTTGGAGCTTTACCTTTTAATTTTTTACAACTTCAGATGATCATGTAAACAAATACAACTCGGGTTGTGAGAGTACGTCAGGACTTTAATGAAAAACCAAGTAGAGCTTTCACTTATCTATTAACTTTCTGTTTTCCCTGAAGAAATTGTTTCTGTCAAGATTTTATTATGACAGGGATGAATGGGAGAAGGAGGTGAATTCTTATCAAAGCAGATGGTTCTCAAAAACTGCACACAAAAAGTGAGAATATAGGAAGAAATAAGAAGAGATTTTCCCCCATTTTGTTTTTATGTCATGAATAGTGAATAAAAGATACATTATAGACAAATGAAAAATAGTAAAAACTAAGTAAAACGGAAAATGAAAAAGAACAAAGGCAAAGTTGCTGAAAAGTATTTTGTAGACAAATTTGTGTGGTTACTCTTAGACCTTTAATAGTCAATGAATGTTGGTAGGACTAAAAACAATAAACACAATAAAAATTGTATTTATGCATTGATAATCTCATCTTTGAGTAATTGCAAGGAAAATTAATTTTGACAAGAATAAAAGAATGTCTTTCAGGCTGTTCCTTGGTTACCAACAAACCAAGTGTGTCGCTTGGATGCAAGAACAAGCTAAGTAAACTTGTCCAACAGATAAGCTGTTATCAGTTTTACATCTGGGTTTCGAGATAAGAGACCTGGACTAATTATTGGCTATGTAATTGGAAAGTGCACAAGTTAAATAGAAAATTGAACTAATGGAAAAGTATGTATCTACCAGTCTTTTTAAAATAGTGTTTGGCTGCTTTGTCATCTTCATCTGTGCAAATGTGTATCTATTGTGTTTCAATGCTCATGCATGCAAGAGTAATTCCTTAATGGAATTTTTTATAAACAGATTAGGACTACACAAGTGACTCTTGGTGTCACTGCAGAATGCGTTTGTGTGTTCAGGTTACAGGGTTACTTAACCTCACACTGCAGCAGAACGTATTTAACTGACCTACAGAATAAAGATGGGCTGCAACATGCATTTCAAGTTAAGTAAGTGCCTTTGAACCGTGTTAAATTGAGGGTCTTCACTGACTCAGATTAATAAATCATTTCATATTATATACATAGTATTATTGTGTTATATATAGTATATACAAAATACACATAATGTAATACTACAATAATTATGATAATTCCAAAGGATGAACATTCTTTAAGAACAAAAGAAACGGATTTTTTTTTTTTCCAGATCATTTGCATCATTTTTCCTCATTCCTTCTGCCCTTCTGGAACAAGGGCATTAAATTCACAGTCTGTTCCCAACTAGTGTTTCAATTACTAATGCCTCCTATTCAAAAGTAGAGAGGCTTCACTTTTTATACAAAAATATTCCTGTTCTAAAGTCAGAGGTTAATTTGAGTACTGAAAATGTGTACACTGCTTTGGCAGCTTAACAGGTACTTCGAGCCCTTGTAAACTGATTTATACTAGCAAGGATAAAAATTACAAGGGTTACTAATCTTCATACTGAAATCATTAAGATAATTACCACCAACTGTTTTATTATCCAAGTATATCAAGGGAAATGTACTCACATCCTGGAGCAATGAGTGAAAACTGAGTAGGTATGTACCAATCTGTGCTTTAAACGGCATGTTGAAAAATGCATACTGAAAGTGGTGCATATGCCTTGTAGCATTGCATAACTTTCTCACTGATAAACTTAAAAAGCCTGCATATTAAGTGGAATAGGCTCTCTGCAAGAAGATCCATTATTTCTCACAATATAACCACATCAGAACTCCTTTTCTGGTATTTTCCACTTGTTACAGTACCCACTCTGATTTGGTTTACATCTCTTCCTCACGTTAGATAAGGCTATTATGTGTGTTGGTTTTGTTTGGGTTTTTTTTAAGTCAAAACCCTAACACTTTCAAAATCTATTTGTAACACTTTTAAAAAAAATTATTTTTAATTTGAGTCTTCTAAGGAAAATGAACCAAATCTTAGAGGATTCTCTTTTTTAATCAGTGTTGTGAGTAGGCTTTTCCTTCCCTTCATGTTGAACACTAAAAATATTTCCCGTTCTCCCAACAGGAAAATATAAATGCCTCCATGAAGTCTTATTAGGCTCCCATAAAATTCAGAAAAGATACAGAAGTTATTCCGAAGGAACGAGTAACTTACTGCTGTCATTTACACCAAAAGCATGCCACCACCTTTCCCAGCACAGCTTGAGCAAATAGGTCTGCAACCACGTATAAATAGTTTCTAGGCCTTTTTCTTTTGTAATAAATAACCTTAACTTCCTAAACCTTTCTTTTCTAATTTTTAAAGTATCAGGAAAGCCTTTCATGAATAAAATAAGGGTTTGTTTTGGTAAAGTGATAAAAATTGTTAATAAGCAGTCAACTTTTATTTTTCAGTTGTTGTATTATTTCAATATTTTTATATTAAAAGTAAGGTGGGGGGGAAGTCTGTCTGGTAACTTTTGCTATTTCCTACTCTGAAAACTCACCTGGAATCTATGCAATAGGTAGAGGCCACGACAACCAGACTAGGTGAAGTGAGCATCATGAGGATACAAATCAGAAAAAGAGGCTGTATACATCAACTCTGTATATTTAAGAAGTGTCTGTTGGGTGTCAGCCCCTTGCTATTAGGGCCTGTCTTCTGCAGTGATGGGGATTAGAGGAGGGAGTTCAGTAGTAAAAAACCAAAAAATAATAAAGAAAACTTTAAACTGTTCAGAGTAATCGGAAGAGGGCGATTTTACTTGCCTGTTAATGGTCTCTGCTTACAGAGAACTGCTTTCCAAATTGGAAGGCTGTATTGCACAAGTGAGATTGGAAGGCTGTATTGCACAAACGAGCAGCGAACTTGTAAGTGTTCTCAACTGCCTAGCAAAGGACAAATGTCACGTCTCCTTTCAGGCCCGTGCCTCGGACGCTGTTAGCTCCTCACCAAGGAATCACAAAAACGAAAGGCAAGTGATCGGGCGGAAGACAATGAACCAAAACCATACAAATAAAGACATAATTCCCAGAGGTTTTTCTTGGTTTGGGTCAGTCAAAGCCACACTTGTACGTGAGACCCAAATTTCCTCTCTTTTCATAGCCTGCCCTCAGGTAGCTATGACTGTGATTTCTTCCCAGGGTGGTGTGCTATTGCTTTGCAACACGTGGGACGGAGTGTTTTGAAAAGTGTGCATGCTTGAACGAGAGAGACAGTTGTTTTAATGGCTATGAGTTGTGGCAAAATAGAAATATAAAACAAATCAAGGCTTCCACTGTGCATCTCTAATAGCTGAGACAGTCCAAGTCAGCCACCCACATACCTAGAAAATGGAGGCATCCACCAATAAGTTGTTATATTGCAGGTGTTTTCAACAGTACTATTATAATGGGACTTTTTAATGAGTTCCTTTCCTTTCTGCCACACTTGTCCTCTGTATCTGAGAAGACATCCTTCTCATGTGAAGGCCCGCTATCATATTGAAAGCTCCCTCACCCCATGAAGCTGTAAAAGCCAGGATGATTATGCCAGTGAACAAAATCTTCTGTACACACTGTCATACCCTTAACTGGTGTAAATTGACTTAGCGTCATTGACTTTAATGGCCCTATATTTGCAAAACATTTATGTCAACTGTGAATCTGAACCACTGTATTAAATTCATTACAATGTGAGCTAACGATCCAGGGACTATATTTATACTTTAGATGATCCTGTGTAAATATACAAGGAAAACATTTCCAGGAAGCTCCCCATTTAGCCTTTTAAAGAGGTCCAATTACTCTGTATTTCATTAAAATTACCTACTCAAAGAATTAAGGAGAGAAAGATAAACAACCCTCATGTTTGTGATGTGTCTGCCACAGAGAGTCACAGGAGATACCTTGAGGTCCTGCCTCACTGAAAGAGGTTTTTGCCTTAGTGAACAGAGTTCAAGCTTTCACTCGCACTGAAGAAAGAACATATGATGGTCTCACAAATAAAATATCGTATTACGAAGCTCAAATGGAGAGTCAAAGCAATGACTCCCTGGAGTTTTGGAGAGGTACAGGAAAACCAGAGGTGAGTTTTTTGGATGTGGCACTTTTCTTGTTTTTATTTCAGCTTTTTGGTTGTAAGGGAGGTGTACAAGCCTAATGCATTAGACCGATGTAGGGAAAGAACATGTGTAGTTACAGAAATGTCTGACAGATGGGAAGTGCCCAGGGGATCTAAGGTCAGAGGATAACTGATTGCTCATACATTATCTAGCAAAATAAATAAATAATTGACGGTTTAGTCTCCACAAAATCAGTGAAAAGCACACAGGTTGCCAGTTCTGGATAATATATAGATTCCTGAACACAGCTGTTAAGATTTTAGAGATGGTATTGAATGATCCTTCTCTTTGCAAGTATGTATTGGATGCTGCCTAATTTTAACTATTGCATACAAGTTGGAAATTATAAGAAAATAAAAGCAGTATGGATTTTTACACAGTAATACATTAACTTTCTGGAAAGAATGATGATCCTTTTGAATTACATGACGATTTGGAAATTTCCTTGTTCTTACAGAATGCCTATGAAACTTAGGCAAAAAAGAGCACAACGAATGTTTCACGGGGAAGCGCTCTAGTCAAATGAATAATGAAAGGAAACATATGCAAGCCAGATGACCATTTCAGACCTTGAAAACAATTAAAAGCCATTATATTAAAAGTAATCTCTGCAGCATTCTGGACACTATGGAAAAACCGAAACGCGCTGCAATTCATACTCCACCTTGCAAGAGCTGGACTGTGACTTAGCGTTTCCAAGAAGAGTTGATAGTCATAGGTGAAGAGTAATATCTTGACAGCAAGTAATTGAATCAAATTGAAAGTTCAGCTCTTTCCGTGCTTTCCTTTTCAGTTTCCTTTGGATTTTCTCCTCCTGTGTCCCTCTCTGAACATGGATGACAAGACCCGTATGGGCAAGCACTCTACATAATGTCTGTAAGTAAAGGAGAAGGGAAGGGGGTGGGTTTCACACCAGCACTTGGGTGATGTTTTGTCACTCTTGTCAAAGGATGTTGAAAGATGGTACAGGAAATAGTTCCCATTTGGTAGCGTAAGAAGAAACGGCCTGAGAGTTTGCTGCGCGTGAAAATAGCTGCTGCACACTTTCTAGTTGCAGCCCTAGCCTTTCCTTCAAAAGCTGCTTGCTAGATCCTTAGTAATGTCAGCAACATTCATTCAATGAGGGATCGGGGATACAGTTTCTTGCACGATAAAGCTGAAATATGTGGGTCTGTTTGGGGGGGGGGGGGGGGGGGGGGGTTTCCCCCCCCCCCCCCCCCCCTAATTTCTGACAGCCAAGAGATCCGGGTTGAGGGAATTTGCCAGATTCCAGTATACCTATGAGTAGTTCAGCCAAGATTTCCTTAGCCTAGTGGGACTTGAGGGCACTCAGCTGGGTAGAACATTTCATTAAAAGTAGAGTGTTGGACTCCCTAAACCCTAACTGTCACGCTGTATCGAACAGGAAAATAGGGCAGAATTCAAATTTTTTCAGTCAGAATCCTAACTCGGTTTGCATGTACAGAAAGGACATTATCTTCACACCAACCTGTGAGTTTATACTCACAGTTTACCTTACACTGAGACACTGGTAATACTGAATATGTCACTGAAAGTCCTCACAACACCACAAAGTAACTAATGCTGTTTGCTTCTTGAAGACTTCAGTCTCAGAAACCTGTGGCTGGTTTTAGCTCAGATCTTGTAGGAAGCCACAGTGCTCGCAGTGCTGAAACCATGCAACTGCAGTGCACAGTCTGCATACAGTTCAGAGATGAAATATTATCTCTGCTTCCCTCCCGTGTCCAAAAATATTTTGCCCTGGAAACTCCTGCTGGGGTGACTCATCTGTGTCATAGAATACAAGAGCGATTCGGTTGCGATGCCCGGTTTTGGGTTTTTTTTTAAGTGTGTGTCGTATGATTTTTGTCCTTGAAATCTGTGGAAAGAAAAGATTGCTAACCCAGTTCAGATCATGCAAATGTCTAAATATGCTGCTGCCTGTGATTCAGAAGCACACTTTTTACTGAAGACACGCTACTAGTAACTGCAGGTTATAATTACTTATGTAGTTGTGGTGGCTTATGGGAAAACTGGATGAACAACAATTTAAGCATGTTGTCAACCAATTTCTTTATGCAATTGCAATACCTTTGCATGCCAAATAGCTAGGTACTGGCATACCAAATTTTATAAAGAAGTCACGCTGCTCCATTTGTAAGTATGGTGTTTTCCGTGCAGCACTACCCACAGATAGCTTTAAGAAAATAGATAAAACAGTCATATTCCTCTCCATTATAATTGGCACCTGTCCATTTTAAAGGAAATACAGGCTTCATGCATGCTATCAAAAGATTTAGCCTGAAAAATCTCCAGGATATACTGATCTGAAATGCTTTTAAGTTACTTTATTAATACGTATTAATTACTGTGCAGAATATTCTGCAGATATGCAGAATAATTACTGCATATGTAATAATTACTGTGCAGACATACTCCTAGAAAACACAATGGAAAAATTCATACTAATTCCAGATGTAAAGAATCATCAAGTACGTGAGTAGTTCTGTCAGTGTCAGTGTGACTTTTCATGTAAAAAGGTAAAACTAGGTCTTCAGCCTTTCTTGCCCTTTTGCAGAAGTAAATTCAACAAGTTGTTGATGAACATTTTGAAAAAATAAAGTGTATTTCAAGGCTAGAATTTAGCATGAACTGTACGTCAAGATGTCTTGCAGTATTTTGACAGATGGCTGTGACAACTTTGGTTACATGTAGATTGTAACATTAAAAATGGGGAAAAAAAGGAAGGAATTTTAACTTTTGATAATCTGTGGTTCATAGTATCAGTTACCAAAGCATGAGAATTTTACACAGCCTGTTTCACAAAATGAGCAATTTTAAAAAATAATTCTGGAAAGTAAGCACAGTAATCTACATAAAGGCTGATTTCACATCAGCAACAAAATACTTCTGTTTTGTTAAAAGAATTGCAATGTGAAAATTACGTTTTACCAATTTTATTTTTTAAAAAACAAGTTAAAAATTTGATTCTGCTAAAGTTTCTTAAATGATGACATGACCTCTGGGATTTTAAACTGTTTGTTTTCTTGACATTTTAAATACACTTTTAATTGCTAAGAATAACAAAGAAGAGCAAAAGTTGCAGATAATAAGGTTTATTCTGAGCAAAATCCAGCCTGAAGGTAGGTTTGTCTTTCAAGGAGGGGGAAAAAACCAGCAGTTAAATGTTTCTTTCACTTTACTAGGCTGATTAGAAGCAATTCAAGTGCCTCAAGTGATGTAAAGTTTTAAATCTATTGATTAAATTTGCATCTCTTAATTTAGAAATGATCATCCGTGTGGAGTGCAGCCTAAACAGCAGAATCTTGCACTACTTAAGTATTGATTTTTAATATGTCAAATGTACTAATTAAAATTGATATTTTGTAGATTGCATTTTAAATATTAATATTTGCTCAAATTTTAAGCGCTGACATCTATGATATTTTGCAGAATTGTACGGGTCATTACATGTTACTCCACTAGACAAAAAAGGAAAGCAGAAGTATCTGCTTTCAATACAGAAGAACGTGAAGGCTGTGCCACATAACATATACATGCAGAAAAGGTGCAAAAGGCTCTTTCAGTTGAATGCGGCGGTTCTGCCACTGCATGGTACTGACCGCATCCAGCCTTGATTAGTTCATTTCGTAGTACAAAGCTGCGGATAAATGGGTTGAATAAACTGGCTTCAGGCAGTACGTCCCTTAGAGTTGCAGTCTGACAGACCCGTGCTATATGTTCAGTTGTTTCTGTAGTGAGTTCATGCTCAGCGGCACTTGTTTGGAGGTTCTTCCTGGCAGTCTTGGACGCCTTCATCGTTAGAGAATTATTCTACATCAGTTAATCTTGGCAATTTAGATCTGCTTTCCTCAGGACAAAGATGACGTGGCAGAATTTGACTTACATTTGTACCTTCTTCACAGACTTTTCAAATGTTTTGAGATTTGCAATATTATTGCCTTTTAAAGTACAATTTCGCCCTCTCCAGAGAGCTGGAGTTTTATGCTTATGTTTTTCAGCTAATAGAGCACATTTCAGATTATTTAATATTGAGTAAAACATTATTGCCCTCACCTAAAGAAGGAAGGCTGTGTAATTATCCCAGTTTTATAGGAAATTAAATGTACTTAGCTGTCAGATGAACCCAGGTCTCTCCAAGAGTGAGCCCAGGCTATGGAGGCAAACAGACTCTCAGAGAACTGTCTAAATGTGTACGGTAAGTTCTTCTTTTCCAGTCCTTCATCCTGATTATAACTATCTTTTCCAGTCCTTTATCCTGATTCTCTATGCAGGAACAATAGATCCCTGAAATGTATTATATGGATGTAGCATGTTCCCTATAGACAAAGAAAGTTTAAATGGATAAAATGTAAATGAAAGCTGTATTGCATGAGAAATTAGGAAATGTGTTGCTCACCATTACACAAAGGATATGTGAAGAATAAGATCTATAAAAAGGCATAGATCACTTAATGAAAATGAGAGTGGACATTGGCAGTGTTCTTTTTTTACTAATATCGTCCAAAGAATCTCATTGTTATTGAAAGATTCCAATAATGGACAGAGAATAAAGACATAAGGGGATAATATATTGGTGAACAAAGAATAATGTTACAAGGAAAAAGACATAACAATTTATGTAGAGAACAGGTAAATAGCAAAGCTTATTAGAAAATTAAACATGTTCTTTGCCGCACTGTCCTGTGAGCTGTTTGGTGATTTGGGAGCAGTGATTTAGATGTCCTAATTTAGTGTAAGATGAATTAAGCTTACTTATTTCCATTGACTGTAAAGGGCATCCAGCCAACTAGTTTGAATGTACATGCCTATATTGCACAGGTCAATACTTGGCGGATGAAATTATCTCCTATAATCCAAACTAATTGAACACAGACCCAAGATCAATCACTGGTTTTGGGAGAGCTCAGAAACACAGAAAAGAAGAAAAGCTGAGCTTCGGCTGCCGCTTAGCAAAAAAGGCCTCAGACTACGCTTATCTGCAGGGTGGATGGACAGGTCCTGGGTGCAGCTGTGCATGCTCAGCATCCTTATCCTGGAAGACCTTGCAGTGATGTCAGCAAAGGGCAGACATGGAAAAGGTATTTGTTCTTAAAAAGGTCTGCTGTTGCAGGCACTATGGGATTTCAGGGGGCTCAAGGTGGGTTAGCCAGGGCTATTCCAAGAGCGCTGGCCTGCCACCTTGCCGTGGATCCGCTGGGGAGTCAGGTGAGAGCTGGGCCAGATGCTGTGCCTTTGAGTCTTTGCAAGCTTGGACTCTGTAAAATCATACAAGCAAACGGTGAGTGTGGGCGTAATACTTTAAAGCCCTGCTTCTATCGTTGTACATCCTTAAATAGAGTTGCTGTGATCTCAGGTGGACTTCACTGTGCATTTATGTTCCGTTTAAACCTATTTTATATTCAAGCAAATGGCAATGTAGTTTTTATTGCTATCAGAAAGCACAAAATGGAGAATTCTACCTAAAAGAGACTCCAACTTCTTTTATATTTAGCTTGAAATGAATCTTCTTTAATGAAAGGGTTTGGCTGGAGGCTTGAAGTACATACAAGTGATACATTTCTCCCAATCATGACATTCATTATTTTCAATTGGTAATATGCATATTTCATTTAAAAAAACACGTAAGATGCTCAAGCTCCTTGATTACTAGGGAATTCTGTGCAAAGAATTTATGAGAGAATGTTTTCAGGCTTGTCGATAAAGCCTAAACCCCTGCAGCGCTGAAGCTTATGTCACATGCTGCGTACATTTTTCTAGCATGACCCACCAGCATAGGATATTATGACCCAGCTTTACCTTCCTGTGTTTAACACTTAGCAGATGAGTCATTTATCCTATACTAAAAGCACTGAAGGTACAAAAAGCAGTAATTGATAACATCATAATAAAAGAGTTGCATTTAGAGCGAATAACAATCTGTAAGTAAGAGAATAGTCACGTAGATCACAGGTGTGACTGCTGACTTGGGAGTAGCATTTGGTTATGTGGATGCTTTTGTGGTTATGTGATTAGAGGAAAACATTTTAAAATGCTAACAGCTATATTTGCATTCTTGTTCAGTACCTTAAAACACTTTTCTAATTTTTAGAAAAAACCCAAAACAAATGCATGTCTGCTGAGCAGCGAATTTAAGAAGCTGAGTATTTTCCCCAAAATTGAGTTACGGACGATTAGCAGATACAACGTGGCAATAGAATCACTGATGTGAAAAGGGAAACATTTTCCAAGAAAGCAACATATTTAGAAAAAGGGAAGAGATTTAGTAGACACAGTAAGGATTCTTTCATTTAAAGCCCACCACACATTTGCGCATTATGGGTGATATTCACCTGGTATATCTAATTTGTGATCAATATTTCAGCTGCTGTGTGGGAACAGCTTTGGGGTCCTCAAGAAAAAGCAGCGGTACTTCTGCTTTGGCAGTTCCAGCTCTCTCTAGTCTTATCACCTCGCCAGAGAGCAGGGATTCAGGGATCTCAGGTTTTGTATGCTGAGAATTTTTCAGGGGAGGTTGAGTGATAAAAAACCTACCCTCAAATTACTCTAAAATACACCCAAAGCAGTCTCTTACAGTGGCAATTTTTATATCCAGTCCTTATTCTAACATTGCAATAGATGTGCTTTATATACTAGAGACTGGAAAGAGAAATCATAGCTGCAGTTTTGACTCTCCCTTGATGTGAGACTCTCATTTTGATAACAAGATGTCTTAGCCCTCTGACTTTCTGTATCTCTCTCTCTTACTACTCTCTCTTATTCATAGTCTTGTTTTTTAATCTATGTTTGCATGCTTTTCTCTCTTTTCAGTCTCTTCAGTCGCGTGCAAATATTTGTGTTACCTCGAAGAAGGCAAGGCTTCGATAATTCTGTCTGATAAAGATTTCCTCTTCTCATTATGCTTTTTCTAAAGTCTAACAAACAAGAAATACTGTCATTTAGCTAGTTACTAGGCCCAAATAAGTTTCAGTGCTTAAGCAAACACAGCTGGGAGCATGGTAACTGTGACGGAGAAAAAAAATCTGCTCTGATATAAATGAAGTAATGTTTCTTGCATCCATTTTAAGTTACTACATTTGAGCCAGTTACAAAATCATGCTTGTAGTCATGACAAGCTTTTATTAATTTTACATTGTTTTAACGGTCTTCAGCTCAGACAACAAGAAAATGATCTAATTACTTAGAGTAGTTGCTTATGTAGACTTAATTCTAGACTATTGGTTTAGGCTGTTTAAAAACCTGGAGTAAAATCTTGTTCTGCTAACTTCAAAAAATCTAGTGCTGCAGAGTTTAGTCGAAAGGGTGGATGTATTAAAAGTATTTAAGAAAATGCACAATATGATTTGAAGTACTAGATATCATTGCTGAGAATTTGCTGACTTTTCAGAATTTCTCCACAGATTCTGAAACGGGCACCTTCAGTGGATCCGCATTAAAAGCTCACTGTGAACAACAGAGTCGGAAAGTTACCTGAAACAGGAATTGTTCTGTAAGCTAAGGCTATTCCTCATCTCACCAAGCAAAGATGAGTGTGAATCCGGATTTCTTCTTTTCAAAATGTAGGAATTAAAAGTGACACGGGAACACTGTAGGAAGAAGGTATGTAGGATGGGAGTAAAAAGAATGAGGGTAACTGAATGTACCTCGAAAAAAGAAAACAATGTAAAAAATTATGAGCTGGGGGTCTTGTAGAAAGCAATGCACACAAAGTGGGTGGAAAGCGGCAGGTGCCTAGAAAGCAGTGATATTTTAAATGATAGTGGAAAAGCACATGTGCACTTCATTTTTGTTTTCCTTTCAAAGGTGCTCTTCCGTTCTTTCTCTGGTTTGTATTTGCAGATCTCCGAAACGACAGTGATTTCTGCGCAGCCTAGGCTTCTCCCAAACTAGAAAGATATCTTGAAATAATTTGCATTCATAAATTAAAGTCTCTACCTCACTTAAAATTTGAGTCAGGTACTTGAGCTCCTGGCACCGCATGGACACAAACGCTGCTCCTGAGCACGAGCATCGGCAGGTCAGGGGCCCTTCGCGTGAAAATCAGCCTTGGGTAAGCAGGCAAACTTTCCCTGCCAGGTGTGTTCAGTCTTCTTAAATGATCTTGATTCCCTGCTTGCTCTGTGGTTTCCAGAGAACAATTAATTTTATTTTTTTGGGGGGGGGGTGGGGGGGCCTGTTTCTTGCCTGCGGTGATGGGAGGTGGTGCAATACAACCCCAGCTCGAGCTGGGTAGGAAGACAGGAGTTCCCAAAGACAACGTTTTTGCAGATGGATTTCTTACCTCTTTCTCAGCCTTTTCCTCTCTTTTATCCCTCAGAGTCCAAGACCTTGGCAAACTTTTTTCTAGAAGAGGAGGTTGCCAGTGTGCTTCACGACTTGCCAGCGTCCTCACCCGTTGTGGATGCTTGACCTTTGTAGCAGTCTCGCCCAGCCTCCGCGATACGCAGTGCGCTGATCACAAGGAGGCACTCCCTCCTCTGAAGACCAGCGCTCAGCTCCTCGAAAGCGTCTAGATGTTCCCACTGAAACGATGGGAAGTTAATTGCCTTGATCCATCTGGACTCGTACGTTGTGCAGTACTGCCCATGTCGAAAATAACAGGACCACATTTTAACAGTATGGTTTTAGGCATGTGTGAAAACCACGGGCAACTCTCCAGGTCCTCGGATACTACAGTGACAGAGGCTGCATAAGCCCTTGCTTAGACAGACAGTTGAACAGATTTCAAAACCAAGACCTCCAAAATGTGTCTTTTATAATACACTGCTGCTTTTTAACAGCTTGTTGGTGATAGATTTTTAAACCTGAAGCATATGAATAATGCAAATAAGAAAATGTTGCACAGTTATGTTGATTCAGTAACACTTTATATGCTCATTAGCTAGTGTGCATTATAATTGAACTCTTACATGTGACAGCCACATGAATGCCAAATGAATATATTATGATTAACGTTATTACAATGAATACCAAATGAGTTTTTAATGACTGAACACTTACCATTTTCCCTGTTGATTCTGTGGTGTGCAAAGTTTTGATTATTTTTAAAAACTGGATTTGAAGCAGTGATATGAATGGCTTACTGTATTGTAACATAGAACACGCTTAGCTGGTACTAAGTCATTATTTTCCAAGACTCCATGACACTTTTGTTGACTTTTTAAAAAAAGCAACAGGTAAAGAAACCGTTTTCCTAGAAACTGATAATGAATGAAGGATTATTCTGTTGCATCTCTTATACGATTCACTCAGCAGTGATCCATGGATACTAACCAGACATCACAAGGAAAGGGAAATAGGGACGACTGCTAAAACTATAAGTCATTTTTCTTCTTGCAAACTGTGGCTCTGGAGTGATGGAAAAATAGAACTAAAATGTTTTATTGTTGTCATGGTTAGATTAAATACTGCTTGAATAAACAAACAAAATGTTCACACTTTAAATACAAACTTTGTTCTTTATTCAAGTGAGCAATGCTTCCACCAGGTTTCCTAGCCTTCAGGCACTATTTATCTGCAGGGAGCAGTTGTCGTTAGTGCTGCCTTATTACCTTGTATGCATAGTAATTTGTTTTATAAATGGCCCTACAGAAATGAATGGACCTACTTGGGAAAGAGTTTGCTGATGACTGCAAGAGTTCTATGGCCAAGCCCATGCTGAAACACCACCCCGTCTAACGAAAACCCCTTGGTGCAAAGGGTAAAGCCTCTTCTCAAACTTCAGACCTTTTTTTATTTCACGGAGATCCAACTAAAACTAAAACCACGTCTACTGTGCTCCTAGAGGACAGAAAGAGCCCGGAGGACACAAGGGGGGACTGTGTTAACACTTGGAGATACTTACGTAAAATCATTTTTACTGTGCTTTCATGAGCTACACTAAATGTCCTGTGAGCCACATACCCGCGGACTAGTTCATCTCTTCTGACCTAGGCTGTATGAACTTCAAGAAAAAGAACACAGGTTTTCTCCTGAGTTCAGTAACACCAAGCTGTCACTCCTTATCTTTTACTTTTCTTGGAATTAAATCTCTAAATCGGTATAAAAAGTTGTAGTGTTTGTCTATTTATGTTTATTGCAAGAGACTATAAAAATAAAATGATATGAGCAAGAAGGAGCAGGTTGCTAGCCAGGTATTCTGTGAGAAACTGCTGTCAATTAGGAAGAAAGTTGTGTTCCATAAATAACTGACTAACTGCAGAGGACAACGATGCCACTCCTCACGGCAGCGGCAGAAACAGACGGTGGTAACAAGAGAGGAAAGAACCACGGGGGTTCTCGGGCACAAGGAATGAAAGGTCAGACCTGGCTGCTCCTGTGCCTTCCCCTTCCCTCCCCTGCCTTCCCTCTTACCCGCTGCAGACCTGCCCAGGGGTTGTTCTGCGGTACAAAATACTTCGGTGGGTGGGGATGAAGGCAATTTTTGCCCATGTTTGCTTTAGACCCTGGGTGAATTTTAACCCCAAATGAAAGAAAGCACTTTCGTCTTTCAGCCTGTGAGGCTCTCAGAGCGTAATGTTTCTAATATCTCTCTTTTTGCCCTCGCCTCCCTCAATATGCTACCTGAATTGCATCTCCAGCGTAATAGAACTTTGATGGTTTTTCTGCTTTTCTCATTCCCCTATCACATTAAATTTTCTCTGAGAGTTTTTCCATCATCCAAAATACTAATTTCCTGTTGTTTTGTTTCCATGGCCAATGTAAGCTATGTAAGACCTCACATTAGGTTATTTTCTCGAAAAAGTAAAACAAAGATTTAGGTTCCTCCAAATAAAGTTGAAATTCATCCAAACAGGAATGTTCGTGACACAGACGGGTCAAAGTGAGTCTGGTTCACAGGAATTAAATGAGTAGACCCAAATCAGGAGGTACGCTTGTGATCCTCCTTACGCAGAAGAAAATCATTGTCTCGTTTTAACTCACTACAATAAATATCTAGTTCCATCAGATAATGCATATTAACTGCAGATTGAGTCTTTTTACATACAGCATGCAAGAAATTGGTCTGAGGAAGGTGCAACCTGAACGGCAAGACAGAGAGACAGACAGGCAGACAGACCTGACAGAACCGCTTTACAAAGGTGAGGGCTCGAGGTGCAAACGCTTTGCACGAGGTCACAAAAACTGTCTGCTGCTGAGCCAGATCTTGCCCTTCCCAGACCTTGTCCCTTGTCTTATGCATAAAATCACCACTCTTGTCTTATGCCAACTCCAGGCGTTTTCCTAACACAGTTAAATTTAATCTCTGCTCTACACTGCAGTGTTTTGGAAAACTGCAGTTATGGGTGGGCCCAAGGATATGTGAAAGGTGCGTACCCTGCGTAAATTTGGAAAGAGCAACTTTTATTTATACATACCAGCAAGTGCTTGTAAACTTCCCCTGCAGAGTTATTTTGGTCTGCTAGCACAAATTTGTCAGCTGCCGAGAGATATTTCTGCGAGCTGAGAGGAGGATGCTTTTCTGGGCCGGAGCGACACAGGCGCAGACCAGTGGGCTTCCCGCTTTGGGGGCTCCTAGGGACAGGCGGCCTCCCAGCATCACCAGGGCTCCTCGCGCAGGTCTGGATTTTGGGCTGCTGATCAGCAGAGGCTGCCAGCGCAGCCCTGGGAGAAGCCCAGCAGGTCAAAGATCGGTATTTTATTTTCTGGTTTAGTTTTGTCTTCACAGAGGGGTGAAGAGATTAAAAGATCAGTGGAGCTACCCTGAATTTTTGAGTTTTTATGCTATGCTTGCCTCCCCAGGCAGAATGCCTATATGCCTTTTCAGGGGCCTACAAACACTTAACAAACGCTCTTAGGATTGTCTTTCACTTTTCTTCTACACCACGTGCTCTTTAACTTTCAAACATCATTTAAAATACTATTGGCTTAGACATCTTGTTAGGTCTCCATTAGTAATATCTCTTTCATATTTCAGGTTTTTCTCTTAAAAGGTGATGGCGTTTCACCCTATGAACTTGCGTGTCTCCTGGCAAACAAGAAGAGATCTAAGTAAACCAGCCAGACAAATCTTGGGTATCCTTTGTTGCATCTAAAGGTGCTATTGGTTTGCTGATTATTCGGGTTTTTTTTGGAGAAAAGAGGAGCTGGCTGTGCTATCATAATTTGCAATATTGATTCAGAAATTAGACCCCTATTAATCTTCAAGTTCCATACTATCATTTTTCCTGTTAACCTATATAGAAGGAACTTAGTATTAATTTTCACAACTTTCACCATGTTGTATAGAAATGATGAGAAAGTTTTTAACTTAGAGTGTACAATAATATCCACTTAAACTTACTACCTCTTGTAGATCAACGTTTGTGTAAGCTCTTCTGAGACTGTATTTTTCAACATTTTTCCCTTGTGTGACAATTGTTTCTTGGTTTAGCACGTGGAAAAACACATAAGCTGCTTTTGAGGAAGGGGCAGGAGAGAAATGTGCATTGCTCTTCATTAACGAATGGCTGCGCCTTGCTATGTGCAAAATAAAGACCTTTTCTGCATTCCAGGTTAAAAGCGTGGGGAGGAGTAGGTTACTCTGTTCTTCTTTTAAGCTCAGGAGTTATTACAGCTTTCTGTACGCGGGCACGAGTGAGCTCCGGAGAACCAGTAAGAACCCACTTTGTGCAGACAAGTGGTAAGAAACGGATGAAGATGAAGAATGAGCAGAAGCACAATTCACCAGCGCACCTGATGGCATCATGACATTGATGTTTCTTGGCTCATCTATCACCCCAGGTGCAGATATATGTCACTTCATTTCCGTCCAGCACAGTGGAGAGTCCGTGAGGGATATGATGACTTTTTAAGTCACTGTCTCTCAGCCAGGTTGCTTCGGGGGCAATGCAATTACATGCTCCTCCGCCTATGGGCTTGAAAGCAAACTGACACTCCCGCCCTCAGCTAGACGAGCGATCAGTTAAGGATGACAGCGTCGCATAAACAGTTAAGTTCGTCCTGTATCTTGTCTGTCCTGTGGTGCTGTATCAGTGTCACCTCTGCCGGAGTGGAGCCTGTGAGCCCCTGTGGCTAACGCTACCTTTCTCAGATTGCTGGGGTGCAGACGTCAAATACCCAGTACCTCCTACGAGACGTAAATCTAGATTTTCCCTCTGTATCACAAATATGCGGATCTAGTCTGCTCTTTCCAAATGCGGCAGACGAAAATCTTGTCTAGACACCGAACACGAAGCTGTTGACAAGTAAGAAGGGCAGGCTGAATTTCAGATAGTCCAAGATGATCTTAAATGTTCCCTAGGGGTCTGACTTTGTGTTCCTTACCCCTGTAAATCTTTTTTTTTTTCTCCTAATGGACCCATGTGGAACTATGCCTAGGGACAATGCACATGCCTAGGAGTTGCAGGACCAAGACTGTATTTTTTGTGACACGATGTAATGTTGCCAGTAGGCCACATCAACACATACAAGAAATGGAAAATCGTGATGTATATTGAGCATTGAATTTTCACAGTAAATCAACAAATCTAAGTAAAGTCAGATCTCAATTACCCGCACAAGATGCCGTCTTGTTGATGTTATTGAGAACATGCATTTTATTGCCTTGCAAACATCTGAAAGGAATTCAGTTTTCAACAGCTTTAGGCTTTGGTATAGCGTAATGGCTTAGTTTTTGTAACAACAAGCTGAAATATCGACTGTCACGGAACTGACTGTCAAACTGAACTTTGTGGGGTTTGGTTTGTTTACAAATTAAAATTGTCTGCTCATTTTCAGCTCTGCATACAATACCTGTGTTCTGAGAAATACATAGTTTGAAAACTGTCTGTTTGTTTGAAAACTGCTCCTATATACTGTGATTAAAAGTCGGACTAAAAAGCCACCGGTGCAAGCCACGTGGAACAGGGTGGCTTATCTGCAATATAAAGCATTTCTTATACCTTTCATGTCTGGACATGAAAAGGAAGTGGCACTGAAGTAGAATTTTAAAATAATCTAAACGTGTTACAACAGACAAGAGCATTGTTTGAATATGTGATTAATTTTGCTGCAAAACTCTAATATTAATAAACAGACCCTTTTAAACGTCTCAAGAATGCAGTCGCTTAAGCAGCTCTTGGAAACAAGGTCCAAGCGCTATTCTTCCATTGCAAATCCTGGAGCATCAGTTGTGATTTTATATACGATGTCTCAAAAAGTAAATACAAAGCTGATGTTGCGTCGTCTAGTCGAGCTTTTATTTATAGAAAGAATTAGGAAGCTAAGGATAAAAATACTCATAAGTATATGAAAGGCCACTGATAGAAATGGAAGTTTTGCTTGTTTTGGGGAACAATCACTGAATAAAATTTCATTTTTTCTCCCTGACAAGAGACTTAATTTGATTTGCATTACATGTCATTTATATACGTTTATGTTTCATTCAAATATATCTTGATTGATAGCCCCTTATCAATAAGGGCTATAAGAATACTCTTTAAAATTTCAGTCTATAGCAGTGTCTCAAATAAGGTATGACTTTTATGTCCATTGCTTCAGGAGGATATTTAAAAAACAGACATCAGAAACAGATGTGATTTTTGACTGGTGTTTTAACTGAATATTTTACACCCTTGTGCATCTCTTCTTTATAACTTTAGAAATAACCTTATCTTTTTCACAGTCACTGACTGCACTGGTGTTATCAAACAACAGCAACTGGATGGAGAGAGGACAGTGCCAATGGAGGAGGCCGACTTCTGTTGTTTACTTCAGGTTTAGCCTGGGACCAACATATTTTTTCTTCTACAGCACTCTCTGGTTTGATCTGTGTCATTACTAAGGATTACTAGGAAGAACATAAATACTTGTGCTCCAGCAAGCTGACAGGTCCCCGGCTCATGGTATTAATCATGGATGGTTCTCTAGCACCGTACCATAATTTTCCAAAGCAGGTTTCTTGAGCAGATATACTGAAAAAAGATGCAGAAACATATGGTAATCTTATCAAATGCCTACGCTTACAGTTACAGGAGGAAAGGCATTTTTAGAGGAAAGGATACTGAAAGGCAATGGTTTATAGCACATCATCAGCTTGAGCCATCTCAATTTTTCCACAGTAAGAAATCTGATCTAGAGCATATGGTAAGTTCACATGCAAAAGCGTGATAGACTTAAAATGGCAGTTCTTAATTAGCACCTTATTAGTGTTCAGGTGCCAGCCATGTTTAGCAACAGCATGAAATATATGGCCTAGATTGTTGCATTCAGGATGGAATTACACCTGTTTAAACACATTTTGCTACCTAAATTGGGATTGATTTTACTAATGACAGTAGAGGATAGCATAGAGCTTTTACAATCCTAAATTATGCTATACTTTTGAAATCCTTGAACTACTGGTCTACTGGAAACGAAATCAAAAATCCATGTCAATGTACTACAAATGTTCCGCAGGCTGCACTTGCTTTTTACACACATAATTTTTAGATAAAATATCTAAATTTGCCAGAATTTTGACAAAGATAATTGCAGCACTGTTGCTAAGCATTCTTTGTAAGCAATCTGTATTCATTCAGTTTACACACAGTTACAATTACAGAGTAAAACGGGAAAAAGACTTCTTCTAGTTAGATGCTTGAAATAATTTTTTTCTAACATTGATTTTATCAAAACAAAGATTATGTTACTTATGATTTAGGCCTGTCGTATGTACCTCACCGATTAAGAATTACAGGATGAGTAAGGATGGAGGAAAAGCTATTACCTTACAAAAGAAGCCCTGAAACACCAGAGTAGTATTGTTAATGACAAAAAGGCCTTGGTTTGCCTGAATGGTTTACCTGCTAGGCATCTCCCTAGATTGCTCATCTAAACCATTTCACAAGCTACACTCCAGCTTTTCATTTAACATTAAAAAAAAAAAAAAAAAATCACCGTTAACAAAATTGTTGTAAACAAAAGCAGCAGGACATCAGTCTATCCAGGGACAGGTAACAAGTACCTAAGATTTACTGTGTAGTAACCACATTGGAAGACTAGTTCCACCAGAAAACAGAAAATTACATTCTTGTTAAGTGGAAGTGCTCCACACAAACTTCCAACACGCTAACTGTTTTGGGGAGTGGATTACTGTACTTGTCTGTCCATGTAAACCTAAAAGCTAAGGCGCTTAGCAGTCTTTTGCTTAGCCAGCATGTCTTCAGTTGTTTGGGGTGGCGTTGGGTTGGGCTGGGTTTCTACCAAGCAATAACCAGAGAGAAAAGTCATTAGTTGCAAACCTTCTAGATGACTCTTTAGGAAACCGAGGATGATTTAAAACACCTGGGCTGCCTGAAAGCCAAGCCCACCTAATTGTTATAGGCCCTTTCTGCTGAGTACTGATTGATTTGCAGGAGAGACAGAAGCTGATGGGAAGAGACAGAAAAAAAAGGATGTACGAGTGAAGGCTGTCAGAAATTGTAAGTTCTTCTTTGAGTGACCGAATAATAGCTGGTTTCCACTGATTTGCATGTGGTAAAATGTATTGATAGAGGGAACAAAAAAAACAAACCAAAAAAAGGCGCTCTTTTTGTTAGTTGCAGTATGAGGTAGGATGTTTTCAGTTTGCCCAGAGCTAGTCCCTCACTGAATTTTCAGAAACATGTAACATGAGGTAAGGTACATGTTCAAATCAATACTAATAGTCTTTTTAACTTGTTTAATGCCTGGAACAGAGTAAAAACAATACAGGGCACCCCTGCACCCCCTCCATCCCCCCCCGCCCCC
>JAVKLA010000007.1:16412518-16438637 GCA_034782735.1 Sagittarius serpentarius | reverse complement strand
CCGTGATATATGATGTATCTGGTTATTCTTTTTTTCTTTCTGTGGTCAAATTCACACGAACAAATGCCACCTGTTGGGTTTTTTTTTGGGGGGTGGGGGTGTGGAATATTCACAGATATTGGCAATTTTTTGTTAATTCTGTGGATGGCTATAAACAGTCGTGTTCAGGTTTGAATCTTTTGGGTTGTGTGTCTTGTTTTGGTTTTTTGTTGTGTGTGTGACAATACTAGTCACGTAATATCACTTAAGTTCCTCAAATGCATAAACTTAGGGACTATGAGGACTTCTAGCACAAGCTGTTGCCCGAAATGGCAGCTTGAGCAAGCAAAGAGAGTGTTATAGAGATGAACTGATTAAAAAAGAAAAAAGGTGTTATTACATTTAAAGGTTTGAATATTAACCGAAAATGAACACAGAGGTTGCATGTCTTTTCATTAGTTTCACTAGAAAGTAGTGTGCCTAAGAAAATTAGCTAAAGCTGTTTAGAGAACTAAATATGACTGCAGGAGGATAATTTTAGTGTCTAATCTCACACAGTCATGCCAAGCTAATTTTATTCTCCCTTTTCCCTTTTTAACTCAATGCATTTATATAAAACCAAGATAACATACTTTTCCTCTTTATAAATACATATATATAGGCAGAGTGGTGTAAGTATATTGTACATTTATATATACAGAAATATTTTTATAGATTAAACCATCAGCTGTAATACTAAAATGCAGTAAAATACCTAAAATATACATGTTGATTGAGGGGAGGGAACAAAAATAAATGTCAGTTTGAATTGTGGATTTCTTTCCTTTGGATGTTGTGTATTTGGTAACACCTCTAACTTTCTACCAATCTGTTTTAGCAGTTTTAGGGAGTAAACCAAAATAAATCAGTTATGCATTCTGACTCAGGTCATCATACGATATGCATTGATATGTTCTCCGTTTGAATAACATGTATTATTACTTGTGTTATGATAGAAGCTAAAGCATGTTTTGTTTTGGTTTAAATTTCAAGGTCCTGTTATGGTAAACACTGCCCCTGTGGAACGGAAGATGTGAGGATAATCTATTCCCTGTGATTAGGAAAGAAAGGAATTGTAATGTTTTTTTAGTGGACATTCTGAATTTTCAGACCCTGGCAATTATCAGAGGTGTGGTATGAAAAGGAGAAGAAAATATAAGAGATAGGATTTCTTAAAAATTATTTTCCTTATCATTTTTCAGCTTACAATAGCGAACTTTTTTATTTGCTCTTTTCCCTGGAAGACTTATCTGAGTTTTTGTCATTTTTAGTGTTTTCCTACCCCTCCAAAATAAGAATCATCACTTCTGGTATCGTCGTTAGAACATAATAGTACAGGAACCATAAAGACAAAAATCTGTCTAAGGAGGTAGTCATTAAATGATCATTACTTTCTTGCTAAATAGGGGGATAGCAACTTGGAACGTAAGCTGCAGGATATGAGTACGCCATACCAAAACAGGCTATACGAAGGAAGTAACTACCAACACAAAACTTCATTACATAGCATAGATTGTGCATGTTGATGGTTTTTTTTCCAATGAACTTGTAGACAAAGGTTTTATTATTTAGTCATCTCTGTCAGAAACCATTGCTACTGTAAGACGACAAATGTTTCATTAGACTGATGGGTGCACTTGTAAGAAAAAGATGGTATAGCAGCTTTACTTCTAATAGTGATATCCTGTTATTTACTTAATACTGTTTTATGCAGAAAAAAGCTTTTTCTTTCTCTGTGTGTTATCAAGAGTTGTAATTCTCAGAAAGTGGGTGTAGAGCCTTGTGGACATTTAGCCACAAAGACTGGCTGCAATATAGCATTTAATCAGAGTAGCAGCAAAAGTGTGTGTGAGGCTGTAAGTAAGAACTTGCAGTATCTACAGACACAGCAAAATAAGTTAAGGACAAAACAAGGTCTGATCAAGTACAACTTCAAGAGGAGACCTCTTGATTTACCTGCCTATTGCTGAATGGAGTCAAATGCAGAGATTTTTGGAATGTTTTGCTTACATTGCGTACATTTAAGTTATAACAGTTAACATAATCGTATCTTTGCACAATTGAGAGCGTTGTTATTTATATATACCTGCAGGAGGTTCATGTGCATATAAACAGGTAAGTGTGGTCTCACGAGCCTGTACGACCACGTAAACCAAGGACCGAGACCGCAGCCACCAGCTCTGATACGGTGCATAAGCAGGGTACGGTCTGCAAGTCCCTCCCCGCAGTTTGCCGTCACTTCTCCTGTTTTCCACGTGCCGTGTTTCATGGTCTGGTTCCCTGTGGGGCTGCACGAGTGGCGAGGGGGTGGCCGGCGGGGGTAGGAGGGACAAGACTTGCTCTTCTAGTGGTGGTGCGACGTGTTTGCTTAAAATCATCTTGGGACTGCAGCTTTAAAACCACAAGAGAGGCCTTTCATTCTTTCTTTGGCGAGAGATTTGGATTGCCTAAACCCAGCCATAATGGCTTTTTATAATAGCGAGCGACGGTATTAAGAATTTGGTTTCTACATTTTAAGTAGGTGGTGTTTGTGTTGGAGAAAATTCAGTCACGGCGTGCAGATGCTGCCCTTACAACTGTTCCTGGTTTATGTCCTTGAAGAGTTTGTAGAGGAGGTTAAACTTAAATGTAAAGAATTAGATGAGAAATATGTGAGGAATCTGCTGAATTCCTTTCCTACCTGCAAAGCTATATTTTCATCTGAAGGAACTCTTTGTGTTAGGCATACATACATCCTAGCAGTAGACTCGGTAAGGTAAAAGGACTCTGGTTGCTCCTGGAACAAGCAGACAGCAGAGCGAAGAGAGTAACAGCCCTCAGCACAACACGAGGAAAACAAGAAAACAATCAGGCTGTAGTGATGGGTGATTTCAATTTCCCAGTATGAACTGGGGAAACTGAAAAGCATGGCACAATGAAAAATAAAATTATAGAGGAAATAAAGACTTATTGACCTGTGGTGTCAGAATCCTAATAGGACTTGTCCTCTCCAATCTCAGCAAAAATGTGCAGTTAGTAGATTAGAAACAGCAGAGCTACTTGGTTCAAGTGACCTCATGATTAAAGTCAATATAACTTAGAACACTGAGCCAAATGTCAAAACCACAATATGAATTCTCAAAGGTCTACTTTAAAGGTATATGGAAAAAAACCTGAAAAATAGGTAAAGAAACAATAATGGAAGATATTTCTGGTGAAGAATAAATGTTTTTCTAACGTTGCCAAGATGCGGTTTTTTGGGGGAAGGAAGATAATGTGATTGTGGGGAGTTAGTCCCTACAGTTTGACTGTTGTACATTCTTTAAACTCTTAATTTAATAAAGGTGTTCTGTTACTGAATTCCTGCTAAAATTATTGTGCGAGAGCCATAGTTACAGCCATACCTGGGAGAGTGGGGACAGCAACCGTTGTCTATTCATACCCATCTGATAACCACAGGAGGGTTGCTTGGGAGGTGGATATTCCTCCATTAAGTGATTTGGCGTCAAGCCTTGACTACAGCAGGGGACAGCCTTTGTAAAGGTTTCTGGCTTTTTCTTCTGGCATCTCAGAAAAAAAGATGACCATTTAGGAATCAAGCTGGAGAGGAAGTGGGGGCTTATAGAGATGCGCTGGACGTGGAGGGGTTAGGCAGCTGCGGTATTAATGCATTTGCGCTAGGTCTCTGCTAAAATACAATAGTTGTCAGTGTAGAGACTTGAACCATCTCTGGATAGTTTTGAAACTTAATATACTGTATGTTACGTGAATCTGTCTTAAAACTAGACGTGTGGTTGTACTTCTTCGAATACTTTGAATTTTCTTGCTTTTCTTTGCCCCTGTAATTCAAACGTTATTGGACCAAATATTCCAACAATGATTTAAAATAAAAGGAGACTCTAGTGTGAATTTTATGACAAGAATAGATGCAGTGGTAAACTGTGTCATTGTAGAAGATACTACAGGGTACCGTGATCTGAGAAGTTTGTGTACAGGAGCATAGCACGGCGGTGTTACGGTGCCTGAACTGCAGTTGTGCGCCCTTTGCTGGACTGGCTGTGTTTGCCCGTGGTTGCTCAAGCTTCAGTCTGCTCCTTCAGACACCCTGAGAATTCATTTAACCTCAAGACTGGTTTTTTGAGTGATGTACAATGTAATGCGCTCGCACCATCTCCCTTAATTTTTACTTTTATGTGATCGTTTGTGTAAATAGGAAATACCATGGAGTTTTATGAATACTTAAAAAAACCTACTAACCAAGTCGTCAGTGTAGTTTTAGCGCTTACAGTCTTTTTAAATTTACCTTTTATGCATGATTAAGAACTACTTATTCTCAAAAAATGCCTCCAAGGGATCAGTGCTCTGAGTGTTACTGTAAGAAAAATAGCTTAATTTAAAACGTTTGTTCTGCTATTTCAATACTGCTTTGAATTAAAGTCACCAACTCGGGGTCACTGTGGGGGGAAGACAAAATTCTGTAGTTTAGATGACCAAGCAAGCAATTTAATAAAAGCAAGTTAGAATAGCACTTTTACCAAGGTAAAGCAGCTTTATCCACAAAGCCAGTTTATCAACTAGTATAAACTGGTGTTGTTATTGATTTCTGTAGAATAATTATTTGTGCTAGGTAAACACCTGACCCACATTGAATACCTACAAGTAGAGTAATGGCTGAAATATTTATCTTTGTAGTAAAGAAAAAAGTGCATCTTAATTCTGCCTACCAAATTAACATGCAGTTTATTAGTTTTCTGTATTTTGTGAATTTATCACTCATTTCTCCATATAACTAAAGGAAAGGGTATGAATTGTGGGTAATTAACTTGTATTTACAGGAAAATGTAAGAAATAGAGAATTTTAAATAGCAAATATCAGCATCATTTTGATCTGACAAATGAAATAATAAATTCAGAATGAAAATGTTAAATAACTGTAAAATAACTTTAATTACACAATATAAAAAGTATTCCAAAAGGGCTCTAAATGCTGCAGAGTTCTTTTCATTATTAGCATTTAAAAAACCTGAAGATTAACAATGTATCAAACTTCATGCAATATAAAGCCCATTGGAAAGATGTGTATCTTTGTTCCTTCCTTGCCCCCCCACCCTGATTCAATAAGGAAAATCTAATCTGAGCTCTAGTGGAAAACTAGTTGGCGGGGCGGGGTGGGGGGGGATGCTCAAAATGCTTAAAATTCAGATAAAACCTTCGCAACCTCTTCTCACTTTAACATACTGTTATGTCAGTATAACTTACTTTAAGTGGGAAGAGCTGTAGAATGACTATGTTATGTCATAAAATTTTACTGATCCTAATCTTTGCAAACCAATATATTTGTAATTGGCATCTAATAATGTCTGTAATTTAAACCAAATCAGCACTGTCCCATGAGCATTTTTTAACTTTTTAACTGTAAAATAGCACACCAGTTATCTAAGACTGGTAACTGCTTTGAAGCATTCAGATTCTGCTGTGAGACTCCCATTTATGACCAAGATAAAATAAGTTTCACAGATTATAAAACTCCCTCTTGCTGAGATACCTCCTTATAGCTTGTCCCACATTTCAATGAGTGTGGGCTGTGGGTTTCTTTGATTTTTATTTTTTTTTAATATTTTTTTTTCCCAGATGACAGCCTGTCATCTTATTTTGTATTTCATTTTTTTTCTTTAATCCACATTACGTATTACCTAACAGCTTCCATTTGCCCAGGACAGTATTAAAGTCAAAGCTGATGAAATGGAAAGAGAAGGGACGAGTTAAACAGCTGTTTAGGAATTAAGTGGGAGGAGGAGGTGTCTTTGTACACTAGAACATACTGAAAAATGCTGACAACGTACAATATTATGACATGATATCAAAATAAGATTTTCATCTCATTTCCAGTTCTCCATAGTAGTAGTGAGGCTATTCTTGTGCACCAATCTGCTTGAACATCTGAACTACCAGTTGGTAGCCAGGGACCTGGCTCGTGCCTCTTCTTTTCCCCTTTCTTTCTCTGTATCTAGCAAAGAGACTGCCTTGTGGCCAGTGGCAGCATGGTAGGGAGTGAAACTTAGTCACTGTCTCGTCACTTGCCGCATGTTGGTCTGTTTGTGGCCTTCGCATCATTTCAGACTCCTCTGTTTCGCACTACTCTGAGTTATTACCTTTACAGTATTACCTAGACCCCTATTCCTGTCTTTCAAACTTGGGGGCGGGGAACCCTGACAATGGTAGAGGAAAAGAACAAATATGCTTGGTGTAAAATGCTACCTTTATAACTCTTACGGGTTCCCCCATCTATATTTTTTACTTGAATTTTTAGTTTTTTCCTGGATTATCAGTAAGCCTTCCAGAGAAGGAAGGGTTGCCTTCTGATAAGGGCTCTGTGCAGACCAGGCTTTCTCTCTTCTTTTTGATGTTTTGGTGGTATGTTCTTTTTTTTTTTTTTTTTTCTCTCATCAGACATTTCAAAATCATTTAAAAAATATTTGGAAAAAAAACAGGAATAGAAATAGTATTTTCCTAGCAAAACTTAGGGTATTTGCTGTAGACTAGTTGAGCATAAGGGTATGAACTGGGTTCTCTTGATTCTTGACAAGTGCCTTGCTGGGAAGGCCGTTGCCCAGGCTGGATTGGTTCTTGTTGTCACTGACCAGAAAGCTCTCCTGCACCTGCGGGAGTTGTGAATCAAAAGTGTTGCAGGACTGCTTTGTGTTAAATTTATTTTTCATACCAGGGTTTTCAAGGCAGTCTTTGAGAGCTAGTTCTGCTCATTTCATTGAAATTACAGGTTATGGCAGAATAATTCTGATGCGTGTCTGAAACTTACAGCTTTTTTAAATGTCAAAATAAATATCTGGATTTAAAAAGAAGAATCTGCCTCAGATACTCATTTCGGGATCCTGGCAAGCATTAATAAGGTTGTACATGACAGAGCATTTGTTCTATAGCTCGCAGGCATAACGGGTTGAGAGGTTCTCCACTTGTTCAATTTGTGGATTAACATCTAGATCACCTAAAGGACGACATTTTCTGAGTGTTACATCTGCAGTTTGTACTAAACATATGTAATGCCATATGGTCACTGAAGGGTTATGGGCTTTTTTTTTTTTTTTTTATTAGGAAAACTACCAGAGCTAATATTAGGTATGAAGTAGTATGTACTGCACACTCTTATGCCACCAAAATAGAAAAGAATCAAAGCAAAATTTTAAAAATAAGTTGGAAAAAAATCAATAACACCCCCACCCCATTACTTTTTGTGTATAGAGGTGTGCAATGGCTATAATGAATCCTGTGGAGACGGTCAGATTAGACCTGCAAAACACAATAGCTGTATTCTGTATAGGCTGTATTCTGTATATACTGGCAACTACAAATGGAAATACTCCTGGTCTTACCGTGCGTAGGAAATTAAAGTGCTGATTTCCAGGTATTTGTTCTTAATAGCTCTTTGGGCGGCGTGGGGAAGGTAAGGTGATGGGCAGTAACGCATTGTCAGAGGACGAGTGGGCTCTCTGCAGAGGATAATCTTAAAAACCATTGTCTGGGTCTCTCTCAATCATGTAGTATGTCACATTATCTGTTACTATTTTTGTACTGTAGATATTTAGTAGGCCTTCATTTAATATATGACTCGTGAATAAGCTTTTAAGTATACAATGATGAAGTATCAGAGAATACTGATTTTCATAACAAATTCCATCTTAGTGAGAAATGTTCACAGAACTACTCATTATATCGTATAGGCTTTGTACTGCTGGCCAATATTAGCCTTACAGGATCCTATCATCACGTGTTAAGAACGGGACAGAACAATTTGAGTCATAAAATGCAGTCCTCGGGTACACCTGTACAATGAGTATCTAGGTCCTAAATTAATCCAGAAGGAATTAAGCACCCAGGTATGTTTGGATAGCCCTCAAAATTTGCGTGTATGCCTTTTACGAGCAATTCCACATGCCCAGGCAATGTACCATCTTCTGCTAGCAAATGGATGAAGCTGGTGGCAGTTGTCCCGTCTTTAACGAGCTTCTCGTTTTACATCTGTTGTGTCCAGCTGCAGTCCTGTTTGTCAAGAAACTGATTTCTCTTCTCCACTTCCTCCTCCCCAATCCTGGCCCCCTCCCCTTTACACTACAATCTCTCTTGAGCACCCTTCATGCCCTCGGCTATAACGGTGGACACCCTCGAGTCAGGGAAAGGGCTTAGTGATGCCATTTTCTCACCAACCTCATCGCCCTTAGCCAGAGCAGTCCCAAAACCATACATAACCCTTTCTGCAAGCCGTCAGAAAGCACCACCAGTAATTGCATGTTTTATGAGATATGAATATCAACAGTGAGTTTATATTTTAGTACCTTTTAAAGGCTAGCATGTATTCTGACATCGTTGGGCACCTTTTTTGGTAGATATTGGCCACAGTAGCCTCCCCTGCCTCCAGCCGCTACAATATGGGATGTGATCCTGGCAGATGCTGTGGTTTCAGGCACCGCTGCAGGGCTTGATCCAATACAGGTGTCTGCTCTGACCCTGGCATTGGTACCAGACCAAAACAGCCTCTCCAAGTTTCCAAGGAAAGGACTTCAAATTCCTCTGTTTTGCTGCTTCAAATCTGTCTCTCCTTCAGAAGTGCCACAGAATATAACAACCACCCCTGGCCCCAGACCCTGCAGCACTGGAGTATCTTCTTTTTCTGGGTTGTGTGGTTTTTGTGTGGTGTAGGTTTTGGGGTTTTTTTGGTGGTTTTTTTTGGTTTGTTTTTTTTTCTGTTTAATCTAAACAGAAACCTGTGTGAGTTGTCTCTTAGTAACAAGCTTGGTTACCCATAGGCAGGTAGGAGGACACTTAAGTTGCCTAAGTATAGGTGCCTACAGGTACTAAATCTGGGTGAAGGTAGGGTGTCTCTCTCTTTCGTAAACACCTAAAGTCAGCTCTCTGCCTATGTTAGAATGGTAAATCTGACCATAAATTCAATATAATTCAGTGTGCATGTCTACTTCAAGACACTGACCAGGATACTATAACAAGCTTGAGACTTTTAATTTGGAAGAAGAAAATCCATGAACTATGTGGCAAGAAACCAAAATAATTTCCAGAATCTTAGACTCCTGAAAATATTTTCTGAGATGGGACTAAAAGCTGCTGGTTTGCTGGGTTTTTTTGAATCTCAGTTATTTAGCAGAAGTTTTCTTGTGTCTCTAATACGCTAGGGGAATTAACAGCATTCAAAGATCTTTAGATCTACAGTGCTAGATACAGGTTGTAATTAAAAAATAATTGTAGTTGTTAGTTTATGCCTAACTATAGGTAGCTTCTCATTAAATCGGTGCTTCACCATTTATCTGGTTTACTGGTTTCCAATTTCTGTTATTTTGCATAGTAACTAAGAAGTAATGCATTCTTTGTTTCTGAAAATCTCGAGTTACTACAGCAAGAAACATATGTTCAGCCAATGGAACTTATATGTATTCAAATTAGGACCAAACTAAGTCCTAAAACTCACTTATTAAAAAAAAACAAAAAACCAAACCAAAACAAAAAAAAACAAAAAAAAAACCAAACCCCCACAGATAAATATGAAAACATAGCAACTTTATTCTGTATGGTTGAATGTCTGTGTTGTATTGATTAATTGTTCCCAAATGTTTTCCTTAAACAAGAACTGGTGGTTTTGAAAAGCCTGAGATGGATTGGTTTTTTTTTTTGTTGGTTTTATTGAACAAAATGATCTTGATTAGAGCCGAGATTAAAATTCATAATTTCCATCTATTAGGAAACTCCAGAATTCCAACATTTGTTTTTTCTGAAATCTGGTTGAACCTGAAATACTGAAATTTCACACAATCTTGTTAACAAGAGCTCAGGAAAAAATCATCAGTGAGGAAAGAGTGAAATGTATTTTCTGAGTGATTTCAATATTAAATTGCACTTTCTACGGTACTGATTTGCTCTGCGGAGTTGTAGTTAAAAAAAATCTCATGGACTCGTTCTCCTTCCTTGGCTCCCTGGACTGACTGCATCTCACCTCCCGAGGTGCGACCTGTGTGGACTAGTGTGGAGAATTCTCTAAAGGGAAACTTTGATCGACAGGGTCATGGGGGACAGAATGCAATAAGAGAGGGAAGGAGTTTTCTTCAGGACACGGGTGGGAGAACAACTTGGAGCGATTTGCTGTTTAATGAAATAATAGTGAAGGAAGCAAACATCATTCCAACATCCAGCAGTAGAATTTGCTGGAAAAAATCCCCAACTTGTTTCTGCAAGGGCTACAACTTAAAACCAAAGGCAGAGTATTGGAAGGCACTAGATCAATCAGCTAGTGGCAACTGTGCTGACTATATTAAGATTTTTTTAGCTGTGCATGCAGAAAGGAATCGAATCCCAGCGGCTATGCCTGCACTGCGCCTAGGACTTGTGGTTTGCACGTGGGCTTCCCCCCCAGCACCATCAGGAGAGACGGCCGTGGAGACTGTGTGCCCTGCCTGCCCCAGGGCTGCGGGGTGGCCACAGCGTCCAGGTTAGGAGCAGGTGTGACAGCAGAGTCGAGCAGAAGGGTGGCATTGCAGAGTTTGGTCTTTGGCTCCTGTTTGCAATTCTTCTGGTCGCTACGATAAGTGGACGTTTCAGTTTGGAATGTGCTTATACTAGATGATATGGATGTCTTGACTGGGCAGCTATGAGGTTGGATTTTTCTGACCTCAGCAAGTTTAATAAGATATTTATAAGATCACTGCAACCCTAATGATGTTATTAATGTAGGTATGATATACACAGAAGTGAATTATAGACTAATAAATAGAATAATATGCACTGTAAAACAAATGCTTTATAGCTTTAAATGGATTTGTTTATGAAATGGCAGGCTTTAAAATGTGTTCTTCAGTTCTTTCCCTGATACACTGGTTTCAATGTCAGTGAATATCGTGCCCTGCCAGGCCAAAGAGATTGTGAGGATGAAAAGACTAGCTTTTGCTTTGGGTCAGGAAGAGAGGCAGTAGCTCTTACAGTGACTGTTTGTTTTTTGTTTTTTTTTTTTTCAATGAAGAATAGATTTCAGTGGAAAATTCCTGTCCAGCTCTAGCTTTCGTTGCTCACTACGCACAGGAGTTTCCTGGTAGGCACAGCCATCAGGTGTGAAGCCTCGGCTGAGCCCGGGCGCGGAGGCAGGCAGCTTCCAGTGCCCTCAGCCTTTCCTGGCTGGGAGGCAGCCGCGGCGGCTTCGGGACACACTAATTAGCTCCAGCCAGTGCTTACCAGCAGAGCAATCCACCGAGATCTCTGGTCTCAGTTCAGGTTTCACTTTAATTTGGAGGATGGTATTAAGTATCTAAGGAAAATGTGTCCTTTGAGCTATACTCTGTGGGCAAAAGGGGGTATTCAGAAGTTTTGGTTTTATTCTGAAGACTATAATAAGATTTCAATAGAAAAGTATTTGTATGTCTCTTTATTAGCTTATTTTCAAGCATCTTTTTTTTTTTTTTTTTTTTAAGCAATGGAAAACATATGTCTTTTAGCAAAATGGATTTAAGTCCTGTAGGGTTTTGCGTATGCTGACAAATATTTATTTAAACACGAAAAACATCAGGAGATTACTTATGTGTCTAAAATTACACCTGTCCTTAAAGACCGTGCTCGCTGTGAGAAATTCCAGGGATCAAGTGCCCGTGCTCCGACTATACTAAAATATTTAACTCCAGAACCAGTCCCCCACTCATCTCTCCTGTGTTGTTAACGTACGTCACATCATAAGTGCACCCCAAGATAAAGCAAGCTCAGCAAAGGGTTGTTCCCCAGCTGGCTACGGGTGCTTTCTGGGTGGCGGCAGCACCAGCTGGCCTCGCAGGCGGCCGGCGTCGAGCCAGCAGCCGCTCAGCGGCAGCCCCGCGAGCCGGAGCTGGTTTCGTCCTGTGGTTTCCACTCTACGCAGCTCAACCCTCAGTTGCTGGGAGGGCTTGTCAGCTCCGGCGCCGTACCACAGGAGTTCGGAGCATCGGCTTGGGACCGTCACTGCGCTTGGGTTAATAAGATCCTAGCAGAGCAAAGTGCCGAGGAGCGCAGCGCGGTGATGATGCGGGGGCTGTACGAGGAACCGGCCCGGGGGGCAGTCGGGGATGGATCTGAACTGTGGCTTATGAGCCCTACTTGATTCCAGCTGAGTCTACAGAGCCATTTAGATCCCCACAACATGCCTATAATCTTGGATTTTTCCTTATCCAGAGTATTCCAGCCCCCTATTGTGTCAGGTAACAGGGAGCTGACTGTAGCCAGCAGGGCTGGGCAGCTTGTAAATACTTGAACTGTCTGACTCTTTTTTTTTTTTTGAGTGATTTTTCTTGCATCCTTGAACTTGACTGATTTTGCATTTCTGCTAGTTCTTGCATTTAATATTCTATTTGTGTTTTCCATTCTGCTGCTACCAATATATGCACCTTCACCAACACTCCTGCTAATGACTTTCTCTTCTTTTCATCAATAAAACACATATTCTTTGGAGTGACAGTAAGATCATCTGCTAGAAACCACATTACTGTTAAAAAGACCATACAAAGAAGAAAGAAAATTTATTTCAGCCTGGTAGTTGTACCGTCACTTGAGTACTGGCACTTGTGTGCATGTTGGTGAGGGGGAGTAGGCTTTCTTCTTCCTTCCATTTTTGGAAGTGGGTTTGTAGTTCAGTTGCTAGAACTGCACTACCATAAGCCTTAAGAAGTTCATTTTTTTTCTGTAATATCTATGCACCAAATGTGTGAAAACCAGAGATGCCAGATAACACAAGTATTTTGATGAGCAGCACGAAATACAGCCTGTGAGATGGGGGGGCATATCCTCCGGTAGCTGATTTCATGGGCGTCTTTATCTACTCAGAATATCCATCTCTATCTCTACCATGGAACAAAAGCATTACTTATAACAAAAGTTTCTTCATGCGCAGGGATCGCTGGCAGAAGTCTGTGTGAGCTGAAAACTGGGTAAGCAGTAATGATGGAGTCTGGCTGTACGTGCATATCTGCCTGTTCATGCAGGTGTCTCAAGGGCCAGCCCTCATCAGTGTGGTGCGGAATTACATCCCAAGCACATAAACGTAACAAGGTTTTGTGGGGTACAAATGCTAAGTTGGCCTTTGACAACTAATCTGGCTCTTTCAGGAAAAAAAAATGAAAAATCTTATAGTGCCTTTTGTTCTACAGTGCCTTTTGAGCTCTCTGTGGTAAATGATACATTAGCCTGTAATCTTTTCTATGGTCAAAGGTGCTACTGTGCTTGTCTACAGGCACCATAACCTGAGCAAAACAGTCTGTTGTCTGCGGTCCCTCTTTTGGACAAAAAACCCTATGGAAGTGTTCATTAGTCATACAAATCCCCAGTTTCTACAAAGCCAGTTTAATCATATTAATTCACTAATTTACATACATGAGAAAGCAAGTGGTCTAGTGATTAGGCGCGGACACTGGGCCATGTAGGAGACGCTCTCCCTCCTGCAGTGCGGTACAGAATGGAGCCTCCAGAAAATGTTCACGCTTGGGGTAGTGTGTTGGTTTGGGTTGATTGTAAGCCCCCCCCCCGTCTGTACCAGCTCTGCTCTTTCCTGCTCTCTGCAGCAGCAAATGACTCTGCACATGGCTGGGTCTGGACACAGAAATAAGAGGTTTTTGTCAAGCAAGCAGCTTGGATTTTCAGTCTTTTTTCCTAGGAAAACTGGGTATTTTTTTGGTGTAAAGTTATTCTCACTGCTGCAGTCTGCACGAGCAGGAACCCTCAGGTGTGTTTGTGTGTGGGGGTTATTGCAAGGTAATAAAGTGCTGGACAGCCACTGATCTTTTTTTTTTTTTTCAAAACAAACAAAAAATAGTGGCCAGCGAGGCTCCTAGTCGGAGTATTTCGGTAGGACGTGTATCCTCAATGGATCCTGCCTGCTGCCAAGGTTCTTTGGTGTCTGTGATTCCCCGCCCGGGCCATTTTTGGTCCTGTTGACGTCTCCCTTCAAGAAGACCACTGATATGTTAAGACACTTTAAAGAAGTAATAATGATGAATGTGCCTAAACTGGTTCCTACATAGTAGAGAATAAACACCTCTGGACATTTCTTTATGCCAATAGAAATCAAGAAAATAGATCTTCTCAACTCTGACAGTGTCTGGAGGCAATATTATAACATGCATGATGACTTTTGCCTTTCACCACAGATATCCTCAGTAGACACAAACATATGTAGCAAAAGAAAAACAACTATCATATGCCTATAACACCTTAAAAAGAGGAAGAATTGCAATAGACCACTGAATCTGCAGACAGAGCAAGACAGATCCCTAAAAAACGGAAAGAAATATAACAATGCATAAAAGAGTATAAAAAGACAAGATTAAAAAGCCTATTTGCATACATTCGTAAGATTAAGAAATAGTAAATCAACATTTTATTTTTTAGATTTATCTGAAGATTTTACCAATTGATTTATAACTAGCTTGTCTAAAAAGAGCATAATTTTAAGTATGTATTTTTAAACATTAATAAAAGCACTCGCCATATGTTTCTAAAATGATAATTATAAGAAGGGTCCTTTTAATGGCTGAGGTTTTGCCTAGAAATTATGCCAACAAAGACTCCTATAATAGTTCAAGCATGTGCCTTCTGCTTCTGGGGCGTTAAGTTTCAATCCTGCTGGGTTTTGTTGTATAAAATTCCTATTCATAGAGTAATTCTAATTAATTCCTGACCGTCCCGAAAGGAATTCCCCCTTGCCCAAAACCTTTCCAAGGTAAAGGAAGTGTCTTTTAAAAGTGCAGTGATAACCCTCTGAAGCTGCAGTAGCTCTAAAGATATTTTCAGTTGTATACTGTAATATATACAATCAATTGGCTTTCAGAGTGTGGCTGACCTAGAGAACGAGCCCACAAGCTAAGTGCTTGTATGAACATTAAAGCTGGTTGTGTGTTCACTTATCCCACTCGAGGGATATTACTCATAAAATTTAGAATCAACATAAAATATTGCAAATGCTTATGCTACAAATTTTACATTCTCTCTGAGTCAACCTGTGTCTTCCCTTGAGTAGGACAAGCATGGGTACAATCTTCCCTGGGCTCTGGATCACAATAATAAACAAACAATTAAGCTTTCTTTTAGCAGCACAGTTTTCTTGCAGTGGTCAACTTATGCAAGAGGAAACAGAAGCCGTTCGAGGAAAAGGCACTCTCCATGAGATGTGGCTAGGAATAACTGCAGTAATCACTCATACTACTTATTCCTTTTAATTAGTGGCTACTGTCTCAATTTTGCTCTGTCCTTTAATCTTTAAGGTTTGCTTAAATATGTATATACATTTACGTCTGTGACAAGTGTGATAAACCATTTCCATCCAAGCAGAGGAGGGCTCTGTGAGGTGTAAGAGTGTACATAAACAATGCTTGTAGATGTCCTACTATTAAAATACATGACAGAGCTCTTTATTTCTGAGCAATACTTCTAGGTTTGCAACATCGATTTGTGGTGGGTTTGTTTTTTTTTTTTGTTTTTGTTTTTTTTTTTTTGGTTTTTTTTTTACCTTGCTGGTTTGGAAACACAGACTCCTCAGCTACAGTCAGGATTTGTTCTTTCAGAGTACATCCAAGTAGTATGTGGCTAATTCCTAGGGGTTTTTAGGCTAGTCATGGACACTAGTCTAGCGTTAGGATACAGCGGGTTTCTGACCTCCCCTGAATGTGGAAGGGGCTGGGTGAGTGTGCTGTGATCTGAAAAGGTGCACACAATCTGATGGGTTGACCCCATCACCCATGCTGGGGGCATGCGATAGGATGAGTTGACCCCATCAGCTTGAAAGTCAAGATTTCCTGTTACGTCCCTCACTTGCCACATCATGTGCTTTCATGTATGAGCTGATGCCTGTTTCACACAGCTGACCTTGCTTATGATTTCAAAACATTTGTTCCTTGAACTAGAGTTTTTAGCAAATGGCAGGGAGAGAAAGTCTTTTGGTGACTTCCTGTGCAGACACAAATAATTTGGCCTTAGACACATAGTGAATAAGTGTATATAAATGGCTTATTTTTAATTCGAGGTAGCATTTGCTGTTAATAGGATGAGTAATTAACTTTAGGTTTTCAGTGTGTTAAATGTGCTTCCAAGTTATTTCAAACTGGCCTGTGGAGCTGGTTTAAAACTGTATGTTGGGTGTTTATTATACATTTAAGAATTACTTAAGTAGAAAAAGGCATGTTACCAATGATACAGGTTGTGCAAAAAAAATATGCTATTTGCAAATGCACATATTAATTAGGTACTATAGAGTCATTAGCAACACGTCTGAGGTTTCAGTTAAAGATGATCATTCCCTATACAAGAAATGTCTACTACCTTACTGTTAGTTATCTTACTGCTACTAACTCCACAGGATTGTGAGCATGGCAACGAGCTGTAATATATGTCAGAATTTTATACATGTAGCTTGTTTTCCTGTCTTGCAAGCATACAGTACTTCCTATAACATTTTATACATTACTGTTTATGAAGATAAACCTAATTAAATAATAGGTATTTAACTGGTCCTTCTTTATCTTTACTTCACAGTCTACAGTTTGCTTCCAAACTGTTAGGTTTTTTTTATCACAAGCAAAGTCTGGTGTGTGTGTTACTGTGTCTTCTAGCTTATATTTTAGCTAGATATTAATAAGAACCTCCACTTGTTTTTAAACTTTTCTTCTCTTGTATAGCTCCAGTGAATCCATCAAATATTTCATTATAACAGGGTTCTGCTTCCTCTTGACACAGCTGTCAGATTTATAGTTAAAGCTGGAAGAAGTCTTTAATAACTGGACATCATTTTCCTTACCAGTGCAGAAGTACAGATGCCCTCGTAACTTACTCTAAATGCTTCCCATGAATGCTCAAGAGCAACAGTGAAACAGAATTTGATAGGTGCAATGTGTACTTCCACATATGTTATATTTATAGGTCTTGTAAAGTCCTCTTTTTCTCACAGCTCCTTTGATATCATTATTCCTGGGGGTGCAACGGATCAATAAAAAGCTACTACATGCTACTTCACTGCAAAGGGTGAGGGGCGGCCACTGATCATTTAGATCATGTACCTGCTCCATGTTTTGTCCTTATTTCTGGGTTTGTGCTTCATTATTATTTATTACCTTACTAATTATTTGGGATAGTGGCCACATTCTGAAATGATAAGTGTCAATGGTAAAGCTTATAGAATGAATACATATTTTTGATATATGAATATATAAACACATAAATGAACGTCAACTGGCATCCATGACGTGTCAGTAAAATTATCTTTCTCTGTGTGACATTCTCTTTGGTCTGACTTTCAGCATCATCTATATAAATGAAGAACTGAAGGAGGAATAAAGCATTTTGGAGTATGAATGGACTTTTAGGGTTGGCAGGTTTCACGTTCGCATTACTAATCGTGGCTTGTTTTGCTCAGTCCTTGAGCAGGAGGAAGCTCTTTCATGCTGAATAGAAATAGAGGACACCACAGAAAAATTTGTGCCTGCCCTAGGTTAAAGCAAATACTGGGCAAAAATAATTGGGAGGCAAATCTTAATGAAGAGCAGCAACAGCCAAAGGAAGTGGTTGAATAATCTGTAGTCTTCAGCGTTACTATTTGTCCCCTGTCCATTTCTGGGAACGGTTATGACTTTGTCACCCCGAACTGATCAGCTCTAACAGTGGTGGTGGGAGCAGCAGAACTGCTGATACCATCCAGTGCCCGGCTGCTGAAATAGCTCAACATTTTCTGTGATTGCAGAAGGTTATTCCTCTGGGCAGGGGTAGGGAATGACTGAGGAGAAGACGACAATTGAACAAAAGGAATCATAGAATGGTTTGGGTTGGAAGGGACCTTAAAGATCACCTAGTTCCACCCCCCCTGCCACGGGCAGGGACACCTTCCACTAGACCAGGTTGCTCAAAGCCTCATCCAACCTGACCTTTGGTGAGGATTGCATGTTAATTGAAACCAGTTGTATACTCCTCCTTGGTGTTACCCAGAATAACTTTGCTTTTGCTCACAAATGAACAGTCAGAAGGCATTCTGAGCAGGTGAAGTTGTGCTGCTGTAGGAGTTGTACAAGTCCTGGATGAAGCCGGACTCGTTTGAGATTGCTTGGCTCCGAGTGGCTATTGAATGGCAAAATGCTTATAAGTCATTGGAACAACCAGTGAAGAGATGTTGCATCTTCCAAAAAGCCTATTTTAATGAATTAATTTTCATATTTTTTAATACTCCAGTTACATTAAGATTTATATGGGTCTGAGTTATGTCTGCTGTGGGAAACAGCTTTAGAATTTTTTGGCATTTATGTATTTAAATTCTTAACCATAATATTACATTAATGTAGTTGCACTGAATATTAAATTGATTTAAAGTTATTAATACTATATACAACATACACTCCTTAGCATGTAAATATCATAATGCAGTAAGAAAATGGAAATTGGAAAATATTTTTCACATTCTTGGTACAAGTATTAGCTTTTTGCATTAATTCCTGATGGCTTATAATCATTAGAGCAAGATGACTAGAATGAAATTCATTGATTTATAGAAGTGTAAATGAGCTCTGAATCAATTCCTGGATCTTACAGTGTTACAGTATGTCTCTGTCCTATGCCTTTTTCAAGTGAAGTGAGGGAACCCTTATAAAGCCATGCACAAAATAGCTACCTCTGGCAATGTATTTGATTTGAAATCACAAATGTTTCAGAAAAGTCTGTAGTGGTCTTGTGAGCTAGAATAAAAAAGCTCCAAACCCTAAGCTTTGTTTATATGGTGGAAAAATAAGTGCAGCTCTAACACAATTAGATATTTACAAAAATTACTGCATTTGAGTGATCTGTATGAGCATAAATGAACCTAAAGTCCATTTGAAAGCATTCCCTGTTGGCTGTGTGTAAATCTGTAATCTTAGTGCTCAGATCCCTAAAAGGGCAGAAGGCTATGATGTGGCTACTGCCAGTCACAATGAAAAAAAAACCAAGCAGAGAACAAGGCAGTTGTTATCTCAAATGTCTCGCGCAGAAAAAAAGAAATTAGTCCCTCAGTCAAAAACTTTATATGCCAAATATCCTCTGGGGCTCTACTAGACCCTTATTGGAACTGTGGAGATCTGGCTTCTCTTCCTTGTTGTGGTAAGGATGTGGATATGGTCTTAAATAAAGCATATCACCCCCAAGAGTCCACAATCACTATATATTATTTTTTTTTTTCTAAATATGCTTCCCTTATGCAGAGACTGTTAATGGAAACACATTCTATACTGAAAACTGTTTACTGTTTGATTTTAAAAACAGCTTCTATAACACAGATCTCTTTAATGGAAATGTATTGTAAACACAAACTGTTTACGATGTACTATAAAATATTTTTATGCTGCAGCACTCTTTAATGGAAAAGTACTGTATATACTGCACTGATTATTTTCTATTAAAACACATTAAACAAAGCCTGTTTGAAACCGCTATCTAGTTCATAATTTACATGAACAATTTCAGCTAAGAGATCTAGACACAATCAACTTCGTACAGAAAAACCTTTTAACGTACTTCTTGTTGACTAACTGTACAGCGATTTCTCATTTTCGACAGAAAAAGTGGGGAGATGGTAAGAATAATACTAGTTGGTTTTGAAGGCAGTCATGTTAAAACCTGCTCACTTTCAGGTAGATTAAGGCATTCTCGAGCCAAGGTATATTGAACCTTCCTGCTGCAATCTTCTTTCTCTAATCTTGGATTAGGAGACTTCATTACTATTGCCCTTTCAGCCAGACAGGGCTTATATTTATACAAATTCACATACTAAAGGTCGACAACGGTGAAAATAACTTCATTAGGTAACAGCCCGAGTTCTTCAGTGACCCCTCAAGAAAGATTTTGGCTGGAAAGAGGTATGTTCTCTCAGAAGGTGGGTTAATCCACAGCCTTGCTTTCTCAGAGAACCACTCCTCAAAGAAGTTTTGTGGCTTACCCCCCGCAGCTGCTCCATGGGTGTGGATAACGGGAACCCTGTAGGCATGGCCCCATGCTGCTTCCCTCTAATCCCTGCTACCTAAGGATGTTCCCATCCTCCTCTTCATTGCAGCACCTGAGCACGCTGCCGGGTGGTCATGCCTGGGTCTTGCTTGCCCATCCCCGGCTGGCAGAGGGGTTGCCTGTTAGTTGAGTAGTGGGATTGGTACTGGGGAAATACAAAAGGGAGCATATATATGATAACGAGTCCTGGAAGGTCGGAGATTTGAGATTCTTGGGTCCTTAGATGCCCCCCCGCTGCAAAGAAAGGAATTTAGTCACTGAGACAAGGAACCTTTATTTTTGTGGTCAAGCCTTGTCCTGTCACAGGACTGGGAACTGCTAACAATGCAGTTGCCAAGTCCTGCTGTCCCCACTGTTTTTTGCAAGAGGTAGTAAGCCTGTAAGAGCAAGTTGTCTGTTTTTTTTTCTCTTAAAACTCGGTTGCCCAGGGTTTAAATCTAAATGAAACTCGGTGGATGCTTTACTTCTCCAGTTTTCCCTGTGCAACCAAATAAACCTGTGAGTCTTTCCCAGGGCTGTACAAGGTGACAGCTTGAAATACTTATTTATCTTTGAGTTCCATGAGATGGTACAGTGAAAGTCACCATGTAGTTTAAATGGGAAAAGACATATTCTACGTTGCTAACTTGGGAATGGATCGGTTACAGTCTGGGAAGGATCAGTTCTCCTCTTAAAGATCAGATATTACCGCTGACCTAATTTAAGAATCACTGTTCTTTAACACATTTGGGTTTTTATAGTTCCAGCGCAGCAAATACTTTGGTAATACTCACTGGTGATGAAAGCTTCGGATTTGTAAAGCGGTGCGCTGGAAACACACAAGGATAATGTGGGCCAAAGAAATGATGTTGTGACTTGCTCTCTGGTTTCAGTGCCCAGAGTTCCTGCCACCTTGCGGGGAAGACGGTATTGGAAGTGCTGCATTCTACCTAAGCCTATTGCAGAAGTTTCCAGGCTTTTGCATCGCATCAGACAGAGGTGTATTTTAAAATTCTTTAAGTGACTTTAAATGGACTCTTACAATACGTGAAGGTATCACTTCCTGTTGTAGAAGTGTGAAATCGAAGAGCTTAGAGAGCCAGTTGTATTTAAAATCCTAGTATTTTCTTATAGCTAGCTTGTTTCAAGGTTTATAACTGGCTTGAAGCAAAGTACCCATTGTCCTGGTTTGGGCTGGACATGATAGACTGTCCATCTCATTCTGATCAATGTTAATTTTTTTTTCTTTCTCTTAAAACGCTGGCAAAGAAAGAAAACAACCTCAACACTTGAATAGCTTGCATGATGTTGCTAGCATGCATCTTACACCCTTAGCAATAACAGTAGCATAAAAAGAGTATTTAGCAAGGACAAGTGTTGAGAAAAGGCTCCAGCTTCTGTGCCGGGTAGTTGCTCAGGATTCTTCTCCACAAATAAAAGGACAAATTTTTAAATATGTTTTTTGCTTCAGTGTAACTTTACAATAGATAAACATTTAATAAGTCAGCTATGACCTTTACAAAGAGGAAAACATTTGAACGCAGAGACTTAGCAAATTCTCAGGGTTCTCAAGAGCAAATCTAAAATACTGCATCTTATTGTCCCCAGCTAAGCTCTGTGGATAGCCACTAAGAAAAACTACTTTGTTTGCTGTAAAGCAGATTTCTGAATCTGTCCATTTTTCCTGGCATTTTTACCCATGCTGAATTTGGTTCATGCTCTGGATGTTGGTCTTCTCTTTTGAGTTATTACACACAGTCTTAGGGAAACAAGAAAGTGGCTAAGTTTTGGCACTGAAAAAGCCATGGTATTTTTACGTTCTGGTTGAACTCTTTGAACTTTAGTGTAAAAATACCACCTAGATATGGGACTAAGGAATTGAGGTTTGCACAAAGGAGCAGTGTCTGTTGTTCTCTGAGGACTTTAAGGAAGGTAAAATGGTTTATAGTCTCTTTATTCTCGCTGCCTGGAACAGCTGGGCAAAGAGAAAGGAAGTGTCTTTCTCCCAGTACTTGTCAAATAACTGATCTGCACATTATCCCTCCGAGGGACAAGGCAGACAGTGACAGTATGTTCATAAATCCAGAGTAAAGTTGCAGTACTGCAGCCAAAATTCAGAGAAAATAAAGGTTTATGGGATTGAAATTTGACTAATAAAAATTTAATTAATGATTTTATTAACAATCTACCTGGACTACCAGACCAGGATTAATTAAATGCAGTCTGTATTATGCAATTATCAAACCAGAGCAAGGAATATTTGCATGTTATGCCTATGTGTTTCATACAAGTAATGCTCTGTAAATGAGCATGTGCCCAATATTTCCAGGTACCTTCTGTCCAAGGCAGTCTGACTCAATAGCCTGCGTAAGATATGAAGAAAATGGGAGTAAGCTCTTGCAACAAATGCAGCTTGCAAAAGTGAAATCTCTGGTTTTTTTCAGTGTCATGCAGGGAGCTACTCAACATATTACACTGATGCACTCTTTGATAGGAAATAACTAATTTCTTGAACTTGCAGTTGCTTGGTTGAATGAATTTAACAAAACATGTTACAGTACAGAAAATCTAGTTATTCAATTATGTTTTCTGTTGCACAGTAAAGAAGCAGAGCACAGCCTAACAAAATACTTAAGTGTTTATAAGCTGAAACATATTTCAGTAACATCTGATTAGAAGTTAACATCTTAGGCGATCTGTCATTATCAGTATTAAATGTATTATCCCAACTGAAATAATAAATTTCATTTTACTTATGTTTAATAGCAAACATGAATCAGAAAATGTTTCCTGAATTTTATTAAAATTCTGTTACAGCTCATTTGTAACTGAGGACAATGAAGTACTTGCAGAATGCAGAATGGTATAATCACTGAAAAGATGAAGAGCTCCAAGCTACCTGTTCTATATTGTTAGCGTAAATGGAAAATAAGATTGGATCAAGATAAGAGTTTTGCAAGACTGCCTGGGTTTTATTCTCAACAAAATTTTGCTCCTATCTGATTTGACATGCAGCTTATTCTGAATAAGGGCCTAATCTTGAAGTCTTCACCCAGACAACGAATGCATGAGCTGCACATGGCCTCAGGCCTACGTGTTTGCGACTGGTAGGACTCGGTGCAATTAAGGCACCTTGATAAAATTGAGTCTCAGGGACTTCAGCATGAGCCAGCAGCACTTCAGCAGCAGCTGACAGGATCCCCCATTGTGTCTTCTCTGGTCTGTACGTAGCAGAAACTGCGTGGTCTACAGAAACTGAGTGATCAAACAGTATCACTGGGTTTCTGCAGTAAAAATAAGATAATGTGCTTTTCAATTCAGCTGTACTCAGGAAAATTGCAATGCTAGTTTTTGGGGCCAGCTGACAGCGTGTTTTGTAAAATGCATATTCTGTTGAAATTTCTTTCAGAGTAAAACCAAATATCTTGAGCAGGTTTGCAATGATATTGCAATTTCTTTTTCTTGCGTGTGGCAATAGATCAGTCTCTAGGGTTGACTTAGGCTTTGGAATTTATTTTGTCTCACTTCCTTGAAAAGTGTGTGTGTGTGTGTTTGTGTGTGTATATATGTGTGTGTACCTATATAAAAATCATATATATGTGCATAATTCTGATGTGCTCAGGATAGAAAACAGTGATGATAGGCAAAGATTTATCAAATGCCTCTGTGTGGTTGTGTTTGGGTTTTTTTTTTTGTTTTTGTTTTTTTGTCCGATAAGATATCAGAACATTTTGGTCTACCTATAAAGTAATACAGAGCTTTACTTTTCAGAGCCACTGCAGTGTTGACTTTGGCAGAGAAGAGGAGACCAGGTGTTTGTCACCTGCAGCAGTATTTTTAGTTTGGAACAAACAGCATTTAGTACTGGCCAAGATGGTGCCATTAGATCTGTAGGTGAAGAACTTAAAACTACATCTGGAATTTCTTGTTACTGCAACAATTTCTCTATAAGAAGGTCTTGTCCTTTTCTTGTGACTTTCTACTTTTGAGTATTACTTTTTCCACTGAAAGTGAGTGTCATCACAAACATTAAGCGTGGAAAAGTGAAGCAGTAAGAGCTGTAATATATACCACTTAAACTATTAAGCGGTTTTGTAAGGCCTTAAAGGTCGGAAATGTCAGGATTTAAAAAGACCTTTGTGAAGTCTTGAAAGTGCTGCTGGAGAGAGTATTGCTTGGTGGGTCATTCTTTCACTTTTTCCTCAACACAGTGTTACCTCTCTTCCTTTCGTTTCTGTATTTCAGCATAAATGTGCACGTGCATTTATGGTGTATAAGGTCCCCAGACAGAGATCTGTGTAATGTAAACTGCACGCATACCTTGTTTCCAGAATCCTACTGCTTACTACTGCTGGATGGTAAGTAGGTGACAACAGTTGGACATTCTTCACCACTGAACAGCTGATGCCCAAAGTAAGATCAGTGCAAAACCGATCCAGTTCTAGAAAGGTAAAAAAAGTGGTGGGTGCTTTTTTTTTTTTTTAAACTTATTTCCATGTCCTGAAAGTGAGTGAGAAATGCCTCCATTTTCCAATGATGTCTTGCAACTTACATAATTTCTCAGTATTCAATAAATAAATTGCTTGTTCCTGGAGCTAAATGATTCTTCCCTCCCAACTTTTAGGAAATATCTATAAAGTTATTTTGTCTGCAGAAATCCTTATTTAGAATTTTCAGTGACCACTGCAGGTGTATAACTCTGCAAGAACTCAATGTGGAACTTCCGAAGGAAAAGAAAGAGGGCATGTCACTGTAATACTGAGAGGCCTCTCTTGGAAACGCTCCAAGAAACAACTTCTACCACTTGCTTTCCCTGAATGATTTTGAAATGCCATACCAACAAATGGAGAGCAGCAGTGCTGCTATCCCCTTATGAGGGATTTTTTTCTTTTTTCTTTCGTACAGTCCTAGAGAATTTCCACACAGAAGATCCTTCTGTCGTTCCTTTTGCTTTGTTTCACAACCAGTTCAGGTGCTGGTCAGCTGGGAGGTCTGAGCAGGGCATTGGGCCAGGGGACATCCAGGGGTTCCTCCCAACCTCAATTACTCCCTGTGTGTGTAAGTACATACATGTAACTTCTTTAGCTGCACAGAGGGCTATTTAGTCCAGGTGTTTTTGTAGCGTCTTACATCTCTGGTAGTTGAGCAGATACCTCTTATCCTTATCTGATAGTGACTACTTACTGCAAACTAAGGGGTGATCCGAATAAAACGTCCTCTTTCTATCAGGAAAGCAAGGGGACAAACCACGTTCTCTCTCTGAGTTCCTGTGTATAAATGGAATGGTTGCACATGGATGTTGCTTGTAATTATGGTCCAAATGTATTTTTATTATTCTAGGAAAATAAAAAAAAAAAATCCAGGACCAGAACAATCTCAAATCTGTTCTCATCTGAAGAAAAAATGCACACACACACCTATATACATAAGTATATATATACATATATACGTAAAAAAACCCTTTTCATTCCTTTCTTACTGTAAACCTTGGATTATTTGTAGAGCTGACTTAAGACTGGTTTCAAGTTTAGCATCCAAGTTAGTGGCTTGGATTTTTCTAGGTGTCTGTTGTTACAGCCCACCACCATAACACAGGAAATATATTGACTGTCAGTGGGAACTTGACATTTAAAATCCTTCTGCACCACTGATCCTCACTGTAAATATGTTTATAATAATCTTTTATTAAAAACTAAGAAAGATGGACTAAGGACTGGTAAAGAGGTTTTAATAAGTAGCTGTTGTGGTTTAACCCCAGCCAGCAACTCAGCACCACACAGCGGCTCCCCCAGTGGGATGGGGGAGAGAATCAGGAAAAAAAAAAAAAAAGAAAAAAAAAAAAGTAAAGCTCGTGGGTTGAGGTAAGAACAGTTGAACAGAGCAGAAAGGAAGAAACTAGCGATGACACTAATAACAATAAAGTGACAATAATAACAAAAGGATTGGAATACACAAAACAATGCAATTGCTCACCACTTGCCAACTGATGCCCAGTTAGCTCTAGAGCAGTGATCCCCCCCCGGCCAACTCCCCCTAGTTTATATACTGGGCATGACATCCCATGGTATGGAATACCCCTTTGGCCAGTTTGGGTCAGCTGTCCTGG
>JAVKLA010000007.1:16401481-16412418 GCA_034782735.1 Sagittarius serpentarius | reverse complement strand
TTTGGGTCAGCTGTCCTGGCTGTCTCCCCTCCTCCCACCTTCCCTGTGCCCCTCCAGCCTTCTTGCTGGCTGGGCAGAAGCTCAAAAGTCCTTGACTGAGTCTAAACACGACTTGGCAACAACATCAGGGTGTTACCAACCTTCTTCTTGTACTAACCCAAAACACAGCGCTGTACCAGCTGCTAGGAAGACAATTAACTCTGTCCCAGCTGAAACCAGGACAGTAACTAAATGTAACTAACCCCAAACACACTTTAGATAAGTCCACCATTAATTCCTGTCCTTGTTAACTTACCTACGATTACTGTACGATAGGATGATTACTGTGGATGATTACTGACCTCCTGCACAGCAGTGGTCTATTTGTTAATGTCTCAGATCCTAATATAGTTCTTGAACTCGCATCATTATAATGTTTATTCTTTAAAGAGTGCAAGTTCACTCCTTTATTATAAATAAATTATTTTTTTTTTAGATTTTAAAGAAAATCCATATTAGACCTATTTAACTGGCATAAATGCAGAATTCTTTATCATTACAGAAGCAATCCTACCTGTTAGAAATATACTAAAAAGAATCAGAAAACTAATTAAACAGTTTGACCTAGAAGGATACACAGAAATCTTCTTCCAGGAATCCACAGGGATCTCTGCACTGTTGCAGTATATAAAAAAATAAGTGCAGCTGGCAATCCTAGTTGTTTTGTAACTCTGGTCATCTCAGCAGAGAAGTCAATAATGGACTCCTCCAAGATGCTGATCCCTGCGGTCCTGGATTCACACACATTGAGGAAGAGCTGGGAGAAGGACAAAACACTTCCCATGGCCAAGAGGGTTATTGTTAAAACACATATTGTATCTGTGTATAGACACGTGACTTTTATGAACAATAACTAATAGCTATTAACTACCATTAGCAGGTTTAAAGCACCTAATTCAGTGACAAACCTGACAAACACGGAAATGTGATTCGCACCTACTGACCCTCACCTTGCTTTTTAAACTGCAGCTTTTATCACAACATGTGTCCGTTCAGGTGCTTAATAGTAATTGCTGTCATAACCACCACACAGGGCAGTTTGTTTCTAAGCCTTTTTCACAAATACTGTTCCCAGGTACTTTGAGAGAACATTTTATTTGGTCCATTTTGGCTTCAAATGAGAACTGAGTAGTTTTGTTTCAAATCCATTCTGCCTATGCACGTTGTGTATCCCTTCTCTTTGAATTCCAAAATTCAGTTGTGTTTTGTGAAATAAAAGCCCTCATGACATAGGGACTACTCAAATTGATCAAGACAACTGTAAAAGAAGATTGAGATCTTCACCTGGCATGAGGACTTTGATCCAGAACATTTCCATGTGAAAGATGAGGACAGGCATAATTCTGATTAACGTTAGCTCTGATATAAACCAGGAGTAGCTGCTCTGAAGTTAGTCTGAAAAGGATGTGGAAAGATCAGGCTACAGATACATGACTAATATGAAATTGTGTGTGTATATGTGTGTGTGTATGCATAGATGTCAAGACATTTTTAGTTTCAGAATTATCTTTGCTACTAGTAGAATTTCTCTCTCAAAAAAGAAAATAGGTGTAGAACATAAAATGTTTGTTCCTGAATTTTTTCAAGGTGTTGTACAAGGTGAAATGCCACAAGTAGTCTTTTTTTCCCCCCACTGTCATTTGGACTTCAGTACTTAGATTTTGGGTCTAATTATACTTGCCTGTCCTGAGACCACATGAATGAAAAATTTGCCAGGGCTGTTGCCAGAGTTAATTCAGTCTAGAATTACATTTTCAAACACTGTTAATTGGTGTATATCTAAGATCAATTGCGCTATATGCGATGGATCCTAGAGACTGTTTTCAAATATGCATTAATCAAAAAAAGGTGTGAATATTGTTACTAGATAATAATTCAGGAGATTCTCTAGATATAACTGTACTGTAGCAAATTAATAGTGCTGGGTTGGGCTAGCTTTGGATGAAAAAGCCACTGTGTCTATATACTTGACCAAGATTTTGAGTGGTTCTGATAAGGCTGAAAAAAATAGTTGTATGTGGGACTTGGTAATTTTACACAAAACCAAAGTGAACGTCATTGGCTTAACCCAGTTATATGTTGTGTATAGGCATCTCTCCACACACTTCTATTTCTTCTTTTAAAAAAAAAAAAAAAAATCCCCCAAACCAACAAACACAAAAACTCATATAGACGTAATCTAGAATATGAATTGATATAAATGGTAACAATGGGATTTGGGTGCGTGGAGTTGGGATAAATGGGCATCATTTGGAGCCAACTGCGCCACTACCTGTTGTGAGGGAAATGGATTTATGACCGGTACGTGTTCATTTTGTTGCTGAGATGTTTAGTAAATGAATGTTGGTTTGGATTAGTATAAGCCTGTATGAAAAAATCAGCAGGATGGAAACAGAGTAGATCAAGGTAAGCCAGTGTTTCACAGATATTCTTAAAATGCATTGGCAATGTAGAATACATCTGCAATCTACGTTCAAAAACACTTTGGTAATCAAAAGGAAAAAAAACCCAACAAAAGCAAGGAGTTGTTTTGGGAGAACATAAAAGTTACAGGATCCCACTGATCTCTGCAATATCTCTGCCTGCTCTCTCAGGGGGGCAGTTTAGAGAAGAGAGTTTTGTTAATTGCATAGGACCTAAAGTGGGGTTTTGCTATTATTATCACTGAGTTTTATTCCCATTGACAAAATCAATAATAATTTGTGAGAAAGCCACCAGGAGTGCCTCACTAATGCAGAGACACGGTAAAGGGAACTTGGGTGAGGTTTGCCCCAAGGAGAGGAGGAGGAAGGTGCCGCCAGCGGGCGGCTGAGGCCGTAGGGGCACCCGCGCCCCCCTGCAACACCCCCCGGCCTCTCCAACGCTGGAGGGGAGGCACTCGCGCATCCCTCGGTTTTCTTCCCTTCTTTGGGGAAAGAAGCAGGAGGAAAAGTGTTGTTTACTATATCTGGCCCTTGAAAGCCTGAGAAACGCATTTCACAGAGTGTTATGCCTGAAGAAAACTTCACTCCCTTCTGATGCGTGAGGCCAAGCTATTTAAGTACCACTGTTATGTAAATATTTACATTTGTTTTAAAAAAATATACTTTCTTGTAATAATTGTATCTATTCAATACGTACCATCCTCGCTTAATAGCAGACATTAAAACAAGATACTTACAAAGAGAAACTCTTGTCATTTGGCAAAGAAAACTGCAATAATCCTCTGCTACGCGCTCCCCCCTCCATTTTAATTGTTAATATCTTTTCAGCATGCGGGAGAGGTAATCTCCTACCACGCTAAGGCAGTCAGCCTAATTGAAAAGAAATATAAGTCATCTAGTGCACAGCTGAAAAATTCAGCTAAAATGCAATCTGTCATTATCTTTCCAATGCCAATTTTAAATAGGTATTAAAGTAAATGGGGGAAACATCTTCTCATTTCTCTTGCGGTATCATTTCTTTTTTACAGAAATCCCTAATCCTCAAATGAAGATTCTGCCCGATACCCAACAAAACACTCAAGACTCAGCCTCAAGTGTCTTGGAAACCAGATCCAAAAATAGAGGAATAATTTCCCTATCATGAATTAATCTCATTTGAAAATGATTTTAAAAATACAGTTTATGCAATGCAAATCCTCGCTCCCAGAATAACCTGTATTTGTGGTTGTTATGCCACAGTCAAGAGATAAATTACTGCTCAGTGAGCTGTTTCAGCATGGCAACGTGAACTGCAGCTAGGATTAAGGAAACTGATGAAGCATAACACACCATGAAAGAAATGAAAACATTTTATAGGACACACGGGTATTATTGACAGGTTTCTACTTTTTAGATACAATGAACTCTTTCAGCAGGAGATCGTATTTGAAAAGTGTCCCGCATTAGAAAATTATGTGCCACATTTAAAAGTATTCACACTTTTAGTCCCCAAATTATTATGCGCTATATAGCACATTTCAATTTAATTGGAGAAATGTTGTATTGTGATGCTGAACACTTGTTTAATGGAGATAATATTTCAGCTTGGTAGGGAAAGTGGGATTCATTTGAAGCTGAGGCGTCCTCAGATTTGTAATTACCAATCCGTGCTTCTGAGTAGGTAAAAGTATATTGAAAATATGTCAGACGGGGCCTTACAGAAAATCCATCAAGTCCTTAACAGGTCAAGCCCAAACAAAATCTTACTAAAGCTATTACCATCAAAGTTTGTTTGGCTCTGATCTCAGAAAGACAACTTTCTTCAGACTTCTCCACTGACTGAAATCTCCACAACTGTGGGAACCTCAGGTTCCGCACCATATTGCATGTGCACAGCAAGTGTGAGGAAATGGCTGGTTAAAAAATAACTCTATGTGAAGTCTGTCAAATTGGAAGAGAGTTTTTAGCATTCTACTGTAAATCAAGATGGCTAATTATTTTTGCTTTAGCAGCATTGCTTTCTCATTCCTTCCCTGAAGTAGTAAAAGATTCAGCTAGATTGAAAAAAAGACTATGCTCTCAGGAGTAATCATCTGTTGGTAGAAAATGATGTGATATTTCTGCTGTTACTCTTCCTGCTGTTGGCAAATTGGAAAATTTTGTAGGTAAAGTGTGACCGAGATACTGCTTCTGTTGTAACTATAGATGTAGTAGTAGAGAATAAGAAGAAAACAAGAAACAGGGTTAGGAAAAATCCCTTCCTAATGTGTACTTTCTTCTCAGTCCTTTCATTTGAATCAATAGCAATTAGTTTTAGAGAGATCCAGTTCAGCAGTTTTCAAGGCTCTTTCAGTGAGGGTAGTATAAGTCTCTCTTAAGTCTCTTTTCTCTCGGTGTCCATATAGTCCTAAATTCATGAGGCACAGAAGCTTAGAGCAAGATGTCTTATATAGTTCTCCTGTAAACTGTGTTCTTGGTTGGTCTGCGTTCTGCAACGGCTTGCACATAAGCGTGGTTAGTAACAAAGCTTATTGTCTCACTGGTAAGACCCAGTACTAGCTTAAATGGCCTGGGTAGACTGGAGTCTAATGGGTAGAGAGTTTTCTGCAGTTATATTTCTTCTAGCAGCTCTGCAATTTTACTGTTGGAAAAGTCTGAGCAGTGAAGACATAGGACCAAATCGGTCCTGCTCGAGTCAGCGATGCAGTGTTGTAATGCCGCTTACGCAGAATTTTTCAGAGAGCTACCGCAGGACAGCGGCCTTCAATGCTTGCTGTCGCGCAGGCAGCGGCACGGGGCGAGCACCGCATTGTGCATAAGTTTGTACCTCTCCTTGCCATGCTTGATGGCAGCAGGGAGCGCGTGCGAAATGCCACGGTTCCGGCTGAGGATCACTGGGAGGCAGAGCCTATCAGTAGGTGCCATCATCCTCGTTCACCTCCCTGAGCAATTAGTACTTAGATGTGACGTGTAAGCTCTTCTCTTTTCCCACTGCTTAGTAACTGCATCGATATTGTCACCTGAAATCCTACCACCTAACTGCAAATTGAAAACCAGTTTGTTCTTGGTCCACATTTGAAGAACACAAGGCTTTCTATATAAGTAAGCAAATTTTACAGATGTAAGAGGTAAAGCTTAATAGGTATTTCAAGGGGAAAAAAAGTACTTCTTGTTTGAGTATTGTTTTAGTGCTATTGTTTAAGTCAAACCTGGAAAGCTGATAAATTTATGGGGGGACACACACAGGGACGTATGGAGGTGGAGGAAGACAAAACAATACTGAGGAGAATCTGCCCATCTGAAAATGGGTTGGAATATGAACTACGTGATGTTAGATAAGCTGCATTATTCTTTACTGCAGACCAAAATCTAGAAAATACGATTTTTCTGCTCTCTATTTCATTTCGAACCTGGGGAGAAGGGACAAAACAATGGCAATAATAATAAAAGTAATATTAATAATAATCTCTTGCGGGACCAGAGGAAAAATAGGGAATTTAGGTGATATATGTAGTGAGACTGCATGCGGAATGCAGATTAGTATGAATTAGGTGAAAGAAAATGTTTGTGCAAAACACTGCCTGTCTGAATACAGATTTCATAATCAGCACAAGAAGACGTTGAAAATGGAGAATGATATATTTATGTTTTACAAAATGTCATTGTTTTCAAAAGTTATACTGTATTTTATGCATCATATTATGCAGCACAGGATCTAGATGAGAAAATCAAGCCAGTAAACTCAATACACCTAACACATCTGCTTTTCAAAAGCTGGTACACTGCTAAACCTAGAAAGAGAACAAAAGGCAGAGGAGTGATATTTTATCGGCATTTGGTAGTATGAGATGCCCATGGTTATAACTGTGGCATATGGAAAATTTTCATTAACCTCCCCCCTCCCCCAGTCTGCCTGGGCTACTGGTTGAAACTACCTATTCCTATTCTGTTTGTTCTACACCACATATGTAAAAAAAAAAAATAAAAAAAAAAATTAGAAGGCCTTTAAATTATACTTCTGTGTAAGTAATATAGGGAAAGCGCTAACGTGCAATTTTCAAAACAGAATGTGGGTTCTAAATATTAATTCTTTTGTACTCTGCTGATGGTTAAAGGTGGTCAGGCTCCAGTGAGGAGAAAAAATATAAGCAGAACAGGATATGTCAGAACTCTGATTAAATATTTACAGGTTATACTTACCACAGAATATTTGTATTAATATCAAAAAGTCAGTTACCATTCTGCAAGTGGTTAAGTGTTAAAAGACTATTTAAAGTTCCACTAGGATGCTTGTTTTTGTTTTTTTTTTTTCTTCTTCCTAGTGTCTAGGGAACCACTCTCAATGTTGTGCGTAGACTGAAAGAGTGACCAATATTTTCTCTCTTTTCCATCCGTCTCTCCCCAACACTTTATACAAATTCTTCCAGCTGAACTTTGTGTCATAGTTTATTTTGCATTTAATGATTGAAACTCTCAATCAGATCCATGCTGAGGCTGAGTATAGCAATAAATATAAGCCGGACCTACTGAACACACATTTGGTGGGGCAGGGGGTGAGATAAAATAAAAACGGTGCAAGGAAAAAAAAAATCTGCATTTGAAAAAATAGTTCATAAAAATTATTTTCCGTTTCTTGTAAATGCCCAATATCCTTAGCTAAAGTTATCTGCCACAGAGACTGCCCCCGATATCCTCATCACCAGTCACAGGACAAGTCCCAGCTGGAACCATTTATTGGCTTAGTCAAGTGTTCCACTACTTTGTTCTAAATATGTCAACTTTGATTCATCCCTGGGCTTAGCTGCTGTCAAACACTGTTAAATGGAACTGGAATCAGCATTGCACCTAGGCTTCCACTAAGCCAAAACCATAATCACTTCTGTAGAAATATTAGTATTCTGTGGCACTAAAGAGTCATTTTGATAAGGAGTGTGGTATTTCTGTGAGGGTATCTTGTATGAAAAGGGAAGTCTGGCCTCATCTTTGGCACCAGCTAGAGGTAAGAGGTTCATAACACCAGTACTGAAAGCTTTGGCAACAAGCTCTGTCCCTCAGAAGTGCCAAACTTCTTATTTATTTGCATGATTTATACTGTCAGGGTACATGCAGGAGTACCTTGTGAGACCAGAGTTAGGACTATCCCCACCAACTAAAGCACTGGCAACGTTTAGATTAACATTTGATTGGAGTTTGGTATTGTAAGCGAGACTAAATGGAAAAATTGAATCATTCTGAGAGGTGAATGGTAAAACACAAAATATTTTAAAGTGGATAAGGGAAAAACAGGTTTCATTTGCAGGCTGCAAAGGCAGTTAAAGAAATATACTCAATAGCACGTTATCTACTTCTGCTCATACTGTGCAATGGTGTTAGGTAACATTTACATAGATTTCAGAGGGTGTTGCAAAGGAAAACAGCATTTGAAAGAAGTATACGCTTGGATGCCATGTGAGATACGAGGAAGGAATCGTGGATGCTACCAATAATTGCTGTACTGAAAACTAAAAACTGAAGGCAAGTTGGGTAAATGGAAATTCACACGATTGCTGAGCACGCTGTGACTGATTCTGAGCAGTATTGTCTCTGCTGTTTGGCAGGGGTCTTCAAAATGTGAAAGTGGACCACGTGGCCTCCAAAGGATGCATATCTTTATGAATTTATACAGCTGGGTCTTTGACCCTACAGTTTCCTTTACTGTGAAAAGGAGAGTGAATGAGATGATCCCAACAACCCTTCTAGCGGAACATAAATGTACATTCTCAGTACATTCTACTTAAATCCGTTCTTTCCTTCTTGTAATCTGTTGTGCTTTGGATGGCAAGGTCACCTTCAGCTCACCAATGACCTAACTGTTGCCCATTTCTCCTGTGAAACTCCACTACTCTCTGCCTTTTTGAAAAAGTCAGGGTTCTTGGAGGAGGGAAGAGAGATTTACTGAGGAATTACTGAGAGTAACTGAAGATTTCCATCCTCCCCCTCCAGGATGTCTTAGATAAACCACTCTGGACATGGGAAATCTGTTAAATTTGTTTATGAGCTTGTGGCTAGGTGGGGTTTGAAGAAGAAGAATTACTAGATTCCAGCACGTCAGCAATTCATGCTGTCTTCACAGCATTGTTGTCTTGCTTTTTTAGGGCCCAGAATTTTGTGTGTGTGTGTATATGTCTGTGCACAGGGACAAAACACCAGTGAGTAAGAATTCTTCACTCAGTTACTCTAGCAACAATGTTTTGAATCTTTTGTGCTCTGGTGTAAATTGCTTCCCCAGGGCAAAGCACAGGAAGAGTTAAGACCTGTTTATTTTTCAACCTGCCACAATATTTACTTTTTTGTTTACAGTATTCAGTGCATCTGGTTCAAGCAAAGCTAAGAAAGATTTCACCTTAAATCACTGACGTAACAGAAGCCAAAAAATTGTAATACATTTTTTCCACAGTATTTTAAAGAGAAATAACATGAAGGCAACATCACATCAATGGTTAAATCTGCTAAAAATCGTTGTGAATGCAATTCTTTTTTTAATTTAATTTCACAATTTCTAGATAGTAATAATTAACTCCTTTTATGTTATGTGCATTCAATTTTACAGCAAACTGAATAGAATCCTGACAATTGCTTAACCACACATTAGACCAGAAACATCAATGCTATTATATTTCATTAATGAAGAAAGCACTGTGCATAACTAATGGATTTTATTAAGGCTAATATATATATAACAGCAGGAGCAGTTGGTAGACCAAGGAAAGATTTTTAGCAAGTGCTCTGTGGAACTAAAAGTCACTGATAGGTAAAATAATAAACTTGTTTGACACACTGAGGAGCTGGTGTAACTTTGGTAGTCATAGGGTAAAGACATCGTGCTTGATAACTCTGGAGCGAGGAGGGCCCTGAAGTAACAGTATTTGGCATGGCTGGGACATCTCATCAAAGGGAAAGAAAGAACCCTGGCAAGAGAAATACTAAAGAGGACTCCTGGTGGGAAAGTTGCTGCCATGCAGAAAACTGTATTATATAGAGATATCCGAGAAACTCATCCCCCCTGGGATGCAGCAGCGGTTCTAACAATTGATGGAATATTATTAAGCAATGTTGCTAAAGATGCTTTTGGAGCAGTGTGAATAGCACAAAGTATACATTAACAAAGTAATATTTCATTAGGTTACTTTTGTTGTTTCTTAAGAAATTAGTCTTGAACCTTTTGTGGTCTGTAGGCAGTCATTGGTGTACTGGGAATCAGTGTGCGTCACAGATAGGGTCACACTACTGAAGTTCTAGTCCCCTCTCACAGTGTTACAATAGGTTTCTTGCACTGGATTTTTGCTTCAGCAGTGAACTGGTGAGGCTCGGAGCCTAGGAAAGCAGAATGTTGTCCACATTAACTGAAAACTCTAGCTACTTCGTAGTAGCCGTTTCGGTAGTTGATTCCTAAGGTGTTTGCTGCTTACCTTTTGTCAATCTTTAAGAAATGATATCTTTATCAGAAGAATACACCCTTTTCAGAAACGCAAACACAAACCCAGATGATTACATGTTAAATCAGCTCTTGTAAATATAATAGCATTGTAATGCACTTATTTGCATAGACCTAATGTTCCAAACCAACTAAATACTGCGCTGCCTCCTCCCTGGAGTTCGGTGCTAAAAGGCAACAGCTTTGCTTATCTAATGCATAAAGCTAACTTTAAACACAGCCTTGACTCTCCTGTTAGTAAGGAAAACCAAACTTTTCTGGCTGGTGCAAAGGCCGAGTGTAGCGCACAGCACGCCTATGTTTAGAAGAGGTTGGCAGGTCATCCAGCAGCAAATACGAGATGAACGCGCCAGGAAGGGACTCTGTCCCTGGTGTGGAATTACTTCTGCAAGGCCACCTGGTCCAGAACTGCTTTATAAAACCCCAGAAGGAATCGCCTATCAGCTAAAAGGGCAGGCTGCAAAGTAGTAGCTGATACGTAAGGGAACAGGTGTAGAATAAGTAGAGAAATAAAATGCAGTAAAAAGAACTCATACATGCAAGAAAAGTTGTCTTTCTGCTCAAAGTTAGTGACCCCAAACCTGCTTTTTCCATCTGGCTGGTCTTAGTTTGAACTTCAGGTGTGATCAGATGATCTGAGTATCACATAATCTTTTGTTCCAGGTCTTTAAAGATCACTGACCACAGGAAAACACAAAAAGTTACTTTTCTGCTTACAAAGACGGCTATGCTACAATGTTTAAAACCTTTGTTCTTTTTTCCTGTGCAAAGCTAGAACTTTGTAGGCAAAGTTCATCTGAGACAGAGTTACACTGCTGCCAACTTGGGGTATTTCAAGCAGTGCCTACAATTGTCATGGTTTAACCCCAGCCAGCAACTCAGCACCACGCAGCCGCTCACTCACTCCCCCCCCCCCCAGTGGGATGGGGGAGAGAATCGGAAAATAAAGTAAAGCTCGTGGGTTGAGGTAAGAACAGTTGAACAGAGCAGAAAGGAAGAAACTAGCGATGACACTAATAACA
>JAVKLA010000007.1:16331446-16401381 GCA_034782735.1 Sagittarius serpentarius | reverse complement strand
ATACTGGGCATGACGTCCCATGGTATGGAATACCCCTTTGGCCAGTTTGGGTCAGCTGTCCTGGCTGTCTCCCCTCCTCCCACCTTCCCTGTGCCCCTCCAGCCTTCTTGCTGGCTGGGCAGGAGAAGCTCAAAAGTCCTTGACTGAGTCTAAACCCGACTTGGCAACAACTGAAAACATCAGGGTGTTATCAACCTTCTTCTTGTACTAACCCAAAACACAGCGCTGTACCAGCTGCTAGGAAGACAATTAACTCTATCCCAGCTGAAACCAGAGTAACAATCCAAAGGCAAAATATTGAAAAAGAAACAATTAATTCTATTTTGTTCTACCAGCTCTGTGTTTTACATGCAAACATGAATCTTGAGGAGGAATTGGTCAGCTCTTCAAGACACAGAACATTCTAAACTTTCAGTTAGGGATTGTAAGTCCAGAAAGGGACCATAACAGTCATCTACACTTACTACCTATATAGTGGTGGCCTTCATCTTCCTGAATTAATTCTCATTTAAACAAGTTTGTTTATGATTTGAGTTCTAAAATTAAGTTTTGTAGAATTACTTTATTGTTGGTCAGTTGATTTGTAGCTCTGTGGTGCAGTAAATTTGGTATTGCCTTTGCTGGCAAGAAGACTCGGGCGTTGCATTAGCCCGGCAAAGCCCCAGAGCTAAGCCCTGCCAGGCTTGCTTTGCCTGCCCTTCTCTGAGCTTGCCCGGAGATGTGTTTTAGCTTGTTTGTCTAACGAGCAGTTGAATATTACTTAACTTTTAAGTTTTAGGTTAGCGCTGTGCAATTGTGCGGTGAAGTGTTACAACAGATTTGTTGCATCTCTGTAAGTAATAGTAATAATAATCTGTTATTCTGTGTAGAGTGAACTGTCTCTGACCCCAAAACAATAATATGGGGTGGAGGAGAACAGGCAAAGGGTGGTAGCAAAGGCCTTGAATGCGCAGCCTGGGGATGACAGCAGAGGCTATAAACAGTGCTATAAACAAATTGCCAATGTTGCCAAGGAATGTAGCATTGGAAATCAGATAAAACCAGTTTCAGGGCAAAACAAATGGAACAGCAAATATGTAGACTATGTAATACATACTGTGCATACCATAGTATACGAGGATATAACGTGGACTTGTAGACTAATGAAGATCAAGGTAAAGCATGTGTTAAAAACGATCAGAACCAATGTCATGCAGACCTTAGAGCAGGGAGGAGGAAGAAACCCACCACCAGCATCATACTCCTCGTGGTGAAGAAGGCAGGATGCTGACCTCTGATCCCAGCTCCCCCACCTTTTCCTCTTGTGAGCAGTTGTCTCTGCTGACTTTAGAATCCGGAGGAGCTGGGGAAGGGGGAGCACAACACCAGTGAAACCGGGTAGATACTCACGGTGCATGAAAAACAATTTTACACGTGTTATTAATGAGGCTTTTTCTGTAAAAAATATAATTTGGACAATAAGCATTAGTATTGTGGCAACTGGGGTAGTAAGTCTTTGAATAGACATGTAAGAGTTCAGACTAGCAATGAATTCTTGGCTGCAAATATAAGAAGTATTTCTTTAGCCCATGTGAACTGCACAAGGTGCAGATTGTATTGTTAATTAGCCTCACTTAGGAATCTGCATTTTATGAACTGACTGTATTTGCATAGATTAACTTTTGCCTAACGAATTGCCACCACCTCTGAATTTGTCGTGACTGATTTCTGGCATGTGAATCTTTGTCTGAGATACTGTACATCCCTCTGTTATCAAGTTAATATTCCACAGGCAAGTTATTTAGAGATCAAGTCAGTTTTTAACTTCCTCTTTGAACAGATGGAATAAATAGACTCTGATTTGCCAGAGGTTTTTGATAACAAAATGTGACTTCTAATCTTATCCTCATGTTTCTTTACTTTTTCAATTTTACAGAATCTTTTGAAATCAAATATAGCAGACCTAGACAGATTATGTCAGTACTTGTTATTCCAATGGCAAGCAAAACATTTTTGTTATTCCTACCTGGTGTCCCCTGTATATGCAGCGCTTTATTTGCTCTTTGTGCCACAATCTGACACTAGAAATTCATGTCTGGCTGATGATCTCATTAGCTGTCCTAAAGGCAACCCTACCTACCAGGGACCAAGTAAAACATGAAAATCTTTTCTAACCATAACATACACTATAAAATCTGTTTTGAATTGTCTTTTGCTCTGCTGACAATAAGATTTCTCTTTCTTTTTGTTTCCCTTAGTATTTTTCTAAATTCCTGTTTTCTAATATATTTTTGTTGTTGTCTGGTTCCCTTTTTCCTTTTTAATGCCTGTTTTTATTTACGAATGCTGGGATTTCATTTTGCTTGTATTAGCCTGGTCTCTTTTGTTCAGCAGAATCTTAAGACAGAGACCAAAAGTTCACATGAATATCACGGCTATGTTTTCCTGCTTACCTTATTTCTCTCATGATTTATCTGATAATAATTCCCTCCTTGTGAGAATGGTTTCAGCCACGAGATTTTTACTTTAACAGCCTAAACCTATAGTTTTGGCATATAAATGCATTTGAGCTACACTGATGGCATTTGAGCAAGCTGGCTTTAATGTTGTGATGTCCATTTCTCTCTGTTGTCAGGATGAGATCTGACACAGAGTCCAGCATGCCCGATCCCTCACTTCAGGACGTTGTCACCTACAGTAGTTAACAATTGCTTTAGAAACTCTCAGATTATTTTTTATTATTGGAAGAATTATTGGAAGAGTGATGCCTCTGTCATGAGTAGGTCATACCGAAATAATTCCTGATAATAAAGCTTTCCTTTTCTGTGAGACGTAAGGCGTAACAAATAACTTGCTATGACATTCTCTCATGCAGACTGTGGCTTGGTACAGAGTATATTCTACTTACTTTAATATCCAGATTTCTAATATTTTTTTCCTCTCTCCGTTCCCCTTGTTGCCTCGGTAATCTTATTCTCAGCAGAAATGATGTACAGTACACAAGTCAGCACTTGTTCTTCCCTTCATTCTTCCTGTTTGCATCAATTAATATCATTCAGTTGACTCAACCCTGCCAGAGCCAAGGTTCATTGAAGATAACAGAAAGACTCCTGATGACTTCGCTGTGATTTGAATGAAACAGCTATTTTGGTATCAGGAATTTTATGTGATGTCAACCAAGTTGCGTGAAGAAATGGTGCATGCATACATAGCATGAATGAGAGCACGAAGTGCCTTGTGTTTCACACAGAGTTCATGAAAACATATTTTAGATGCTAACATGAAAATGAAAAAAAAATTGACAACGTACCTTTTTTGGCATACACTGGGACTCATACAGCAAAAAGGCCTTAATAAATTTTGCAAAAAACCCCACTTCTATAATTAGAAAGCACTGAACTCTCAAAAAATATGTATTTGTAGGCATACCGTTTTTTTAAAACTCCCAAATAGGTTGGTTTCTAAATATGCTGATTTTAAATGTATTACAGGCCTTTTCCTATTGGAAACCCTCATGATTCATAGATCAGATTGTTTTGATTAAATATCTTTGAGCAAATATTGAGCAGTCATTGTGCCCGTGAAATGACAACAAAGCATCTCGGAGAGATTCTCTGCTGTCATATATCCCAGCAAGCCATCTGGATTTTTCACTTTATCCACAAATATTATCACCTTTCTCTTGTGTAATGGATTGACCTAGTGGGTGGAAGAGTTAATGTAATTGACCTTCACATTTTTTTACTTGCTGGCCTTGGCACAATTTTGTCAGTGTGGATCAAATAGTTACCCAGTGGCCAATACTGCTAATAGAAGCACGGTAATAGTTTTACAGCATTGAAATGTTGCTCAGTAAAATATATTCTTTCTTATTTGGCAGAGACCGCTCAACTTTCCCTTCTTTCAGAAGATGAGACCCCCTTAGCATGTTATTCAGTGGATGACTCTTGGGCTTGCCCAGGCAGAGGCATCAGTCACTGGGAGCGATGAGCGGGGAAAGGAGAGGGGCCGTCCTCCAGGCACTTGAGAGACAAAAGGCAATTCAGAGAGAACCATGCAGTAAAGGAGACTTAAGAGGACTGTGCGTAATGCTTGATGCACAAAGGGCATGTGCTTGTCAGATGCCTTTATTACGAGTTTGAATGCTACGCGGGAGGAGGGAGGGAAGTTGAGCCTGCTAAATAACCTGTGCTTTTGTTAATCCGAGATCAGAAGCGGATCACAACCGAGGGTTCGTGATCACCTGCTCACTCGCAAGCTGTTAGATTGTATTGAAAAATAATTTACCTCTCTGTATTCTGGTTTCTTAAAGATACCTTTCAAAATTTTTCACTAATGGGAGATCTATTACTTTAAATAAAAGTCAGCTCACTAAACAGAGCTTATACACCTTGTAAACAGGAATAGTGCATTGTCAGCTTATGCTGTGCCATTGCGGTGACTCACCTTTGTAGGAGATATTCCTTAAGCTAACTTATTTGCCTGTTTGTGTATGGGGTTTTTCTTTAGCACTTACCAGGAAGGGGGTGGGGGGCGGGGGGCGGGGGGGAGATGAAAAGCTCCTTTGATGTCTCAGCAGTAATATAAGCATGAAGCACTACACAGTTTTTCAGTATCTGGAAAAAGCCCGTATGAATGCTAGAGGCATATTTACTTAAGAGAAACTCTGCTAACCACCGCATTTGTCTTTGTCACAAAAGGAAGTTTTAGACAGAAAACCAAATATAGACACTTTATTTATAGACAAAATAAAAGAATGCAGCTATAAATCCATGCATTAAGCTATAAAATTCAGAATTCCTTCAGGAAAATGAATCCTGTAAAACGTAAGAATTTTACAAACAGCTAAAGCTCTCATGCTCAGCCAGAAGAAAGTTTGGAAACCTTAAAATATTAGTGTTGCCATTTGCATATTATTTTTTTTTTAAAAAAAGCATGAGAAAATCAGATCTGTACACCTCTATGGTGATTGCTATGGGATCTTCCCCCCCCCCCGCCCCGATACTTACTGTAAATCTGGAACACACGATATTGTTTAATACCTTGTATCTTTCACTTTACCATAGCCATGAAATTATATGTACATAGTATTTATAAATAAAATAACTAATTACCCTTCAGCTTCAAGCATGTAACCCAGTGACCCACACCACGGAAGCAAACAGAAAAAGGTTAACACACTCGTTTTTTCAGAGGTTGGGCTTATCATCATCATTTCTCACAGGACATTGCTTAGGAAAGGAGCGTGGGTAATATCCTTGTCTGCACACTCAAAGTCTGTTAATAAGGATTAATGTGAGGCTTAGTCATAGAATTTTAAATATTTACAATACATCTATTTACCCAGTATCACTCTGAGGTTAAATACCCAGCTAAATACTTATGCCTACTCTTGGAGTCTTTTTACTAGACTATTTTAACAATTAGCAAATAAATGAAAAGAATAATGAATGTAATTTTGCATAAACACCTACTCATAATACACAGATTTTTCAGATCCTTTAGTATCTCTGTTACAAGAAATGTTTACAATAAGAATCAGTCCTGTCTGACTGCAAAGTATTGCTTGGTGTCATCCAATCCTTTGACAAGGAATTCTTCAATAATGAATTATATATGTTGATACAGACAAACCTTAGTCAGTATGTGCCTATATATGGTTACAAAAACATCCAGCTGAGAGGGGCCTCCAGAAGTCAATCAGTCTTTCTTCCTCAAAGCGGGAACAGCTATATTAGTGCCATTTTTTGGCAGAAGTTTGACCAATCTGACTGCTCTCTAACCTAACCATTTAAAAAGTGACTGCAGATAAGCAAATGAGGTGACCCGTTAATTTTTTCCGTATCTGGCACAGGCACGGAGAAGAGATAATTCCCTTTCCTTTCAGTAAAGCACCTCACACACCTGCCGTTGTAAGAGTGCATCATTTCCCCTGGTACTCCTGTCTTCCCCCCTTTCCCTAGAGGAAGAAACCCTGGTTGTTTCAGAAATGCCTTGCAGGTCTCCCCCTTGACACCCCTGAAGCTCCCGTGTGCTTTGGTGTTTGCCTCGGTGGTCTGTCCTGGTACCAAAGCAAAGCGCAGGGGGCCAGGCGCAGCATCCTGCTGAGGTCTTGCCAGCACTTAGCGGGGCAGGAGGATTGCTTCATCTATTTTTCAGAATGGACTTCTATTTATACATCCCACGGTGATGTCTGCTTGTCTCACGAAAAGATGACATTGCCGATTCCGCGTGGGCACGTAATACCTCGTCACCTCCGTGCCCTTTCCTGAAGACGTGCTGTCTGCTCCGCTGTTCCCCGCTCGGTATGTCTGCAGCTGATTGTTCCCAAGCATAGGGAGGTGTACCTCTCCCTCCTGAATCGCTTCCAGACCGTTTCTCTGCTTCGTTTGATTGCTAGTTCCAACTTTCAACGTAGTCCTCCCTGTCTTCGTGTTTTCTCTAATTTTACACAGAAGCCTACTCTCTCTTCTTTCATTAATTAAACATTGAACGGAGCTGTATGAAAGACAAGGCCCTGTGGGGAGTCATTTGATATTTGCTTCCATTTTGACAGAGAACAGTTGGCAAGTCTTCTGGGAGGTACTATCCAACCGCTATTGCACCCAGTTTATAGCAATTTAATCTAGACCATGTTTCCCTAGCTTAAGAGATTGTAATGTGAAATAATGTCATGTTTTAAAGACAAGATACATGATGCCTATTGCTTCTCCCTAACCACATAGCTGGATACCCTGTTGCTGAAGGAAACGAGCCAATTTTAACGTGATTTGTTCTTTACCAATCTCTGTTGGCTCATCTTGCTTTTGCCTCCCAACTTTCAAATAATTTATAACCTCTTCCTTTCACTGAACAGGCCTCCTCATCCCTTTTAAGACTCCATTTAATTATATATTTGTAAGGGACTTGGTAGTCCAGCTTGGTTTTGTTACATCTGACAATGATTTTCCTTAATACAAATATAGCACATAGTTTAAGCCTCATGGCTCCTATAGCAGGTCGACTCACCTTTTACATTTAAGTTTGGATGGTTGTTTAAGTTCAGTATATTGTTTAAATATCTTCCATGAATATCCAGGCCTAAAATGAATTTTTGGTAGTGTAACTAGTCTGAACCATGTCAAGCCCAAACACTGGGAGTTAGTCATTTGCCATAGGAGAAGAAAACAGCACAGGAAGAATGTCAGTGTTGCGTCTCTGCAATGTTATGTTGTGAACAGGCATTGTATGAATAGGCAGGCTAGGAATAATTCTGGATCAAGAATAATTACAAGCTGAGATAAGCTTTTGTTGTGTTAACTAAGGGGCTCATAATTTCCTTGTCTCTTGAGGCCTGAAGCTTCAGATGTGAGTCCAGTTTCTCATTCGCATATGATATTACATTTCTCTCTTTGGCCTAATAGTGGGATACATTTAATTTATATATCATCTCCAAAACCACTAAACATGTTAGGTAAGCAGGGCAGAAAATGAAATCCTATACGTCAGTGGAGAGCTGCTGAAGTAGGAGAGAAGAAAGGTTTCATTTCTCCTATGAAATGCTGTTTTCCATTGCTGCAGCAGAGACCTAAAAATACTTATTTAAGAACTCACAGTTTTATAGAATAAATTCCTAGTTTCTTATACTTTCCCTCAGCGTTTCTCTGCCATGCAAGACTGAAAACTGAGGTCAGTCAGTGCTATAAACGTTAGAACTGGCTTAACGTGACACATCAGCTGTGCAGATTGGGAGAGTGCAGGAAGCTGAATCATCTCATCCGTGATCTCGTTGTGAAATACCCAGCGGCAGTTAGCACGGTCCACGCAGCACGTGGAATGGAGCTCCGTTCACGAATATCGTTTGTTGCTGTAGCTGGAAAACAGGCACTTGATGGGAAGACTGAGTAGTCGGCTAAGCGGCGTCTTGTGAACATCGTTTGTGGACACGCTATTGTACTTAGTGCTATGATGTGTTAGTAACTGAAATATCCGAGCCTTGAAATTCAAAGACAAAATTCTGAAAATGGTGGAAGAGATCTGTAATACCAACGTTACCAGATATAGGTATGGAGGAAGGGCAGGTAGTTGTAGGAAGGGTTTCCATGGCAAAAATGTTGAAAGAGTAGCAGCATTTCTCTGCGGTGTGACATAACATCACTCTGCGAAGTGAACATCCGCTCAAAGAAAGACACTTTAAGCCCTACAAATCATCTTGTGGGTATAAACACCTAAAGTGACAAGCTTAGTAACCGTATAGACAGAAATAGCCATTGAGTACAAAGGAAAAAACTGTAATATTCGCTATCTATCAGGAACAAAAAGTTGACTGCTCCAGTTTTGTTGTATGAGCTTTCTAATTCCAGCTTGAATCTATACATTTATATAATACCTAAGTGATGTCATTTCAATCTGCAGTGATGATTCACACCTGGGTTGATTTTAAGATACTCAAAAGAAATGAATCAAACTTCAATTGCACTAAGCTAATTCCAGCTAAATCCTTGCTTGAAGTATTTCTTATTGACTTTAAGCATTCAGATAACTGACCGTTACGAAACACTAGGGTCGGAGACTGGTATTAGTGGATATTTTAATTTCCTGAAGTGGTAAATGGAATCGAACTAGGTGAATTGAGTAAGGAGAACTAGAACAACCAAGCTTCTTAGCTTGAAAAAAAATGCTGTCAGTTTATGTCCCATTGGTGAATACGACGTTTTCAAGCAAGCAGTCTATTTGCTGAGGAGTATAGGTAGTTTCCCAGACGTGATTAGTTGACACTTTGGGCGAGCCAATGAAACACTGATATTTACAGATGGGCAACCTATCCAAAGATTGCCTTGCCCTTAAACTCTGCCCTTAAGATAAGCTAGTGTGCAAAATAGGCAGCTGTATCGTTTATTTGAATGACATGGATAGTCTTACAGATGAAGTCTTTTGTTGTGATCTTTATAACTGGTATCATATAAGCAGCTTAAGGCTTCTTTTGCCTATGTAAGTCACCATATTGTAGAGAGGATTATAACTCTTCATGTCACTATTGCTGTATAGCAAAGCTTTTGTACAGAATCAGTGGAAAATAAAACCTGTTATAAAACTATATTAAGTTGTTAACTCGGTAAACAGATATGCATTGGAAACTACATAAGCCATTTGTTATGACAAAAGTAGTTACAGCAATTACAGCAGAAGCCCAGCTCATTTAATTAGCAGTAAGTTTCAGGTTATGCAATTTGTCCTGAGATCTTATATTTAAAACATTAACTACTTATGCTGCAAGCCCCATTTTCAAACAGTCTGGAACAACTGCTTGCACTTTAAAATGTAGTTGCATCATGTTCTCCTACCAAAATAATCGCAAAGCAGCAAGGGCCAGGTTCTCCTGTGCAGGCACAGGTGAGTGCCCATCCCTGAGCGTTGCTCTGTTCTCCGATTAGGTGTCCTGCGTAAGAAACATGTCCGGAGCGTTGGGGTTTTTTTTGGTTTACTTCGTACAGAGAGAACTAAGATTTCTTAGATGGGAGATCGTCTCTGTGGTAAGGTAGGTGAGCGCTAGAAGATTTCCTCAGAAGTGGAGGGTACCAGAAGGGAGCCTGGTTTTGGCTGAAGGAGAGAACTCAGGCAGAATAGGTGTCGGGATCACTGCTTCCTTGCTTGAAAGCCATCACTTGCAGCATGGGTTGCCGTCGCCCACCATCTTTAATGTCTGTTGGGGAGAACTGAACCTGGCGTGCTTTCCCTCCTGCGAGAAGGGTCTCTGTTTCCCTCAGAGACCTTGCCCTCCAAGGAGCGGGCAGACGGGACGTTCCCTTCGCCGCCGAGGCCTGTCTGCGTGGAGTGGTGCGCTGCCGCTGCAATGCCGCTGTTGCCTTGGTGTGACAGTGTCCCCCCCGTCTGCTCTGAGCCTTTCATCCGGTTCGTTTGCCAGGCTCTTCACAACTTCAACCTGCCTTCCTTTTCTAGTCTTCATCTTCCCTTGAACTCTTTCAATAAAGCCCCAGTTAGCCATCCATCCGGAGGCCCTGTGTCCGGGCCCAACTCGGTGCTCTCCTTCACGCCAGCTACTCCTTCCCGAGCTCCATTCGTTCTTGTTATTTATAGCCTGACTTCCAAGAGATTATAAATCTTACTTCTGGAAACTTATAAATCATACAGTCCTATTGTAAGGAAAAATGAAATAGTGTTTTTTTGCAGCTTTCTAGACTTACGATTTCCTCACTCAGCCACAGGATCTCTACTGGCTAGTTATTCCTCATATCTGTAATCTGCTTTGAAAAATAGGTTTTGCCCCAAATTGTTTATCAGTCAACTGAACTGTCCACACGAAAAGACCTGTTGCTCCACTGTAAGCTATCTTTAGAGCTCCAAACAGGAAAAAAAGCCATACTTCTTGTCATTTCCATTCAAAAATGATTTTTTTCTTTCTTTGTAATTTGCTTGCTATATTAATATACTTGATGTCAGCAATACCGCAAACGAAAAAAACCCATTAATATTCTCTGCAACTCAAAGCCTTCATCTTTTGTTTTATGAATTATATACAGGAAGTAAGGTGAGAGCGTGGTGTAAAACACTAGTCTGGAAATGCTGCTTGTATGGCTTATGGAAAACATGGAAAAAAACCTCCTTTCTAATGTGGAATCTGAATAGATTAGTTTGGTTGACAAGTGCACAATAAGATGCACAGCAAGGTTGTGGGTTTGGTTTTTTTTTTTTTTTTTGTGTGTGTATTTTTAATGAAATAACGGTCATAGATTTGGGGGGGGTGTGGTTTTGTGTTTGTTTTTTTGTTTGTTTGTTTGTTTGTTTTTAATATATAGACCAGTTCCAGTAGGTCTTTGATTGCTTCTAGAAATAAATATATTTTGTGAACTCCATACATAAGTAGCAAGTTTACAGTGAATTTGGTGCGAACATTTGTAAACACTCAAAATACCTTTCTTGCTACAAAAATAATACATTGAGCTAATTAGTTTTGCATACAAAAGGAACTCGGAATAATTTCTTATGAACCAGCAGGTGCAAATACTGCAGCTGAAGTTGAACTTTAGAGGGGAAACCAGTCTGTCTTGGTTTTGGATGAGTGATTGTTGCTTATATTATCACTAAAACAAATTGTCTTAAAATCAGACTTGGGCATGTGTGTACGCGGTGATAAAAGAAAGTGTGTGTGTGAGAGAGAGAGAGAGAGAGAGAAAGGGGGAGAGAGGAACTGAGACTGAGAAATCCTGCTTTCCTCGGTTTTACTTGTTCACAAGGTTTGTACCATGTTTCATGAAAAAGACGCTCTGCTGCTTTGGGAAACATTTTATGTTTTCTTGTTCTTCCAGTAAGAAACTATTAACTGGTTTTCCTGGCATTTCCAGTATTTAGCAACTTGCGGAGTCACAAAAAAGCAGCTTTTCTGCCACAGCAGAGAACACTGTGAGCAAGTCATGCCCAACGGCAGGTAACACTGGAGTGCTGCGTGAGTTACCTGCTCAGTGCAAAAGCTGTAAACAAACCACCTCGGTTCTCTTCGGCTGGCACCCCAGACTCGCGTTCAGGGCTGCCTTCGGTTGCAGACCAGCATGCTTCTGTACTTGAAAATTAGTATCTCCGAGGACCGCTGCATAATACAGGAAAAAACCTGAGCACGTGCGAAAAGTTGCGGCTAACCTAAATAACGCTGATTCCTCCAGGCTCGGGCCCCAGAATGTCTGCTGTGGTCAGAGCAGGGTTATTTGGCAAAGGCGTAAAGGAGCAGTGGGGCGGTGCTGGCTGGATACGGCATGATGCCTTTCCTCTAGCCCAGTGGGCTCTTACGAGATATATGACATCAAGAAATACTGACAGCCTTTTTTTCTTTTCGTTGCTGTTAAGAGTACCAACAGCTACATTTTTCCTTTATATTTTTGTTACTATATTATTATTCTTTTTCTGACTTTAAAAAGTGGAGGGGAGCCCTAATTCATATGAAACATATTTCTGAAAGGAGGAGAGACAGTAATGTTATTCCCTACCAAACTGATGGTGAAATGTAACAACAAAACATGCTGTTCTGGGAGGCAATACTGTCAAGAGAGTCATTTTACTTTCTGGTACTTTAAAAGCACTTTTTAAAGCTGTTCTTACTGATGTACTTATAAAAGGGAAACAAATACAAGAAAAACACTTTCAAACAGCTAGAAGAGACAGACCTGCAAATAAACTAGGTCCAAAACCTGTCTTAAGTACTTCAGTTTACAGCTAAGTCAGTGTCCCTCTGATATATAGCTTTGTGTGCGAGTGTAAGGTTTTATGTAAGCATGTATGTGTGTGTAGGCAGGACTTTTAAATAATCTAGTGACACAGATGTAATACAGGATCTGTGGTCAAAATATTCAGAATATTGCTATTAATAATTAATTTCCATTAATATCCAGAATGTCCAGGAATTCTGTCTGATGGTGCCTTTCACCTTGTTATCGTTTGCACATCTGCAAAACTGGGAGTAAACAAGTGTTTGTATAGCAACAAAATTATCTGTCAGTTATGCTTCTGTAAAATATCATCATCACTTGTCCAGCTTGCGCTAATTCTAGTAATTTTCAATTTATTAATTTTAAAATTATTTTTACTGTTATAAAAAATTCTCCAATACAAGTGGACATCAGTTTTTCTGAGGATACATTTTCACTTTAATTAGTGAGTTCACATAGGTGAGCAATTGTAAAGATCTGATATTCTTAAAACTAATACTATACATTTTTCATATGATAATAGTAGTTTCATGTCATAGACAGTAGTTCACTGGTCCATTTTCTAAATTTCTTCAGGTTGTCACTGCTTTAGCAATTCTTTCTAAGTCTATGGAAATTAAAGACATACAACCATTTAAAAACACTGTCAGAAGTTGGTACAAGAAAATCAAGAGCTGAACGAGACAGCTCTTCCGAGTCACTGTTCTGAGTTCCCATTTCCACATGTAGCAGTCTTGAGTAGTTGTTTTGCTCTCTAAACCCAAATGTTATGCCTCCTTTTCTTTTCTGTTGTATTTTAAACTCCTCAGTAAACATCTTGACAAATATCTGCAATGCTGTTTTAATTTGGCTGCCTGTACACTCAAATAGGTGTTTTTAGACCACTTACTCTTCAAGCTACCGTTTTTAAACAGTTTACAGTGAGTAGTCTTCTCTCTCTATCTAGCAACAACAGAGTAAATGATGTGTTGATAGGGCTGTATTACAGAAGTGGACATTTTCTTTCACGAAACAATTTTTTTTTTACGCTTTCTAAAAATGTAGCCTACGGTATTTAAGTGAGCAAATGGAAAACGTGTTACACAGGAAGGCTATAATCAATTTGGGAGAATGGCTTACATGGTAATACCAACTGTTACGTTGCTGCTTGCTTGCTCTAAAAAAATTACAACAAAACCACCCCCTAAACAATCACCCCCGCCCCCCCAAACCCCACATATAGCAAGGCTGTTAGAACCAATAAAGCCTAACTGTACATTGCTCTTTACGGCGGTAGTAGCCAGTGCTCTCCTGTTCTGCTTAGCCAGCTAACGTCGCTGGTTAACGACAGTGCTAGCACGCTGAAGTGTTTTGAGCTCTGTTAGATGGCCGGGGTAGCAGCCCCAAATTATGGACCAAAAGTTACATTATCTAATGAATAACCCACATTTTTCCAAAGATCACAGGCTTCTCCGATATTCAGAGTTTGAGCTTTAACATTACTTCGTGATTATTACCTGTTTCTTGTTTTATTTATTAGCTTCTCCATGGGAACTTACCCCTCCATGTAAGATTACTCCTTTTGGGCTGTTACGAATCCTCCCTTTGCCAAGCTGCGGTGGAGCAACTGCAGCCTTGCCGTGCCTACCAGCTGGCTCCTGGAGTTCAGCACCTGCATTGCCCAGTACAGTCTCCTCCAACAGATACAGACATTCTGTCAGCGGTCTGTCTTTTGGGGTGTGTGTGTTTCATCTCAGAGTATTTACACTTCTTTGCTGGTTGATTAGCATTTTCTTTTTTTTTTTTCCTTGGTTGTTATGCGGAGAGCTGAACTTCACAAAGAAAGGCACCTTTGATATTTTCAGAGAGTGTTTTGTTTCATGTGTCTTAAATGTCAGGGAACCGTCTTCGGTGAGATGAATTGCCCTGCAGAGAGAAGATGACTAGTAGTACTAACTAATTCTTAGGTGCCTTAGAGCAAAGAGGTGGATTCCAGCTCATGGTCATTTTACTAGACTGGAGAAAAGTGTGTGTGGGTTGTCCCTTTTTTTCCCCCCTCCTTTTTCCTCTCCTCCCCCCCCAAATTTGACATTTTGTAGGGTTGTTTTCCTAGGATGGGTTTGGTTTACTTTCAAATTTGCACGATTTATCAAGGACTAATTCAGGACTTTGTACTGAGCATCATTTGAAGTGCAGCGTGTCAAATCAAAAAGAAATGTCCAGCAGCACTGAAACTTAGAAGAAATCCTGTTTCCTGATAAGTACTAGTCATAATTTTTAAACTCACCTAGGAGATGAAAGCCTTGTTTAGAGTGCAAATGGAAACAAAGGTGAAATAGCACTTGTTCACATTATTCAACTCGGTAGCAGGTAGCTATTCGCAGTGCCATGCAATAGAACTTTAGCTTTTGAAAGGTAGAAAATGTAAAATAAAATTATGATGATTTAAAGGCTGTATTGAAATTATGTGTATTTCATATCACATAGCATTCTTGGATAAAATATCTGAAATATAACATCATTATGAATGAAATATAGCAGTCTTAGTTTTAGAAAAAGTATATTAGAAAGCGTGGAAGAAGTACATTGTAGCAGAAGTATGGCTATTAGGCTTAATTCTTTTTAAAAATAAAATGACTTCTAATGATTCTGACAACGGTCTAGATACTGTGCTAATAGACCAGGATTTTGCTAAACCTGCTGAAGCTATCAAGGCTCAATGTCTACCTAAGAGTTTGCTAAGATTTTGAGGTATGAATCATGGTATAGTCATCATGTGTCAGCCACTTATCATTGTCAGAGTCCGATTATTTAAAAAATATATATTAAAGAATTAATCATTTTTCATCTTGACTAACATAATTTCCATTTTCATGATCTAACCAAATGTTTTCTCTCTGAGCTTTAGTGGTTTTGTAATGCTTCCACCAGACGTATCAGCTAGCCAGTCATCTACCTCATGTCTGGTCATTTTAATAACCCAAAAGTTTTTACCCATTTTTTTTAATGCAATTTAATGCTGCCCTCCTTGTTTTCAAAGATGTCTGTGGCATTATCTCATAACTGTGTTTCTGATGACAGTTTGATCTTGTGCTTCTTTCTCCTTGACTTTTTATGAACCCTTTCCCACTGGAGTTTTTGTACATCTGTGGAAACTTTCACATTGAAGTATTTTCTCACTTTCACGCTCATACATCTTCAAAATATTTTTCCTTCTTTTGCTTGTTATGGTTTCTCTTTTTAAAGAGTATCCTGTGACTCTGTATTGAATGAATGGTATGAAGATATGCACAAATTTGCGTAATTGCTGCTAGGTGTTCTTCAGGAAGTCTTTGCTCTCTTTAAAGCAGGCTGAGAAATATTTTAGGTTGTTGTCACCTTTCCACTATTATAAAGAAATAAAATGCACAGAAAGAGTAACAAGATTTAACTTTTCTGCTGGTGTATGTAACTACCTGCAAAGGCTTTAGGCTCAGAAGGAAGAGGAAATAGGTGGAAGAGAGAAATACAAGGCGACTCAGTTTAACTATTGTTGAAACGTCATGTTTTGCAGTGGCTATAACATGAATGGAAAAATGAGAATACGATGCAAACATATGTCTTTGAGATTTGCCCACAGGTAGCTCTGATGTGAAAGGGCTGATGGTGTTACCAGCCATAAGAGACCTGCTATACTGCGACTCACTCTTCTAAAACTTACTGAGCTCTTAATTGGGCATTAAGTTCCTTTGGCCGTATCAGAATTTGCCTAGTTCATTGGCTTGATAAGACATAAGAGGCCAAGTCTGTCCCTTATGTAGCTCCATTGACTTCCATGAGATTGCAGTGGGGAACAATTACTTTTATTAAAATGATATTAGAGCCGCATACTGAGGGATGTATGTGTGTTGACATAGCATTAAAGTTTAAGAAGACCAGTTTTATATATAGAAAATGAGAATGTATTTTGAGATTATTCCCTCATGGAAATGAAATTTTTTTTGCTCAAGGTTTAAGTTCTGTTGGGACCAGTAGCCTTTTTTAGCAGGGTGGGTTTGTACTACAAACAGAAGCAGTGAAGCTGAACAGGCTCTGTAAACAGCCCTGCCAATGGAAGAGCACTCCTTAATCTAATCAAGCCAAAATCATTGATAGTGTAAACAGTTTAAATAGTTAATGGAATTTACTTTACAAAATGCAAGCTAGTGGATTTTTTTGTGGACTTCACATGGACGGAGGACTGTCCGTCCACTATCTGGCTGTTAAACCAGTCAGTTAAGGTGCTGAACTTTGCCATGCATCACCAACAAACCTGTCTTATCTCCTGGTATCTAAATATCGGCGTAGACGGCAACACCCTGACTTTGCTGGTATTGGTATCTATGTTAAAGCAAGACTTAACTCTACCGGCACCGCCATGAGTGTGCTCTGGCTTCCAGTGTAGGCTTACCTTAAACCTATCCATCTTAACAGTAACAAGAACCGATCAAATAGATTTGGCTGAAATAATGGGTAGCAGAACAAGAGAAAAGGAGGTAATTTGAAACACAGACATTAATAGAGTCTGAATAGCTTGATCAGGCATGTAGGTAATAATTCTTAAGCTACTCAGTTATTTTTATTCCTTGACAACAAGAATAATTTAAGTAAGATTTTCTTTGCTGCTTCTGTTACGGAGGCAAATAGAGAAAAAACAATTCAAATAATGGAGAAAATAAATTAAAAGGTCAAAGTGTGTTTAAATTTGTCTTCCACAAAGTTCTTTATACTCTATGTAAAGTTTTCTTTGATTGACTGAATAGTTGATCTTTCATGTGGCCAGTTCCTGTGGCCTGAAAGTCTCCTCAACCTTGGTTCAAAGATGAAGGTCCCGGGGATTTTGGAATAGTTCCAATAATAGTATCAAATATTCTTGGTGATACCTAATAGCCCTTAAACTCCCCTTTCATCAATGAAGTCCTGCTGTGTTTGTTCTTTAGGAAATCAACCCACAAACCCCCTGCAAACAGGAAGATTAAAACCAGCGGATGTTGGGTTGGTCGGATACAGCTACTCTTCAGCTGCTGAAAGTCCACATACGTAACGTGTGATCCAAACAGCTTAATGGCCTCATTTGCAACAACGATGAGACTTCGTGGAAAGCAAAGGTCAGAATGTAAATACTTGTGTCCAAAACAGTGACCATGAAAATCTTGATTCAGCCCCTAGTGACTTTGTAGGTGTCATAACTCTGTAAACGTCTTAAGGGATTCCCCCCTCCCCCACCCCCACCCCGCCCGGGGTTCCCTTCTTTTCTGTTTGTGTATATGACCAAGTGCCTCCTTCTTAACATGGGTAAGTGTCTTGGCACTCAGCTGATGGTTAAGCCTGATAAGCTTTGTTAAAGGAGACCAGCCTTGCTTCAGTCATTAGCCATTTCCAGAGTTGGTTATCACACAAAATTTGAAAAGAAGCTAAATACAGCTTCTGTATTGGGAAAGGAAGAAGATTCCTTTTTCTTTACTGGTTCAGTGGTTAAAATACAGCCTCAGGATTATCTGGCTCACAGAAAGATCGAATCTCTGTATTATACACTCATTATACGAAAGGGTCACCTAGAATCTAGACTGCTTCCAGTGAAGAATGACAAAAGAAAAATTTTGGAAATGTGGTCACAAGGCTCGCGCTTCATTACTGATGCTCAGACATGCGTTATTTTTCTTGAGGGTGCCCAACGTCCAGTGTGGCGTGCAGGATACCCTCCTGGAAAATGGGACACAGGCTGGAGCCCACTGGGCCGTGCAGGGAGGTGGGCCCTGTTCTGACGTGGGAGCTTCCTCCTGTTTTGGAAGGCTGCAGAAGACATCCCTGCCCGGGTACGTCCTGGGCTTGCCTGTGGGGTGGCACGTTTTTTGGGAAGGACAGGCAGCGCGTTGCAGCCACTGTAGGAGAAGCGCTGAGCTGCTGGCTTAGAGCTGCTGGGGATGACGTGTGTCCAATGGCAGGAGCGAGGGGTCCAGGAGACCCCGGCTGTGGCTACAGAGAGAAGCGGGTGTCAGCAGAGGGTTTCTGCCTGCAACTTGGAAAACTTAGACACCCACCTCTCTGGAGCTGGTCCTGGTTCTTTTTCCAGTATGCCTGATTTTGGGGAGAAGTTTCAGCAAAATAGCATGTTCTGTTTCAGGTCCAAGGGTCACTCTAAAAGCTGCTCTACTCTCAGATCTGACAGAAAAATGCATTATTAAAAGTGATAGGAACGAGTCTCTCTAAAAAACAGAAAATAGGGAAAAGTAGATTTAAATGCCTGCTTTGATATCATTGACATTTTCCCTGCTTCATCAAACCCTCTTCTCCTTGTCTCAGTGTCTGTTCCTTTTAACAAGAAGGAAGGAGAGAGAATTTTTCAGAAAGAGAGGTGAAAGTGAAAACAACTTTCAGAGCAACAGTTTTGGTAAGCATTTACTTACACAGAAAAATACACAAAATATAACGTCTTTGCCAAATTTGCCAAAATAGCTGGAACGAAGTTGACTGGAATTTTCAAGATGAATCACATTTTAGCAAAATATTTTTAACCAAAAAAGTAGATTAGTAACTTGTATAAAGTGAAATAAAATGATTTCTGATTAAAGAATTTAATCAATACAGGGCTTAGATAACACTTGTTTGTACACAAAGCCTTGATAAATTGGTTATGTGCATAATTTGTTTTCCCCAGAGCTGCCTGCTGCTGCAGTTTTAGTGACAACCTATTTACATTCTTCCTGATTGTATGAGTAAGTTCTCAGATAAACATCACTTATATAGCGACTGAATAATTATTTGACCATATTTTGCATCTTTGATGAAACATGAAGGAAGAAATCAGCTAATGATGCCACTGCTGCCAGGACCAATTATTAGTCTGCAAACCCAAAACTTCAGTGCTCTGGAGCTTTGTCTATAAGAACTAGCCTTTTTCGTGTAGGTACCTATTCTTACTATTACACTTGATAATTCAGTTCATAGATCATACAGAAAGCAGTGCATGATTTTAACAAGCAGTTTTAAATGGGCAAATTAACAAGTAGAAAGAAAGGTATTAGGCTTTTAACTAACATCAACATTGCACGAGAGAGTATCCACTCTTCTGGGAATAATTAGTTTGTTTAAACCTGTTTAGATTTAAAAGTGTCATTAGTATTAATCGAGTGTTTAGAATTCTGTTCTTACCTTTTCAGTCCTTCTTTTCATTGCTTTACAAAGCAACAGATGTTAAAGATTGGATAAAGGCATGTTCCCCCTCTATTTAGTTGGGATTTTTTTTTTTATTTTCTTACTTCTGATGCAGTAAGGAAAGCATTTATTTTAAGAAATCAAATCAGTCAGTTCTATAATAAATATATTTGTACATACTCACAGTTCAAAGGGCTATTTGTGCCTTGTCCAGCAAGCATTTTCAATCTAAAATGGTATTTGTGCCTTTTAACCACCTTTAGGTCCTAATTGATGGCAGTATCTGCACATGACCCCATGACTACCATGGGGAATTTCCATTCCACTATGAGTTAAATAGCTGCGTTTGGGGAGCGCATGCTCATCACCAGTATGGAGTCAACGAGGCAGCTACACTGGCAAAATCAGTCTTTGATGTACCGGCACGTTGTAAAAAAATCAAATCTAATCCAAAATGCCTAGCAATATCAACAGCTAACAAATTTCTTTATGAATGGTATTCTACATAATCCAGTCAATGGTAACATGTGCAATAGCTATGACAATAATCGTATTCCTACATGACTAATCCTAGTCTTTTTTTCTGTTAGTTTTCAGTAATCTATACATATATGGGTGTACACAAACACAGGCATACACACCTATATTTATACATATATCTGTCTATTATAATTTTTTTCTCCCATATGTTTTTCAGTTATTCTTTCCCTACTGAGTTTTGCTAATACCTATTCGACGTTTTTTTTGTCTTCAAAAAGCAGCTTTTTGCTAAATCTTCCTCTCTATAGATTTGATTGCTAGCCATTTGTTCTTTGAGTCATCAGAGGTGTAAAGCTACCCCTTCAGAGGGGTGTTAGAATCACTGCTGGATTTAACATCACATAGTCACAGCAATTCCTTCTATTTTTCTTTTTTTTTTTTTTTTTTGGTTCTGTGTCCTCTAGGTTAAGATTAGCCTGTAAGTAAGTAGCTTCAAAGGGTAGCCAGGCAGTAAAAAAATAATCGTATTTTATTCAGTTTCTTCCCATGTTTTTAGATTGATTACTGAAACCAGAGTAGCTGTTCATCTGTGTTCCACTTCAGTTTGAGCACTACTGTTGGAATGAATGCACAGAAGAAAAAACCCGACCTCTTTCCACCTGCTTTTTCAGAGAAGAGCTAAACCATCAAAAATATGCAGATTACTCTGAGAAAGCTCATTGGTTTGGGAATATCCTTAGAAGCCTGTTTAGTGAATGAAGCCTTCACTGTTCCATTAGTCTCAGTATTTGAAGTTTATTTGTGAATTATTAAAGGTTTGATCTATCTTAAAAAAAAGAAAAACAAACACTTCCAAGCCTGAAATCAAAATCAGATTTGCATTGTTTAAAAATGTGGAGCTAATGGTTTCCTATAGAGGAAACACCTGTTACTAGTAGAGAATTAAAGCAATATTCCAGATCCCATGAAAGTGAATAAAGAGCTCAAGGCACCACTCAGACAAAAAGCCTTCAACAAAATTCAGCAAAGACTATCAGTCACACCAGAAAGCCTTGATGAAATGTTTTCATTACTTCTAAACAATGAAAGGTGTCTTTCTGGGGCAAAAAAAAAAATCCTTGGGGATATTTCAGCTGATTAATTATACAAATAAATTGTCTCTTTAGTAACAAAGTGGTTACAAACAACATTGCAAATATAAACTTTAATGTGCCTCTCAAACTTCAGGATGTAGGCATTTTGATACTGGTGGAAAATTTAAATTTCAAAGCATGTTCTTTTTCATTTTTAGTAAATGCCTGCATGTTTAGGAGGAATAAAGTCACTGAAGGGAAATCTGAGAAAAGCTATCATAGGAGGTTTTATTCTTCCACTCCAGCTCCTGTTGATTGGTATCTTACCTTGAAATTCATCCCATTGATCAGCTGTGATGATTTACATAGTTAGACGGCACTCGGGATGAACAATGTAGCAGATTTCAGCCCGTAATTCCCCGAAATCAACAGAAATCTGTATGTGCACTCAATGACTGTTGTAAAGGATGACTCCTCCTAAAGCAAACATGAGGAAATGTAAAACTTTTACACTGAAAGCTGCCATAATAGAAGTGGCCAAGGACTAATGAAAATGAGTTCCTTGGGTTTTGTAAAAGTTTCAGCAGCATTATATCCATGATTTTTTCCTTAAAATTTTAAGACCAAAAGAAACCAATACGATAATTCTCATGGCTCACGGCACAACTGATAACATATAATTTTATTAGCTGATTTCAAATCAAGTCCACAACTTCTGGTTGAGCTAGAGGATATTGTTTAATAAGATATCTAATCTTTTTTTAAAGACTTCATATAACAGAGAATTGACTGCTTTAATAGATAAGTTGCTCCAATGTCATTATTATTAAATATTTGCACCTGATTTCTAGTCTGAATATATCTACTGTCAGTAGCTATACACTGCATTGTCATGTTGCACTAATGTCCGCATAAAAGTTCCTTTATTATAAAACTTTTCTCGTAGATATTTAGAATAATTTTTAATAAATGAAGTAGATTAGTTTTTCTTAAGTTTCTCAGTGTAAAACAAATTTCCTGGACAAAACATAACTGTTAGTTTTTTAGTCCTTTAAAATGTATACATCACTTTGAAACATGAATACTGGGTATTATCATGATGACATCATTAACATAAAAAAGAGCTCTGTCAATATACGTTCTTATCCAATATTCTTCAACTGTTAATGAAAACATTGGGGTTTTAAGGTGTATAGTTAACATATTTTGATACGCTAGAGCAATTATTTAAGATAAAAGATTGCTTCATATGACTAATCTTTAATATGATGTCCTGCAAAAAATCTAGAAAAACAGAGGAGGAAATTTACATAGCCCAGTAAAATAAATTTCATTTAACGTATTTGCTCTGAATTTTTTTGATATTCTTTATCAAAAGTTGAAGTTCAGAAGCATTAGTTGTGTATTTCGTACTGTAATTTTTTATGTACCACTATCTCTGAATTTTGTGGGCTTGGGGACAAATTGATTTGGGGATGTTCACAAGATTCCTGTACACTTATCCCCAGTAAGCTCTAGGTGGATGCTTTTAACCTTGATTCCTCTTAAAATAGCTTCTGTGTGTGCTCATGTCTAATTACAGAGTAATTTCTCTATATCCATGAAGAACAGTCTTACCTATTTTGCCAGCAGTTATTTCTCTGTTAAAGCAGAAGATCCCTACTTCAATCAGCTCCTCTAACTGCACAGCTTTTATTTCACCCTTTTATTTCACATTTGGAGATGTGGCCTCCCCAATGGACCTGCCCTGGCTCACACACTTTTGAGGAATCAGCCACATCTGTGCACCACACGTGTTGCTGTAATGGCCACAGGATTGCAGTGGTCGCAAGGAATTCTTACATATTCTGGCTTGTGCTTAGGAAATGAAGAAACAAAAATATTAGGTGCTCTGAACTATATTTTACTACAAATCTCCTATATACAATATATTAGTAAGTGTGAAGATAGACTTTTCTGTTAACCTTCCAGCTATCATAAATACCTGGAAAAGGTATTGAAAAATATCAAGATCTGTGAAGTTCCAAAGCTGCAGTAGAATGGTGCTTAGCTGGCCTTTAAAAATTATGACATTACGAACTGGAGAACCTGTTCTCCATACCTGTTTTCCTTCTTTCCGATTAAGACCCTATTGTACCTTCCCATCTTATTCGATTCTGGTTTTGGTCTTTTCTGAATGATGGAGTCATTCAGACAGAATGGATAGGTAGCCATTCAGCTAGATAGATCATAATAAAGATAACCGAAAAGGATTAAATCTACATTTCACAGGAGATATCCTCTTGAAAAATTATGGAAAGTTATGCTGACATCGATAATACTGGACTGAACGGTACAGTTTAAGAATATTGAAAGTGAATGTAGGTAGTTAATAGATCTCTACTGAATACCTGTGAATGGTACAAATAATATACATTAATAATAGTGAGGATAAATGCATGTCTACGTCTCCCTGGGGAAATAGGTTTTTCACATGTCACTGAGTTATCACAGATGCTGTCATGGCCACAGTCTACTGTGTAAGTAATTTTGTAAGTGAGCATTGCACAGCTTAACCTTGAACAGCAAATTGACTAAAATTATTTCAGAAATGTGTAGGAAGACCTGCATATGATGCAAAAGTCTCCAGGTTTCTAAATAAATTAATTACTATTTTAAAAATACACCCTTCTACTACATTCATGAATGTTATTTATCTATTATTTGCTTGATCAAAACTGCTTTTCTCCAAACAAGAGGACAACTGTTTTCCTAGGCAGCAAATACAGTATTGACTCATGAAAATATATTTTCACCTGTGTAAAATATTCAGGCCTTTAACAGTATGGGAATGTTTATAAATCAAATTATAAAAAACAGTATGCTTAAAATTGAATGAGGTATACATACACATATATATAATAAAAAAGAAAATCCTGTCTATTTTCTTCTGCCAGGCCGCTTCTGTATATTGCTTTTATTATTTTCTTGAAAAATCTATGCAGAAATATTGACAGCTACGACACTGATACCTACGATCGATGGCGTGGACCACTTGTGGTAGTACGAGTTCCACCACATCTGGCAAAGCGGGCATTGGATGTCCTACACTGTGAAATGCACTGCAGTGCAGGGAGCTGGTAAACTCTTGGCCCACCTGCGGCTTGCAAGAGATTACGCTCGCTGTCTAAATGGATGCGGTTCCCGGAGGGGTGCAGGTCTCTGCCCTGGACCCCTCTGCACTACCACATCCTACATGGTGGCATGGGTTTGGTCAGCACGTGGCACTCAGCTCCAGTGTCACTCTGACGGGCACGTAACACGTGTCTACCGTACGTTGCTGGATGAGACCTAATGGCTGCATGCACTCATAATGTTCATAATCTGCGAAAACTTCCCACTTTTCAATATCAAAATCATTTCCCTTATCACAGATTTTCTAGTCGCAAACCCCAAATTCTAGAAAAGAAGAAAGTAGGATAAATTTGCTTTCCTTAAGCAAAGATACAATGATGAAACAACTGAAAATGTTAAAATATCATTTCAGCTTTTGATTGTAGGTGCTCTGTAGTTTGGAAACCAAAGGGAAATCCTCACTGGATCATTATTCTCTTGAGAAATTAATTCAAAGCAGCTGTTTTCTGGAGGGCAGCCCTAGGGATACAGGTATGTTATATAGAAGATGTGTTATACAGTACACTCTACCTTCTGTTCCCTATTCCTCTGATTTCTGTTATTTTTTTAAACCTAGGAAAAAAACAACCCTTCCTGATGGTTAAATCAAACAAACCCTTTGTTTCACTTTACTTTCTCACTTCGTTCCCTCAAAAAGAAAAAAGGATATTTAAAGGCAAGAAGATACCCAGGACAAGAAATATTTCATAGGACAGATAGAAATGGTATGAGTTCTAAACACTGAGGACTTAAAAATCAGTTGCTGATCACATTGGCTTTCAGTACAGAGAGCTAGGCTTTCACATCTCTTTTTATCTATGCCAGTACGTATACGTATACTTTATTTTTTTATTATCATTTATTTTAAAAGTTTATAAATGTACTTTTATACTCATTTTATATATGATATAATTGCAATTTGTGAATTATAGATTTATGTATGCTGCCATTACTGTAATGAAGACAGCAATGGCAGTGCAGAATTGGTTTAGGACAACTTGGTAAAGTTAACTGAAAACAAACAAAACGGGAAAAGAGGATCATTTTATGCCACTGCTGAAAAGGTAGTAATATACTGCCTTTTCATGCTAACAAAGGAATTTTTCAGTGTTGAATAGTCTACAGAAATAAACAAAATCTCCAAAAAAGTGACGGGGCATGATCCTGAAAGCGAATAGATACTTCAACTCTTTAAAGTAACAGACTGCTGTGTGAGGCGCAAGGCTGGGATTCCGGCAGTGAATGAACGTTCTTTTCTTCCACCAATTCTTATGTGGGTTTCTACTACCTTTTTTTTTGGTCACCTAGTCTCTCTAAGAGAATACTACACGTTCTGATATGTTGATAACAATGTTTGCTGTTGCTGTGTCCAAATTAACTGCGAACTCTTCAGCCTTATCATACAATTGGTGACGAAAGGCTAATTCTTAATCTTGAAGAGCTGTATTCTTGTCAGCTGTGTCCTGGTTGCTAAGGCAAGGTTTATCGAGACCTATTCGTCAAAATCCTATGCATGAAGGCTGCAGAGTCATGCATAGGGGAAAAATAAAGTACAGGGAACCGCAAAGCTTACTCGTGAGCTTCCTACTGAGGGAGTGCTGTGGATGGAGTAACTTCCTCAGCTTTCGGACAGACAGTGTCCAGTAAGTAATTAATTTAGTTTGTGCGTTGTGCATTTGTACCTTTCTGTGTGAATTCTCATTTTGTGTGCGCAAACTATCGATCGCATCGGTGGTTAGCGTGCTGGAGACACCTGCGCTTTTGAAGTGGCTTACGTACAGCAGCTGAGAAGTCACTGTCCTGATCTGCTGTTACAGTAGTTCTTTCTCAGTAAACAAACACGTAACTGCCAGTCCTGAATTCTTGAGTATGCTTGTTTCAGCTGAGGAAACTGATTTAATCCCTCCAGCTCTAAGGAAGATTTCTCATACCATATGCCTTTATTTGTCCACTAGGGATTTAAATCCCTCAGCTAATCTGAGGCTGTCGTAGGGTTGAAACCAGGCTGGGAGGGGCTCTTTCCTGGAATAAAATATGATTACACTAGACAGATCAACTTTCCTGGTTCCCTGATCCCCTTTGTAGCTGTGTCGTGTCGAGCTGTGAAGTTCGGTTCAGCTCTGGGATGATGTGCCTGGGAATCATGATTCCCGTGCCTTGTCATACGGTAACACCTGGACTTTCCTGTGAGCGGAGGATCTGTCCCCACGTTTCTCCCCCCAAAATTTAGTTCAGGATCACTAATTGCACTTAATGAGAAATACCAGAGAAACTTCCATTAGCAAGGGCTTCTCTATTTTCTTATTTCAGAGCCTCAAACACAGTTTTGTCATGACATTGTCCACACGGTGAGATTGTTTTCTCCTTTCATTTGTCAGAAATAACCCACAGATTTTGATGTATTAATCTTCATGTGTTCGGCAGTAACCAGTCTGTTGATTTATAATATCAAGGCAGACTATTGGCCTGCTTTATTTTTTTTTCTTTCCCCTGCTATGTTAGACAGCCTGGAATGCCATCTGCTACTGGGATTCTTATCCCTTAAACTAAATGTGTAATTCAAGTATACAATACAGTATTGTACTTCTGTCTTTTTAAACTGAACAGCTGTTGGGTACAAAAGATATACTCCAACAGTGTTGTTTTAAGTATGTTATCTATTAAATATCAATGAAGCCACACTTTGTTTAGCACCATTATCAAAGATGAGATTTTTTTCTCCAAGTAATCACACTCTGGGAAATAAACAATCTGCAGCACATTTGATAGCATCCAAACCAAGGTGTGGAATTTCATTAGGCTGTTGGGTGTATCTAATGTTCTCATTTATCAAAGCTTACAGAACAACGAGGTTCGTTCACTTGAAATGGGACGTTTCTGTACTTAAAATAGAAATACTAAGGAAAAATGTGAAATGATTCAGGCTAAAGAGGGAAATGGGAACTACTGCAATATAAACTCTTGAATAAATTAAATAAGTAATGAGTAAAGAGCATCTTCCATCTTTATTTGTTGTAATTAATTGCGAGAAATTCTTAGTTGGCTGGAGGATTTAAGCAAATTGCTTACCCATTTTTTGTACTTAAAGGAAATGTTTTAAATGAGAATAAATTTTGATGCCACAGATGTTTGGTGTAGGTTAAAAAAAAAAAAATCAGAAGTTCAAATCAAACAAAAAAATGCTTTTTAGTTTTGCTTAACGTGTGCTAGTCACTTTTAACCTGGGCAGGATTTTAGGAGTGTCAGTACAATACGAACCTAATAGAGACACATCACTACACACTGTGTCGTATGTAACGTGTGGGCATATGTCATGTCTTGTTAGCATAGCAGGAGTTAGGTTCCAGAAAGAATATCTGGAGAATTTTTTAAGTGTTAATCACAGAGAGCTGCATATTAATCTTCCGGACAAACAAATCTGACTCAGAAGCTGTACCCCCAGTAGGGAGAAGAATGACAGGTATCTGGGAGAGGAAGCTCCATTAATCAGCGTCTATGGTTAGTTTACAAAATCGTTTGTCAGAAAATAAAGCTGGAAGCTGCTCCTTTGCGAGAAACAAAAGCTTGAAGGACTACTTAAACATTTTATTAAATAAATATTGGATGTAAAACATCTCAATTGTCTTTGGAGCCAAGATTGGATGCGAAAGTATCTCTCGTGCCACATGCTCTAGTCAATGCAATACAGAATCTTGCTCTGTCTCTGTGGCAAAATATGTGATTTTTTTAAAAATTAGAATTCAGAAACTAAAGAAATACCTTTCACCCTGTCTTTCACATACAGCAGGGGAGGTGTAGTATACTCCTGAGATGTAGACTGGAAATCTTTCAGGCTGAAAAAGCCACTGAACGTTTCTTTGGCATGCTGGCATAGGGATTCGACACCTGAGCTGCCATTTAAAAACTGGGGCATCTCTACTGCTTCCTCCTCCAGATGTATTATTGAATACAAGTAGCCCATGACTGCTGTTTCTGATGTAATTCACTCCTGTTTGTTAAGCAACTTTGAGATGGTAGGAGTATTTCTTATTTTGGAAAATAAGCACAAGTGGTGTCCTTCATTAACCACATGGGGACAATTCTCAACACAGATGGAAGCAAACATTTGCTGCTCAAGAAAATATTCTTAAGCAAAAGTGTATAGGCGTCCATAGATACCAACTTAAATGTTTTTTGCAGGTTTTGAGAATTGGGCTCCTGGAGTTAATTTCCCCAATTCTACCTAAATTGCTTGTTAGGGACCTTAGTTCGCATGAGAATCTGAGAGATTACCGTCCAATTCTTCAAAGGTATTTAGGCATCTGAATCCTACTGTTTCAGTGAGGGTTAGGTACTGAATTACCTTTAAAGGTCTGAGCCTAAATGACTGTCTTTGACACGATACAGAAAGTCATCTGTACAGCAGGAAAGTAAACTGAGTTCTCTTGGGGCTGCTGCTGTAACCCCAGGATCTTCCCTCTCCTTGTCCCTGTGCAGCTCTGAGATGAACTCCTTCTGATACCTGTGAGATTAGTTAGCTCTAGAGATGTAAGAAGTTATTACTGTTTGTATTACAAAAAAACCCAACCCAAAACAACAAACAAAACAACAACGAGCAAAACATGGCACTTTTGGATGCCAAACGTTGTTCCGCAAATTGAAAACGCACAGGGTAAGAACAAGCCTGGGGGTGAAATGAATCGGGCTGCGTTGCTGATCTGAGGCTGCTCCAGGCAGGGAGGTGGACAGAGACCGTCCACGGGCTTCTGACTTTAACATCAGGTCAGGAATTAGGTGACTTGCTGGAGAATGTCATTAGAGAAAACCCAGGCAGTCTGGGTATAATAAACAACAAAGCCTTAAATCCAGAGGACCCCATTAACACTCAATGTGTCTTTAAAAGTATTAAGGCCTAACACCACCACAGACTGCATTGTATTTTAGCTGTAAGATGCTCAGGAGTATTAGGCGTAAAGCCAGCATGAGAATCTGCCATGTGTTAAAGATTATCCGACTGTTTGTAACATTCAACCACTCCTCCCTAGCCTTTTTCCCCGTAGATATCCCCCATACTACGTGGCTAATTTTAAAGCAAATACAGTAATTGTGACTGTGCAAGCATGACAGACTCTTGGAGGTTTTTTGCTTCCTTTCAGAAAGAAACCAACTAACAATACATAGTCTGTGTAAGACAAAATAATAGATTATTATTGACTGAAATATCTCAATTCTTAGTTTAACATCTTTTACTGGAAAACATACATGAGACCTTAAAACCTGAAAATATGAATTTAAAAGGAAAATTAAAATGGAAAACATTTGGTTCCCAGAATGATGAAATGAGTTATTTTGACATTTATAGAAACTGCTTACACTTATAAAATGATATTCCTGTAAAACTTGCTTGATTTGTGTAGTGTTTAATTTTCCAGAGACATGACTAGTCTGTCAGCATGTTCTACTGAAATGTCAGGGATTCATATTAAAAATAGTAAATAACATATTTACAAACATAAGCATCTGAAACAAAGCACAAATAAATGACACCTAATGGTAGCTTTTTTGACATTATGTAAAGTAACAGTCAAGTACTGTTTACTGCTCTGTGATTTTACCATTAGGTGAAAAACCAATTTTACAATCATCACAATAAACTTTTGGAAGGAAGCTGAACTTTTTAATAACTGGTTGCAAACGACACCAGGAGCTCATTCGCCATGAGCTAAAATAGATTATTCATCTTCACGGTCGTTAAAGTTTGTCAAGTTAGAGGGTAGTCATCTAAATATAATGAGTCCTATCTAGGACAGAAGCAGAGAAGAAATTATTTTGTATTATGGACTGGAAGAGTGTAATAAAACCAGTAATAATCACCTTTTCTTGATAAATGAGGTTTCCAGGTTTGTAATATGACTAATCCCAATTTTACAACTTCACAAGACACAGCTTAGGGGTAGTCTTGCATGTCAGGCACAAACAGGACCGCCGAACTTCCCTTGTCTCGGGTCACTCCGTAACCGCTCGCCTCAGAGTTTCTCAGCACCGCTTCTGACACGTGCGGTGCCGGTGGGTGACGTAAGCAGGTGTCTGGGGTGGGTACAGCTGCCGGCGGAGCCGTGAGCCGCCACGTGCAAACGTGCCTGTGCGCTGCGCAGCCACGGGCAAAAGGGGTGGGCGAGCACCGAGTGCTCCTCTGACGCCCCGGGGCCGGGCGGCGGGCGTCCTCCGGCCTCTCCATCTGGTGCTTTCTCACAAGTACCCGAGAAAATAGAGCGCGCTCTTCCGTGCTGTGGAAAACATAAATCAAAATTAAGGATTTGACTGCATTTGCAGAACTCTTGATTTCTCACTGGAGGTAACTCATGCCTTCTGTGTAAGGCTGGCGACAGCAACGTCTGTGCAGTTCCTGCACGATCCTTCACTTGATAATAATTTGAAGTAATAGTCAAAATAATTTGACACGATGGCGCAAGGCAGCTTTCCAGAGCAGAGAGGGCTAGAAGCTGTCTAAAATGTGTTTAGTGAGAAGATACCATGTCACTGAGCCTGACGTATTTCATTCAAAACACCTCGATGTACTTTCCTTCATCCACGGCACAGTTCCTGCGGAGCATTCCCGGAGCTCCTGAAGGAGTGCTCTGGGTACTGCTGCGCCCGTGACTTACAGAGGCTTTCTGAGGAAAACGAAAAGAGTAAATTCTCTGTGAGATAGAAAAGCAACTATTTTGTTCACATTGCTGTTGGATGGCTACGGTTAATAAACAACATTAGTAAACCAGCTATAGGGAAGAGAAGGTAGGAGTAGTCGTACGTGGCTCTCGTCTTAAATTCCAAATTTTTACCCGTAAGAGATGAAGGGCTGTAGTGTGTCGGCCTTTCTGCATCCGCCAGTATGCAGTCATATCACAGCTGGGGGGGGAGAGCGCCTCAGGGAGGGAGGGAGGGAGGGAGGGAGGTGGTTTGGCTGAGTGCATTTCATCTCAACCGTCGGGTGCCGTGTGCCTTCAGCAGTTAGAATAGCACCAGGGCCAAGCTGTGGATGACTAAATTTCTGGGGAGTACTGGAAATGCCGAGGTAAATAATGTCACCTTTGTCCACCCCCTCCTTCCTCTTCTTTGTGCCAGGACGAGGCAGGAGGCACTTAGAAACAGGACTGCGTGGTACACTTCGCTTCATAGCTGCTTTTCTGATGAAAGCCCTGCTGGTGACAAAAATCGTAAGAATTTCTGGTTTTATTTTTTTTTTTCTGATAGTAGCTGCTAATGTATTGGTAACCATCTGGAAGGGATTAGGGAAGCTGCATTGTAGGTACCAACCCCTAAAATGTACCAGTTCAGATTTTTTTATTTTTTTATTTTTTTAAAAAAAGCTTTTCTAATCTGTTACTGGTTACAACAATACCAATTCAAAGACTGCTGGGATTATGCGTCTTTCAATTTAACTAACTGTGTCAGAATTCAAGGACTGCATTTGTCATAACCATGATGTTACATTTAATTAAAGGCATTGCTATCGTGATCCTTAGCACTATGGATTAGTACTAGTCTCTCGGATAAAATGAAGCACAGTAATTGTAAGCTGATTTACTGGTTGTCTTCATGCAACGAGATGGCACCACTATTTACACCAAATGCGGTCAAGTATCCTTTTAATACAGACATGGATTACACACTCTAAGCACAAGACAACATAATCCAAAAGCACACTAAAATGTAACAGAAATCCTGACAAAATCTAAACCAGCTGTTATGCAGCTACGAATTACTTCTGCAACCTCTCCTAAGAGTTTTAGTAAAATAACTGGAATGATAAAGAACAAGGCAAAAAAACCCCAACAACAAAACTTTAAAATAATGACAGAGAGTGAGTGACAAATTAACATATTTTAAGTTATGACAGAGAGGTATTTCTGTATGAGTACTTCTAGCTAAAAAAATAGTTTTAAGAAGTCTAACATTACTGTAAATACACATGTGGTTTCGTGCAACCCAAAACCTGAAAAGTTTTGTCTGCTTGGCTCCAAAAGTGTCTCTGATGAAGCTAAATCCTGCAAATACATATACAGGGTGCAAGTGCTGACATTCAAAGAGAAAATTTTTTTCTTTTTTTTTTTTTTTTTTAATTTTCTCTGTCACCTTTGGAACACTGATGAATATTCCTGTAATCACTCATACCTGTTCTGATTTTCCATTTCAGCTGCTGCTTGTAAGAAAACCTGACATCAATGGCTAGCCAAATTTAAGACTGCCAGGTAAAGGAATTTTAGGATTCAGGAAAGCTGGCATCAATTGTAGCATGTTTCTGCTTGAGGTTTATTCATATTCTGAAAAAAATGGCAAGCATCTTATACTGGAGAGTTTGGGGATTTAAAAAGTATTGAAAATTTAAAAAAGAAAGGAAAAATACAAAAGATGGCACAATAGCTATGGTCAAAATGGTCAATATTTATGATCTGATTTTAGTCTTATTCTAGTTGAAACCTTGCTAATGGAAGAAAGTTTCTTTTTTTTTTTCATAAAACATGCTATTTTTCTTCTATTTACAGAAGTATCTCAAAAATTAATCTGAATCCTGCCTCACAGTTCTTTTATTGTCACCTTTTTTTCACCCACTCTTTGTATATATCTCAAGTGATTCAAACCTCTTAGAGTAGTAGCTAGCAATCTCTGTTCACTAGGCAAGTTACTGGGATCTTGTGTGACAGTGGAAGACTTTTTTTCTAAACTGTATGTTCAGGTTTTCTAGTAGTTTTTGTTTGCACTTTTTGCAGTTTTTTTGGTTGTTGTTTCTTTTTTTCTTCTTGTTTCTGCTATACATCTGAAGGTATCAGCTAGTGAAAAATGTCTCTAAGTGATGATCTGTGGGAGGGTTATTCAATAAAAAATCTTTAGTGACCAGTTCCTCAGCCAAGAAGGGTAGGAATAGGAAAGGTTGTGTTCCACACATGGCAGTGTTTTAATAAACTTAAAATAACACTGTCTAGGTAAAAAGATTTACACTTTCAAACGTCAAGCTATTGGGTTCAATACGCATAATGAAATCGTTATCAGCAAAGAGAAGTCAGGAAGCTGGATCACCAGGGTCAGCGTTTCTCAGCCCATATAAGACATCAGGCTTAAAATTTAAAAAAACTTAAACATCCTGTAAGGTAAAAATCTACAGTCACATTTCCACTGACGAAGAAGCCAGAAAAGAAAAAAACCCCAACCTAATAGATAGTTTAGCTTCTTTTCTTTGAACTGAAAGCCTCGTAGTCACACTACAGATGATGAATGTTAGTTTTTGGTTGGGTTTTGGCTAGGTGACCACTGGATTTGCAGGCATGTAAAGTATGACTCTGAATTACTATTTTTTCTCTTGAGCAATGATGGCACTGAGAGACCGCTGAGGTACACTACTATGTGTACGTCAAATGTCTCATTTTTTTTTAACAAATATATTGGTGTACCTCATAGGAAGTTGTGAGTTTCAATTAACAGACTCGTTAATATCTCCAACATGTTTTGACATCTTCAGATAGAGTGATCATAAACAGTATCATTATTTATTATGAATGTAACATATTTCCTCTGTTGGAAGGGTACAACCTTATCTTCAAAACTATTTTTTACAATACTGTTTTTACTGGAATAAGACAGGAAAGGTGGGAAGTGAAAGTAACCCTCTAGTATTAATTTCCAATATTGCTGCCAGTATTACTGGCTACTTTTAGCAATATCTTCTTTGTTTCTCTCTGTTTTAATATATTTTTTCTTACAAAAGTAGTATATAAGTGTTTTCCACTTGCAGAAAACGAAAAATGAGCTTTCAGATAACAGGACCTTATTACAGAGAACATATCTGTTTGGAGGGATAGGTGTACTTCTTCAGATAAAGGAGAAAGCATGAAAATAGATTTTTTTGTTATGTATGAGACTGAAAATTAGAAAGTTTCAAAGACATTGCAGCTAGACTACTGCCCCGTATCCCTCAGTGAGATTTTCAAGTCAGTCTTGGGTTGACAGAGATCAAGAGCAACTGTGACTTTTTTACTAACTTGTCCTGAAAAGACCACCTTAAATCATATGTATGTTAGATAACTTGATTTGCCGGCTCTAGAGGTTGTTGTAGTTAGTAGACCTTATTGTATCCCCATTTTTAATTCTTTTTTTTTTTCTTTTAATTCTATACTGAAAAGTGCTGAGTAGAGGAGATGTGCATTATACTTGGTTTAGTGAGAGCTAGCATGTTCCTGCAATTCATTTAGTTCTAGTAAAAGAATGGATTCTGGCTAGCAGAAAAAAGAAATGTGGTGTGTTTTTTTCTGGAAATGCTGTTTGTTCTTTCATTCTCCCAAGCTCTGAAATCCTATATAAATTCTGAGAAGAGTTGTCCAGGAGTTGGCTACTACCTTTGTTGAAAAACAACTTATTAGGGCCTTGGGATACAGCTCTTATGCAATACACAGCACACACACACAAAAAAAAAAAAAAAATCAGTCAATTATGCAAAGAGGATTTGTAAATGGGTTGGTTTAAAAATGTCACCTGGATTTCAGACTTCTTTGGCAATGTACCCTCAGCAGCATCAATGTCTTTGTTCTTTTTTGTTAAAAAAAAAAAAAGCTTTCTTCTCTTCTCCCTCTGGCTTCAGATGAGCAGCTGCAAACCTGTTCCATTTTTATGCCATTGATCTATTTGTCCCTGCTTTAAATGCTTTAAGCAGTCAAAAAAATTAACAAATCAATCCAAAGAAACCAAAGGTCATAGCATGCATTGTAGGAATTAAAAAACACCACAGTTCTAACCTTCTCAAGGTTTTCTTTCCTAATTTTTTCTAGGAATTCTGGCAAATGTTTTATTTAGCTACTATTAAAAATAAAGTCAAGTCTCTTCAGTCAGTATAGCGTGACTATGGATAGTGCTTCTCCATGGCTCACGATGGTCTGTGAAGCATATGTAATTTTCTTTTCAATGAGTCAGCTATTAGGTCTCCCACTGATTAAATACTTTAACCTCTCTACACAAAACTGAACTTTATTAAGGAAGACTGTATTTTACGTTATGACGCAGCACAGTATTTATGCAAAATTTATCTGACGTCTGATGTTCTAGATAAAAAAAGTCCATTTCCTTTCTAATACATTGTTTTCAAAAGTATTTCAGATAAAATGTCAGGATATTGTGAAATCCACCAAATAAAATGAAGTTGATAGAATGCTTACCGTTTTTGATGTCTTAATATGCTGCTACCTACACATAGCTCTGATATAGCTTCAGGATGGGGATATAATCACATGTCAGCAGCATAAAGAGGAATTAGTGGTGCCTTTATACATGTTAATGGGTTCTCAATTATGGGTGCACAATGTAGCAGCTAGTCATGGATAATGGTTTTAATTTTCAGTGAAAGAGAAAAAAATTCTACCTCAAGTGTTCTACACAATAAATGATAACTGTATAGAAATATACAATATAGTTGTGCTTCAGTAGAGATTTTTGAGTATATACTTGTCTTCTTTACGTGGGCCACCTGTAGTATTAGGTACCTCAAAGGGGCGTGCAGTGTACAGAATTATTGGTGTTCCTCATCAAACGCTTTGGAGGTGTAGGTATTTTTCTGTCCCCTACTTTCTGTGATACAGAAGCTGAAATCTTATTATCCTGCACTAAAAGCCTCAGGCAGAGATTCCATTTTGAAAGAACCACGTCCTTCTAGTAACTCCATCTCCAGCAAGATCCGTACAAAAGATAAATTCTCAGATAATCAGAGATGCTTCTCTTGTGAAATTCCACGAGAACAGTGGGTAAATAATCCACTGGAAGATAAAACACCTATTACCAGCACAAAGTCTAAGTCCCTCTAAGCAAGGTTTTGCCTGTGTGAATGACCGATACCATCTGGAAGCAGAAGATTGACAAGGTAGAAGGCAGTTAAAGATAACAACAGGGCACCTGAGAATCACTGAGGGAATTTATCACTGTCACAGTGTGTGATATGTAGCGCTCTGCAAGTGTTTGGGGGTTTTTATTCTCATACATTTTAAGTCTCTGAACTGGTTTCATGTGCAGCTGAAGCAATGGAGAGCAGTGGATAATTTTCTCATAGTGCAGTCCTACTGATTTCAAATATATCTAATTACTGCGGTTTCATTTTACATAGCTAAACAAATACCGCTTACACAAATTGCTATCATTACTATTGTCTAAGCCATAGAAAAGAGAGATTATAATTTAAAACACGCAGGATCTTTGCAGTCAAACTTAATTTTGATACGTCCTTGCTAACTTCCAGTACAGGCAACATATTTTATTTCTAGCTGATCTTCATTTTCTCTAAAGTAGCTGTGTTATTTGTATTTCTTTTATGTTAAGATTTACCTTAAACTTTTAGCATAGAGAAAGGAGGCAAAAGAATGAAGAAGCATGGTCACCATCTATTTATGTGAAAATATACAACAAAATATGAAGCACTGCAGGTGAAATCCACCCATATGCAAAAAACTGATTCATGATCTGTGTGTTCATTTAATCCCACCTCAGTTCTCAAAATAGAGCGTGGTGGGAGTTGTGATACATGAAGTGGCAGATTGAAGATATGGCTGCGAACAAATTGTGAACTCCATGCTGCCTGGTGAATCCTGTTTTGTTTCGGGTTGTCTATTCTGTATCTCCATCTCGAGTTTAAGTGTTGCCTTGATATCGTATTACAATATCTTTTGTAGATTAAATTGTATTCTATTTAGTAGCAAGGACTTGATGCTTAGTGAAAAATATGTCTGAGAATGCAAGATAAAGTACTGAAGAGCCATAAATGTTAAGGCACTCTCCCCTACGGGGCTACTTCTTTTGTATTAGCAGGTTCATTGATGTGAATGGTTTCTTGGGTTGGCGCTGAAGGAACACAGCTAGAAAAATAATTCCCTAAATGTGCACTTCAGCTAAAACATGAGAGCAACTAGGAAACCTAATTTTTAATGAAGGGAATGCTTCAAATTATTATTTTTTTTTTTTCAAAGACAGTGACTGTGAACCCTGATCACCATAAGCCTTAGACCTGGGGCAAGAGAAGACTGTTGAGAAAAGACTGTGTTATTCAAAACTTTCCCTGGTTTCTCTCCTGAAGATCTGTAGCCTCTAGTGCATTTTAACTGGGAAGGTTGTCTTGGGTTAGTGACTCTGCTTGGAAAGTTTGGGACACTAGTTTCAGGGCTGTAATGAACAGTCCTGGTAGCCATGAGGCTTGCATGGGTGCTTGAGCCCTGCAGGAGAGCATGCACCTCCTGCTCTTCTCTACCATCTTGAATATATTTCCTTTCTTCTCTCTGCCCTATTCTACCATCCCACACCTCTTTCCCCTACTTGTTCGTAGCCCTTTTTTCCTGGAGCCCTTTTCCTTCCTTTCCTCAGAGTTGGGGAGAATTCAGAGAACTGGAAGTGTCTTTGCCAGTGGACGACGGTGCGTGGTGTCCCTCAGAGGAGAACTCGGGAGGAAAATCCGCTTCCCGTGAACCGGGACTGAAGTGCTCTCAGCGGTAGCAGACGCCCTTCCCTGTTTGTGTGGAGGGTCTTGTGTATGTGTTCATTGTAGACAGATACTTCAGGGAATTTAGCTGTCATACTTCAGCCTGTTGTAGCTGAACAGAGATTTTAAGAAGCAAATTTTACATTTTGCCCATAGTTGAAACAGCAGAAGGCATTCCTTGCTGTGAAATCCCCTCTCTTTGAACGTACCATCCAAATTTTCTTTAAAACCTTAGATTTGTGACATATCTAAATGAAATCAACCTGCTTAGTGTTATCCATACTGTGCTGATTTCAGTACGATCACCCCAGTCTCATTTTCAGAATGAGCTACCTGCATTGCTTTAATTTAATTTGTATCTCCCCACCCCTCACCTTGAAAAACCCTCAATTACTAGAAAGTTTCAGCCTGAAAGTTTGTCCGACTAGTTAAAATAAATGCAACGAGATCTAAAAGACAGACAAGAGAAGTAGTGCCTCTCTGCTAGACTTTCACAGTATGGAAGCTTATATAAGAAAGCATTGGATATATTTTGTGCTTCCTTCCCTTGCCCTAAATAAATTAATGCCAACCATAGTCTCTTGAAGTCATATACCATACAAGATCCCATACTGTTAAAGTCTTTTGGTCAGTTCTATAGTATATATACAGAGCCTGATGGTACTTGGTATTTGAAGAATTGTGGGATAATTATATCAGTTTTCTTCTTGACCTTCCATGCCTTGTGGAGCTGCTTTTCAAGTTCGGAAGCAAAGGCCTTAACTAGACAAGAGAAAACTGGATATTATTACTTTCCTGTGAGCTCTGTATGATTGTCAATTAAGGGGAATATATGTGTAATGGCTTCCAGTTGTATCAATTTGTGCAGAATTCCTGAGAAATGAGAGTAGAACACAGGGCATCCCCTACAATGAAATGTAAGAGAGAGAATTGGGGAGATGAAAATGAAGGGAGAAAGTCCGGAAAAAACCTGAAGCACCACTCTGGCCACAAAGGAATAGAGCTCAAAAATCCAAACTGCTTTCAATACAGAGCACAGGCATTGGGACAGAATTGTATTAGAAACAATGGCATTCCTAAAATTTTCCTTTGACTAAAAGTCAAGTTATTTTCATACAAGGCTTTGATTATTTTAATTTTAATTGAATACAGTTTGCTCCAAGGAAGAGTAAGAACCCTTCCTAACCTGTATTTTACATCATCTTTCACCTCTGCCTCCTGGTCTCTCAGCCATCCAATCTATTTTCTTACAGGAATTTATTTTTAAAATCTTTATTTTTCATGTTTAATAATCTGAAACGAAGAAAAATCTAACTTGATATTCCATGGCCTAGTGAGCAGAATCATTACAGCCGATCAGAGGGAATTTAGCGGTCTTCTATTAAAATGTTGGGATGGTATTCATTTTCTTCATTGCGCGCGTCAATACGATGCAGAGAAAACTGGCACAGCATTTATAATAAGCAAGTGTTTGCAATTCGTAAGCGGTTTCCAAAGCATCCATGACACATTGGGCAGCAGATTCGTCTCCATAGGAGGTCTGGATCTCCGGCTGTCTCATTTTAGAGTTAACCCGGGTCCCTGCAATTCCGTGAAGACTGTGTGTCGTTTGTGGAAAAGGCTGGTGTGACCGTCGGGGTGAGCTGGCAGCATTCGTGACGGCAGAACAAAGCCAACGGCCTGCCTCTCTTAGACGTTCAGCTATTGGTGTCGTTTGGGGAAGTGGAGATCTTTGGAGAACACAGGGCTTAAATTGCGCGATCCCTTGCTGCTGGGTGCTGTGGAGGCCAGAAAGGTAAGCGGTGTCCTTGAGATAAGTTTGTGGAGGAGAAGCCCACGAGCGGCTGTTGGAAACACTAGCTTGGACGTAATCACCGTCTCAGGAACTCCTAGAGAGGGACCTGGAGGTGGAAAGGCCACACCAGCTAGCTGTGCCTTAGGCTAGCAGCCGAGGCAGGACCGGGGCGCAGGGGAGCAGCGGTGTGCTCTGCCCACCGGCCGTCCAGGGCATGGCCCGTACCACGGGCGTCAGCACCCTTCGGCGTTACGTGGCGCTGGAGCCCCGTGTCTCTCCCTGCGTGGAGGCTTCTAGCCTTGTGGACCTGCACGGAAAGTGGGAATGAGCTGTCTGGTTTTTTTATTCTCTGTCCGTATGAACCCTCTGCTTGCTGTGTTTAAGGTGGAAAGTTCTTCAGTCTAACATGGTTTAAAGAATTCTTATTACTTAATTGCTTAAATTACACTTTTTGCCCATTTCTGTGCTTTGGTCCCATGCCCTGCTTGGCTTGAAGAATGCAAATGAGCACAAAGTGGCTATCAAGGTTATCAGTGTCTTCCTCAGACAAAGCAAGCTTCCTAGTGTTTTAAAATGCTGTCTTTGCTCCAAACATTATTTGTCCGAAGGAGAAATGTGCTAGATTTATCTGTTACAAGTTATCTTCTGGTTTATTTATCTCTCAGTCACAGTGATGGTTTTCACATAGAAAAAAAAAAAAGATTATATATATATATTATACGTATTAGTCATCCTTTTTTTCTTTGTGTGCACAGTAAATGCTTTGTTAAGGGTAGTTTGTGTTTGCTTGGAAAGAGTTCTGGAAGTAGGTACTAATACTGCTTAATGGGAAAACAGGTATGTGAATAATACCATGCAAAATGAAGAGAATTACAAAGCCTTGAAGGCGATAAAATAATGAAAAAATGTGAGTAAAAGTCACTGCAACCATTATTGGAAAAAAATTATCCAGCCAGTTCTTTAAGCTGCCAAGTGAAACAATGGAATGATAAAGGTAGGACGATTACAGTAATTTATCTCTCTAGTTGTCATTTAAATATGAAACCTGTGTAGCTCCTAAGATTGACAGGTCAAGGGCTTCCGCCTCCGTGTTCCAGGAAGGGCCGCCTCCGATTTTTTTAGTGAACAATTTCCATTGCTTTCAATACCCAATAATCACTCAAGAATGTGAGTGTAGAGGATGTAATCTATTGGTACCCAGATGCTTTCACATTTTGGAGTATTTCATCCGCTACAATATATATTCTAATAAGTCATCCAGTACTTGATTTCAAGAAGTGTACATAATCCACTATATCAGTGCATGGTTTAAAGTGCATACCAAGGGTATACCCTACAAATAGTTTCCCTGTTTCCCATAAGAATGCAATGTGATGACTTTTATGTTAGGTTTAGTTATTTTGAATGACTTAGTAATGATTTAAAAAACGTGCAGCTACCTGAAACTCACACAAGAATAATCTATATGAGACAGCATGTCATGATAAATTTTCTCTCTACTGATAAATCATTTGTCCCGCGCTATAATTCTTTTGGATCCTCAATCTGCTTTTGTTTATTAGTCAGAAGTGAAATAAACTTGTAGTACCAAAAATATATAGCTCCCTACAAGTGATATAAATCTCAGTTTTTCTCCTTAGTTACAAAGGGGCAAGTTAAGAGTAATTCCCGTGATGACAGTTGTGACACATTTAAAACTGATGTAACTGGGGGAGGAAATAAGCCTGTAATGGATTTCAGAGACACCATGTGCTCAGGAGCTATGGATGCAGGCATAATAATCACACATACACGAAATATTGTGGTTGGTGATTACAGCAAATGATGAGGAGTCAAGACTGCTTGACTCTGTTCTTGGCTCTTGCGCCAAGTCATTTCTGTGAACTTGAGCAAGACTTTTCTCTCTTTCTGTTCTGTTTATCCAGCCATAATATCTTCCACCCACTGCAGGGTGGCTTCTGGGAGGTTTGGATGTGCTGGCGAGAGGAATCTGGTAGGAGAGGCCATCCTCCTCTGTCCCACCACATGGTGGCAGCCACCTAACTGCAGCCCTCTGCCACAGGACATTGGGGTTATGTCTGCCCCTCAGAAATCTCTAAATCCTATAACAGATTTCCCACATACTGTTTCCATGTTGCATGGAGGTAGCTATGCTGAAATACCACCGAACACATATATAACGTGAGAGAACAGCACAATACTCTGACTCAATCCAGGATGATATATAGCGCGTGACATGTCTTCAGGGGCCCCTAGGAAATGATGCAGCTTTGTCAGTCTCTTTGGCTGGTTTTCATTTTATCTAAGAAAAGTAGCACATTTGTAGCTCTGACTAGGAAAGAGGTGTCCGCTTCACCGAGATTCATTAGCTGTAGTAGGACTGTTTTGCTAGGCAAGTATTTACAAGCCTGCAGCTGCAGTTGTGTCTGGCTCTGTCCGCATTACTGAAACAGTATAATGAAGCCAAGGAAGTCTACGTAAATTACTTTGGCCAATGCATTCTTGTAGATTAAAAAATAAATTGAATTGCTCCTTCCACTGAATAAAAGCAGTCTTTCATATAGAAAATACTATGAAGAAATGTGTGCTGCTAAAAAAACTTAAACCTTAGACGTAAGAAGGTGGTAAATGCAACCTTAATCAGTGTGCTTAGTCCAGTTCAGATTAGACAAGAGAATTCACAGAGGAGACCAACAAGGTATTGCTCTTGCTGGCATTGTTTCTAGTAAAACCATCACAGGCAAAGACTGGAGATAGGCGTCTTGATGGCAGATGCAACCACTTTGCATTGAAATGAGGCCACGTGTTGTGGTTTAACCCCAGGCAGCAACTAAGCACCACACAGCCGCCTGCTTGCTCCCCCGGGTGGGACAGGGAGGAGAATTAGGAAAAAAAAAAAAAAAAGAAGTAGAACTTGTAGGTTGAGATAAGAACAGTTTAATTGAAATAAAATAAAATATAATAATAATTATTATTATTATTGTAACAAAAAGGGAAATAACAAAAAGAGAGAGAAATAAAACCCAAGAAAAGACAAGCGATGCACAATGCAGTTGCTCACCATCCGCTGACCGATGTCCGAGAAGCGATCTGCCCCTCCCAGCCAACTACTCCCGGTTTAAATACTGAGCATGACGCTCTGTGGTATGGAATATCCCTTTGGCTAGTTCAGGTCAGCTGTCCTGGCCATGCCCCCTCCCAGCTTCTTGTGCACCTCCTCGCTGGCAGAGCATGGGAAACTGAAAAGTCCTTGGCTTAGGATAAGCGCTACGTAGCACCAACTAAAACAGCAGTGCATTATCAACGTTATTCTCGTACTAAATCCAAGACACAGCAGTGTACCAGCTACTAGGAAGAAAACTAACTCTGCCCCAGACGAAACCAGGACAGCGTGAAAGCATGAATCCTGAGATGCAGGAGGTTGCAAACATGGAGAATAAGTATCCCCTTTCCAGCCAGAGGTCTTCACCCCAGAGCTCTGATGGGTCGTACAGGGTCTGGCACGATTTTGTGTACCAAACACGTCCCTGTTGCAGATACAAGGACTGTTAGCACGCTTCAAAATCACCAGGTTCCTTTGAAACAAAATGAAAATGAATACACTCCTGAGCAGAGGGAAGCTTTTCTCTTAGGTAAAAACCCAGGAGTTCTTAAAAAAATTGAGCACTGTAGGAGAAAACAGTGAAACGACCAGGAATGCAGAACTGAAGGTGAATAGTCAGACTTGGCAAGCAGAGAGAGTTTTTGCTGTGGGAATCTGACGCGCCATGATTAGCATCATTTTCTTTCTCAGAAGAAGTGATGGAGCAAAGAAAAGGAGCAGCAGACAAAAAGAAAGAGAAGGCTTAAGAAAATAGCAGTGTCAATGGCAATGCACGGATGAAACCAATTTTCTTGATAAATATTATTGATATTTAAAAAGCAAAAGAATATCACTTTGGAAAAAAGCAATATAATAGAGATTCCTTAAGAATCAATCCTACAGAAATAATATAAAAGAAATATTCAGAAAGAAGTTGTCCTATAAAATTTAAATTAAGATTGTTCTGAGCAACCTAACCCGAGTCACCAAAACAAAAGAGAGACATGGTGAAAGAATTTATGGATTAACTTTAACAGTTTGTTTAAATGCTATCTGGATAAAAATTGAAGTTGCAGACCCAACTCCTAGCCTCTCATGTTCAGCTAAACTAAAGATTTTTTTATTTCCTGTTCCATCTCTTGCCTGTGGCTATTTGTCTTTATTCGTATCAAGCAGAATCATGGTAACTATAAGCCAAGGGCAGTTCATAGGTCATGTTTTATATATATATAGCTGTTGATATGCACAAATATTTGAAAATCTTGTCTTTTCACCCCAGTGCTAGAATACTTCCCCGCCACACTAATTTTTGCCCCCATTTATAGTGCAATTAAATCAAAGGGACTTGTCAAGATTCTGTCAGGGGAATTCAAAACCTAAAATTCCTGAATCAGGGCATTAGTCAATACACAAGCCCCACAACTTAGGAAGGTTTCAGACCTTTTAGATGTATTCAAAAGAAATTTGACGCTGGCGTTAGGAATTTCTGGGTTATGTTTGAGTTGCTTTCCCGGTTTAAAACCAGGTCCTTTTCCTTTCTGTTTTACATGTAGTCTAAAAGAAATTTAAAAGGCCATGTTAACAAGTATGTTCCTTTTGAATAACTAAAACAAACTGAAAATAATAACTTGCAACCTTAACATCCAGTAGCAGCATGAATGCTAGTATGAAATTTGATGGATCAGTTTATGCATTTTGCCAATAGGTGGTGCTACTATTTTTACATTCAATACTAACCTACCGCAACACATCCCGTCTGCTCCGACGATCATGAACATGGAGCAGTTTGCTGTTTTCAGTAGTGTTTCCCAGAGTAAAATGACACATGGGTGTGTAATAACTTTAATGGTAGCAAATAAAAGCAGATATAACAGATTGAGAAAACATGATCTTTTTCACAGTTAGATAGAAAGTTTCAAGAAGTAGTTAAGTAGAAAAATAAAGAAAAAAAGAAAAATATACCTGTGCGTAATTTTGTTTGTATATATCCCACCTGTGCTTTTGCTGATGATTTTTCAGAGTCATATAAAAGACATCTTTGTTTCAGGGAAAACCTGAAACGACACAGATAAAAAACGAGAGAAACAACAGTAAAATAAATATGCATCCAAAATGAGAATCCATTGGTTTCATTTTAACTTTGTTATCCAGCTGTGTACAATGCAAAACTGCTGATTTTACAATAAGGAGTTTGACATTTCTCTCTGCAATATTTGAAAAGGAGCCACGTGGCTGAGCGCTTTGTAACACACGAACAGGCAGACGTTCATGTCAGTGGTTTCATAAATACAGTTTTCCTACTGAGCCTCCTGTTAGTTAGCAGATTCACAGAGTATTTCTGCAATATGCAAAATGTAGCGTGTCTCAGAGGTGGCACATGCCATTTGGGGCGGAATTCCGACGTACCTACCAGGTTGGAAGGCCACTTAAGGTCAGATTGCAGTGTTTACACTCAAACCTGCTGCTCCTCCGTGGTGGTTTTCGGTCACAGGCTCCCCTAAAACTTTTGGAGAAGCCTTGCGAGAGCAGAGCGCGGCGCTGAGCACTGAGCGCCTCTCCCGGCGCCGGCTGCCTCTGCGGGTCTGGGCTCTGTCATCGTGCGTTGAACGCCTTCAGCAAACTCAGCTGTGCTCTGTGCGGATAGACGCTATCATCTGCAGCAAAACCACGTCGTTAAGTAGACAGTGTGAGATTCATGTCTGGTGAAACACGGCCTCTGATGAAGTTTGGCGGAAACAGACGTGTCTTAGCCACACGCATGCATTCTGTGAAGGCTGCTTTTCAAGCATCTGGCTCAGCGTAGCGTGGCTCTGAGATTGCGGTCGTAACTTTACAGGAGATGGATTGGCAGCTCTTAACACCAAAGACCTTTATTTATCTTCAGAATAGGTACAGTGCAAGGAACAGGCAGAGTTATTTATTATCGCTTTTCAGAAATCTGTTGTGTATTTAATTGCTACCCATTCGCAAACCATACCTCAGCAGTCGCCTGGAGAACTGCTGCTGGGGTAGGAAGGGAGTTTATTTTGACTGTTCAGTGAAGCCATCAGGAAAACTTTAGCTGTGGTGCAGACACCTCTTGGTCTGTACTGTGCTTTTGGACTGAGATCTCAAACTCATTTACCGTGACTGTAAGGGGAATCAAACAGCTCTCAAATGGTAACAGCTGTCTGCCCAGACTACATTTTAAACAACCACATGCCAGTGAAAGGTGCCCTATTAATTCTGAGATTAAAAAAAAAAAAAACAAACAGGAAAGAAAAAGAAACGTTACTTGGTTTTTAGCATATTCTTTCTCTTGCGTGTTTTGTTTATGGTAGGAAAGCTATTAAATCGATAGCTTATCTTTTTAACGCCTAACATGTCAAAGGTATCAGACAAGTATTAGATTGAGGGAAAAGGCAGAAGCACCAAAAAGGAAGCAAATAGAGGGTAAAGTTGGTACCAATGGGCACGTGCTTGCTTTCTCTCTCTGTATGTATGTACATATGTGTGTGTAAATACACATAGTAAAAATAAACAATGTCAAATAAACAATTCTAGCAAATATTACTCACAATTGTCTCCACAAAATGTCATGTGGGGCTTTTTTGTATAAGTAGTCCCTTACATTTGTTTCATTATCATATTGTTTTAAGAGAAAAGTATGCAGTGGATCAAGTCATGTAGCTAATAAAGAGACTTCTTATGCTCATCTGAATTTAGGATGATGATTGTATCCAGCCACTGAGGAAGAGAGGCAGAAAGGGAAAGGCGGACTGCTTCCATTCCCTCTTTCTTAGAACAGGATATGAATGAGATTCAATAAAGGCAGGTATTTGGTGAGGTAAAGAAGTGATAGCAAAGTGTGTCCAGCTGACAATAGGAAGCCAGGAATGTAAAATTAATATTCTGTCAGCCTGTTTTTCCTCTCTGGCACTACGTTTAAATTATTTTAAATGGCTTTTATCTTTAAATAATAGCTCCGTGCAGAATTGCAAAAGCCTTGTCCTACACACTGATACTCATGATATAAGCACTATTAAACAAATTAATTTGAAATTTTATGTCTGTGTCGTTATCATTCTTGAATGAAAAGTGGATCAATGAGAAAATATTTCTCTAAGACCAAATGATATTTCCTGAAGACTAAATAGCATGCACTGTGCTGATTTCAAATGCTGTAAGCATGAGGCATGAACATCTTTACTACAAAATTTTGAACACTGTTCAAAAATCATGCAAAATTTTCCATCCAACTAATTAATTAAAGAATGCAGGGAAGAATGCAGGGAATATAGGCTTCCAAGAAAGAGCTGGTTTGTAAATATTGTTTCAGGAAAGACAAAGCTGATAGTCTTACAAACTCTTTGTCTCTCTAGCTGGTCAAATAAAGTTCATGGAAGTACATGAGTAATGCGGAGCTGAATGCAAAGACTAGTAGGAGTTGCACATGGAAAACAGAGGGCAGAGCTGCCAGCTAGAATTAAGCAATTCTTATTATTTCAGGTGCTACTTTTACATAGGGATTTTATTACGGTATATGCTTTTAGAAAACACTCTTGATTTGGAACATAATAGTATAACTTGCTATTTTGCATGGGTTGCAAAACTTTATTTTCCATGGTAAATGGAAAAGAAGCTGAGTGCAGAAATGACATTTGTTTTGCTGGATATAACTGGTAATTTGATGTGCCAGTTAGTTATAGGTGAAACAGGTATGAAAAATATCGCAGCAATTTGGAGATAATGTTTTGTTAATCCATTTGATGTGATCTGGCTTGAACAGATATATTTTGCCTTCAATAAACACTTGAATCAAACATCAGCTCACAAAGCCTGGAGTCCAGTTGGTTCCAAAATTCCTAAGTGCACGGAACTGGTAAACTTCATTTCCCCCTGGAAAAAAAATTCCCGTGTGACACACTGGTAGGGAATCGGTCTGGAGCAGTGCGTTCGGTGGCGTGTGCTCCTACAGAAAGTGTGAGTGGGACCAAGAGACCATGTCCCCAGCCCAGGCAGTGCTCCAGAGTGGGAGGAGAGGCTCCTGCTTTCTCTTCCTTGGGCTCCCGTAGGAATGTGGCTCCAAATTTCGACGTTATGAAATGCAGGGAACATAACTGTGCTGAAGAGGGGGAAGTTCAGAGAGCAGGCTTATTGTAATTTTGCTTACACCTATGATAAAGGCTGGACGAGAAGAAGAATTTGCGGTGACTTTCCTGTCATCCAGAGTGCTGAGCGAAAGGCTGAAAGATATTACTAACTGTCATTCCCCACAGCACCCCTTGAAGGACATAATGTAAATGTCACTGACTCCCTTTAAATCAACACAGCTTCTTGACTTCAGTGAAGTCAAGTTGATTTACGCCAGCTGATAATTTGGCTGTTTCTTAAAAGCAGGAGTTGTGAAATCTAATGCTCGGTTGACTCAGCCCAGCACTATTGGAAATCAGCACGACTCTTGCCATTGACTTTATTGGACAATGGCCCTGGTGAGTTATTACCGAGTGTTTTGTCTTGCAGTGTACCGGACAGCAATCAATAATGCTCCATGACACAGACAGAAAGCTTGCTGTTACGAGAAAGATTTACCATTTTCTACCATCTTAGGAAACTTGCAAATTTCCAGCTGTGTGGTGACTTTTTGCATCTTTTAAATCACCTGCCCACTTGAAAGCAAGACAAGATCACTCATCTTTATGTTGATGATTTCTTCAGAAATGCCGTAGTCTCACACTTCAAATATTAAATTTATTTGAATATAAAGGATATTATTATACATGCATAAATATATACATGCTAGGTAAACATTCCTTTTATCTACTCGAGAGAATTTCATAATTACCGGATGGGAATGATACTGTGTGTTTTCTCATGTTTATAATTCAAATAGTATAGCACTGCCTTAATGTCCTAAGGTGTCTTTGTTTTTGTTCTTTGTGTTTTACTAGGCTGACAATATAAAGTAAAATAATTTCTTAAAATCTTAAAGCCTTCTTAATCTTAACTTTAGCTGTCTTCTGTAGTTCTGAGAGAGAAAGGGGATTTCAGTTTACAGAGGGGTTGTTGACTCTTTAAAAGAGAAGATAGAGCCTTGCTGCAGCTTTACCCAGAGACACTTAGCTTTGGCGTGTGACTTAAAAACCAGGAAGATGTATAGTAAAATATAAAGAAGATAAAGCTCATGTTTTCTTTTGTTTTAGTTATCTTTTATTTCATGTTTTTATTATTTTGTTCATTATATGTTTTGAGACATGAATTCCTGACCTCTAGGCATGCAAGGATAATGCTGGGAGAGATTCCTTAGAAATATCTGATAGGTAGGATAGTCTTTTGGCTTGTTTTGTTTCTGAATTTTTTGAGAGAACACAAAAGACATCGACTGTATGAAGTTATTAGTTCTTCTAAAGACTACTGTTCTGAAAAAGCTGGAGAGCCAGAATCATTATTTTATTCATGAGGAATAATCAATGTGTCATAGAGATAAGTTGGATTTTTATAAAAATCTCCGTGACCATAATGAAACTTCTTAAACTGGAGAAAAAAAAACCCCAGTATAATTCTAGTAGTTTCTTCAGCTGTGTTTGCAGTTCACATGCTTAGTAACTCAAAGTAATAGTTATGAAGGAAGGTAAAATATATGCATACATAGAGCTGTGCACAAGCAGTTTACAAAGACTTACAGCGTTCAGTTTTCTCCTTGGTTCCTCTCTTCAACTCGCCTTTCTGCTCTCTGCAAGAGTCTTCCTTTTCTCTCACCTGCCTTGGTGATACACTTCACTTCAGACTCAAGGTTTGGATACCCTTTATGCCTGGTACCTACAAAAAAGATACTTCCCTCCAGCCCCCCCAAGAGTTTCTTCAGATGTCATTTAGTTTCCTTTAGCAGTGTAACACTTGTCCTCTCGAAAGGGATAGTTTTTTGCAGCTAAACTATAAACAAAATGCTTCTGGAGAGGAAACTGTATGCAAACATAATACCAATTCACTAGTTCATTTTTACCTTTTAGCTTAAAAATGTAGCCGTAGGGAAAAGACAATAGAGAACAACACCATTTATTTCTTTATTCTTTCTTTGGTAATGCTAGGGAGAGATAAACGCATCACTTATCTAGTAGTTTTCACTGTATCACTTACAGTACTCATACAAGCAGCCTTATTCTTAGATATACAGATACCATCAACAAAGTGCCATACCAGGGGAAAAAATGCTAATTTAACTTTAAACCCACCTAATTAATTAACCAATGATTCTATAATGGATCTAGTCTGGATCTCCCTGTGGCCTCAGCTCGGTGGAGACCCAGTCACACACATTTGCAAAGGGCGGGTTTCTGTGATTTCAGCAGGGTTCCACTTGGGTGATTTGCCTTCACGGAGCCTGGTGCAGGATCTATAGCTCCCTGTTGTTAGAAATGAGGAGCTGGAGGAAAAATATAGGGCTGTAGGAAAGTGCATATAGTATTACTTGTTGTCATGTTAATTCGCTGCTTCTGACTCCCCTTGAACGTATGTCAAATCAGCGATGCTACTTACATGTCAACATACTGGGTTTTCACGGGACCCGGTTCTACTCAGTGCACGGGATACGACATGCAGAATTACTACTGGTGGTGGCTGACCATCGAACTTCATGTAAACTGAAGAACGTGGGTTTTTTTCCTAAGTGCATGTGCATACGCATACACACACATATATATGTATACACATATAATTTATAAATAATGTATTGATTGGTTCTAAGAAAGCTCAGAGCAGATGTGCTTGGTCTTACTACTGCTGACTGTTGGAGTTCCCTGAGGCCACTTCTTATAGAAGAAAAGCCTGATATTTAAATTACTTGATACATTCTTTTGATCCCTGGTGTGCTGATGTTTCAGATGTTTCTTCTGAATTTCATGTCTATAGGAGGTGCTAAAGTTGGAATGGTTGGTGGGAGTCTTCGTGCAAGGAGTTCAGGGCAGGCACTGAAAGCGTGAGAACGTGTCAGCTCTGCCTTTTCTCTGGGTCCTGCAGGAAGATTTCAGTAGGCCCCAGGGGAACTTCTGAGGCTTGACTGGCAGTGTTTTGGTTTTTGATCCTTAGCCATCTAGTTCTTGCTGCCTTCGTTCATATCGCCGAACTATTCCAGCGTTGCTAACGTCTCTCAAATTACTGCACTGAGACCACAAACTTCTGGGTGGATTTCTGGTCAGTCAGCAGAGACTGATAACGTGTGATCGGACTGACCCTGGTCAGACCGAAACTGCTGATTCCAAAGTGAGATTATCTGAATCCTGTTGCTGAAACGCTGAATCCTCTGGCTCCTCTCTCTTGTATTTAAAAGTAAATAAATGCAATCCCTCGTAAAGTGTTTTTGAGCTTGGGAAATGTCTGAGCTATTTGCCAACTGCTTTTCTTGACTGGCTTTGAAATCCTGATCTTCAGTCTGGACAGAGATTAGCTTTGCGTGTGCTGGCGGTTTTTTTTTTTTTGTTTTGGTTTTGTGTTTTGTTTTTTTTTTTTAAATTCCACTTAGAGACCATTGCCTCCATCTGCAGGACCCCCTCGGGGCAGACGCAGTGGGTGTTGTAGCCCAGGGGTGTAGTGCATCCCCGGGGGCTGTGGCCACGGACCCCTGCGCCCGCTGTGGGCAAAGGAGAGTGCCTGGGGTGGGCAGGGGAGGGGAATGGCTGGGCAAGCTGGGCAGTGAGGACCCGCTCAGCTCACTCCAGCCAAAAAGGGGTTGAATAAAACCACCTGGAAACACAATGGGATTTCTCCCCGAGTCCCAAGTGTAAAAAAGGGTGATTAAGGTGATGGCTTCCGTACCAAAAATCCTTAGAAGACACATTAGGAATTTTTGTTGAGATGGTCTTTCATTCTGTCCCAGGATAGCTTTAATTATTGATGTGATTATTTAATGACCTCCGTAAATGACATTCCGAAGCGATGACTTTCCGAAGCGATGACTTCTCAGTCACAGCAGATGCATAGCAGTGCGTCTTAGTTACCAGGCCCCTGGACCTTTTCAGGAAAAAAAGTAAAGCATTATATTCCCCAGTGTATGGTATACAAGTACTGGGCTGCTAAGAATAGTCTTAGAGATTATTCCTCTTAAAGAGGAATTCTGTGTTCTCGGTAATTAGGTAATAGTGTCTGCAAGCTACAACTGCTTGTCAGTCATCCCACCCTCCCACTCTCAACTCTGCCTGACTTCTTGTTTCTACTCGGTTTTGTATTTTTAAGGTTTAGGAATTGGTTTTATTTTCCCATATCTATATCACATTAATCTGTACTGTAGGAGGAAAATTCCTCAAGGACATTTTTTCCAGGAAGTTCTCTGATGTACAACGTGATGATATTTCAAATACCCTAATGTATATGTGTCTCTGTTTTTGTTTTTTTTTTCCAGGGTGCTTGTGCAGGAATATTTATTGTTGCTTGAAATAGTAAGCATTTCCCTCCCCCAAATATTTAATCAAAAAGTTGGATTTTTACAGAGAAACAGAAATGCTACAACAGTGAATACTGATCGTTTTCCTCATTTCTTTTCAGCTACAGGATAGCTTCAGAACAGTTCAGAATCTTTCTGATTTGTAAAACATAGGTGGAAATACTGATCTGACAATACTAAACATTTTACAATAACAGTAAGTAATGTCAATAAGGCTTTCAGTGGCAAAGACTTCTTTGCTGATGAATAGGATGTTGAGAAAGGCCTCTGGATGGTTATATACAGCCTGTTTGGAGGGGCTGTGGTTTAGGGACCACGCTTCAGGTGAGCGCACCGAATGGAAGGGAGCAGGCGCTGAAGCTGGAGTCATGAGCCCATCACCAGTGACTCTGGAGGGAGAAAGGTATGTCTTTCCCCAGGCTTTTTTCCCCAAGAAAAAATTCAAAGGGAAAAGCTTTGTCCACACCCAGGAAAGGTTATATATTTTTTTTAATTATTGCTATATCGTTTGGCAACCTCAGTGTCTTTTTTACAGCTATAATTGGCACTACATTTATGCTGTGGAGTGGAGGATTTTATATCTTTGGGCAGTCAGTAGCTTATCAAAAGCATGAAATTGCCGTTTTAAAACAGCGTTTAAAAAAACCCCTTTCCATCTTGATAGTTCCTTTAAAACGTTAGGCTTTTAAAATTTGGGTTTTAGGCAGCAGTCCTCTGGCACTTGACGTTCTAACGCTGGCAGCTGCTGGCAGGTATTAGGGTGTTAGGTTTAGGTGTCCTAGAATAAATCTGAGGAAGATGTTAGCAGGCAGAGGGAGAGGTCACAGGTAGATGATAAAGCTGTGGTGGCACACTGAGCAATTGAAAACATGCCTCACCAGCTGCTTGAGCATTGCCTCCTCCTACATACCACATCCGAGTATGCGTGGTGTGTGTATGTGTCTAGAAAATAAACTACTTTTTATAAGAAGAATGATTGAGCTAATGATGACACAGTAACAAATTCAAAGCTATTCTAATTATTATTGGATAACATTTCTATTTTTCTGTGATATTAGCAGATGAATCTATCATCTAGTATATCTTTAGAAATAATGAAACATATTTCTTCAAATTCCTTGTCATTTATACTAAAGGTTATTTTCACAGAATTTATCAGGTCACATAACCCTGTGAGCAATTCTCCTGTGTTTAATCCCTGTACAGATCTCCATTTCTGCAGTATCATCCCTATAGCAATTGGATTTACTCTTAATAGGAATTTCTTTGTTATTCATTTAAATTCAGAAGACACTTCAGGTCAGCTCACACAAATGTGCTTGGATCACTAAAAATCTCATTGTCCTTAATCATATTGACTCTTATTTTTTTTTAACTTTTTTCTTCCTTCTGTGAAGAAATACTATTAGACACTAATGATTTCGTGTATGTACCATGCTTCCACATTTCTTCCCATAGTTCTAGCAGCTGTCTTTTCATTATGTCACATTTCAGCATTTGACTTGTTAACCCATGTAGTTGGGGGGAAAAAAAAAAGCATCCCTGTGGAATAACTTCTAATACAAGACCTTTGTGTGGATTTTTAAAGTAGTTAAGAATTTTTAATGTAATCTCTGGTTTTCTTGTCTATTCAATATCTACCTGTAACATTTTTAGTAGATACAATACAGATGGTTAATAATTCATAACATTTCATTTTATAAATGGATTTAAAACCTTTCTGTTTGAAAATCATTGTTTTTCCAATGAATCTTGATCTTATTATATTAAAATTAAATATCCCATGAGCAAGCTGCAGACTTAAATATTATTTTCATGTGACTGACAGGAAGAGTTAAACCACCTTTAATTTGTGTTTTTGAAATACGTAAGTCATCTAGTCAAAGAACAGAAGCAACGTAGCATGACCTACGTAAATAATCAATAAGAACTGCAGGTTTAATGATAAAAATCAGTTCAAAGCAGTAGTTTGTGAATAATAAGCACTGGATACTTTTCCTAATAAAATGTGCTCCTCAGTGTTTGTAGTAAGTGAAGTGTTTGACCAGCAAGCCTTTTTTATTTTATAATTGTGGACACATAATTTCTTTACTCAATGAAGTCAATATTACTGTTTTTTTCATTTTGAAATAGATAATCTCAATTAATCACATAAAAGTAGTGAATTTGAGCATTTCTAAATAGGTTGTATCCAACATGTTTGGCAAAGGAGGGCGGGAAGTACATTCTACCATAAACTCTATCAGCTTTCAAGCAAAAATGATTTAGCCCTTTCTTGTCATGGCATTTATTTCTTTTCAAAACCAAGTCCTGCCTTTTCAAAAAATACAGACCCACTTTCTATTGCTGCTGAGCAAGCATCACTGTAGACAAAAGCATAAAGGTGTATTTTGTGGCGGCAGAGTCCCTGCCCCACTTGCGTGACGGCAGGCGCCGGCAGTTTGCGCGCTGCTGCGGCACAAAACAAGAAGCCCCAGCACTCGCTGTCTCCACAAAGTTTGTGAGCGCTCTCTCTGCCACAAAAAAAAAAAGGGAGAAATCATCTCATCTCCATTTCCAAGAGCTGCTAATTACATACAGCATATTAAATCAAGTCCACTTGGGGAAAGACTTCCTTAATTAATTAATTTAATTAGCAATAAGGCAGAAGAGGGAGATATGGTTATCAGGAGATAATCATACCTTTGGGAAACCGGATTCCAAAGACAAGCTTTGCTTCATCACTTTTATGATTGTGGTTTACCGCTTTTATGTGGTTTTAATAAATAACCTATAGATTCTATCGAACAGTATTACATTCGGTAGTGGGCTTACTCCTAAAATCTCCTTTAGGACAAAGCAATTATGATCAGAAATGAAACGAGTGACTTGTACTCTGTTTGAGCGCAAGAACTGGGGGAAATCGTGTAGTATAATGTGACCTCCTATAAGCTGTACTGCTGGAGAATAGTCCCAGATGGATAGCAGAAAAAAAAAATCCTGAGAAAATACCCCTCTGTTTTGGCATTTTTCCTGTAACACATTACTTTTACTGGCAATGTGCGAAGCAAATGACTTCAAATTAATTATTTAAGTAAACAGTTTTCAACAGCTATTCAATTAGATGACCACATTTCTTCTGAGTTTGAAAAACAAAGGAAATCTTTGCTCATTAATGCTGGGTTCACGTCGTCGTTGGTTTTTTTTGGCTAGGTACAGGCTGTAGCCGGATTCGCACACCCTGGTAGGCTGTGACTTTTCCAGAACCTGAGCGGGCTGAGGCAAAGCCAGGATGGCGATACGCCTCTGCATTGCCTGCACAAAGCCCAGGTCTGCATCAGTTTACTTTGCAGCGTGGTACATCCTTCTACTGAAGTAGACACGACCATACAGTACCTTTAAAACTGTCTGGTATAATTTCCCCACAGGAGGGTTAATCTTTTAGATTAGGTGCTCAAAAATTACCAAAGCTAAGGAAATCTTGATGTAGAAAAGCCCGTCTCTTAAGAAAACCTTGAGGTAACTGAGCATTTAACATGCACAAAGGAAATAATATATCTGGCTGTGCTCAAAATCAGTTTGACTTTGGGTTTTGCTCACCTGAAAGTTATTTCCTTTATAGGTTGAATAATCTATATGAGCTAAAGTAAAGCCTTCCGTTCAGCATTTAAATATTTTATATTCACTGAAACTGAGTCCAATTTCACGACAAAAAGTATGATACAATACAGGAACTTTCTTGCCCACCGCATTCAGCACTCACCCTAAACTGAAATTGTTTCTATACTCTCTTTCTGTACTTTCTAGTGTAACTGAATAGCCAAAGTTTTTGCCCTACAGTGAAGCGCTAGCGCTGTATCTCACATCCACTGCAGCACAGACAACGAATCTCGCCTCTCGGTACCGCTAGAACCAACCAACCTCTAACGTTACTTGCTTCCTCCTTGCCTGGTTCGCTTACTTTCCTCTCCCTCTGCTTTTTGCACTGACAACGTGCCTTCCCTCTTCCATTGCAGTAGCCTTATTGTTGTAAGAATAACGGAGATTATGTCTACTAGTGAAGAGGTACATGACATCCTCCACCTACCCTCCCGGCGATTTGCGTGTGAGCCAGCTCCCATCTGGCAGCAGCACCGTTGTGCAAGCAGGGGGGTATGCCTAAGCTAATATATTCTGCCTCTTATCCTTTCTGTTCCTCTCTCCTACTCCAGCTTTCTTTGTGTTTGCAAGTCTTTCAGGCTCTGTGATTTTTAAGACCCAATGCTAACACCTGATCTCTTTGTTACGCTTCTGGAGAAATTCAAGTTCTTCAAGCCCCAGCTGCTTTCTGAGAGGTGAGAGAAAATGGATTTCATCTCAGACTCACCTCCATCCTTTTGTTCTCGCCAAGTGAAGGTGTAGAGAAGTGCTGAGTGCCTTTAACGATCCATTTATTCAGGGATAGTCATGTTGATGTCAGTCTCTTGCCTCCTTGGCACAAGGAGTATGAGGCAAAGGAAGTGAAAGACAGTCATAAAACAGAGTATAGGGGAAAAAAAGCAAACAAACTGGGACTCATAAACTGTATAAACAGAGATCACCTAAATCAATAAGATGTCAGAAGAATAATCCTCCTTGTGTGCTTTAATTAAATCGAATGATCCTCAAAAGTGACATCACCTTAACAAAAAGTGAGACTTACTGCTGGTCATTCAATACTTCAGCTCTCATATTGTCAGTTAAAGGATTTAGGAGTCCTTCATATCATGCCTTTGGATTTGATGAGTTGGATTGACTCTGTTGGGCTAAACAGAAAGGAAGCAATGTGAGGCAAATCAACTTCTAACACTGAGATCTACTTTTTTTCCTGAAGCATAATGTTCTCTCATTATTGAGTCTCAAATGAGACTCAGTATTTCACATCCCACAGGAAGAGATCAGGCATCTCCTGAAGATTTCTGACTTCAGCAGAAACAATACTAAAAGATTACTGTAATTTTGAAAACTGGCATGACTTCTTGCTCCAAGTAAAACATTTATGTATCTCTCCTTTTCTCTTACTTTTATTTCAAGTGCCCTAGATGATAGCTGAATGCGTGCCTACAAGACTGCGAAGAGGCGAGAGGTTCTGAAAATGACATCCAGGCACCATGAAATTACAGTCTTCAGAGCGTATCAGTAAGAAGCTAATTCCATATAATTTCTCACTCTACTTACAATTTTGGTCATGACAAAGAGGTGTCAGAATTTTAATGCCCATTATATTTTGTGATTTATGCTATTTTGCTATAGTACTTTGACCTTTTTAATATGCCGTATTTCGGTTGGATGGTCATTCCACCCTTCTCGCTAAGAGCAAATTTTCAAGAACGCAAGTGGCAAGGAAGAAGTTGCACTGAAATGTTTCCAAATGGGTAACTTTATATGGGAATATGGGGGGGTCGGGGGAGGAAGGCAAAGATTCAGCAAAACAGGAATGAAAGTTGAAAATAAAGCAGTTGCTTTAAAGCTGAAGGTTCCAGCTGAAAGAGAAATGCAGATTCATTTATGCTATTGGACGTTACTTTTCAACTTTAAATAACTTGAGCAGTAGGTTCAGGGTGAAAAAAACTCAGAAGTGGATTTTCAGTTATGTCATATGAAGATCTGATTTGTAATCACCCAGTTAGTCCTGCTATACTTGGTTCAGTTATATTGGTCCCATCACACTCTTAAGTATTGTTATGTGATATGCTTAGCTACAGACTTCTGAGGTCCTGCTGCTGTATCCCTGCATGGGAACTGTTGTCTGCTCTTGGCAAGATGCCCTGTTGGGCTCTTGGGGCGGATAATGCAACGTTTGGCACGAAAGTGGTGCAGGCAAGAAAGGGAGCATGATAAAACTCTTGATTTATCTACCTTGGACTCTGAATAGAACCCGTTCTTGGCACAGGCCTGTTCTCTAACGGCCCTGGCAGAACATTTCTTTGGGATTCCTGGAAAAAAAGTGTTTCTTTGCATACGGTTTACACAAAACTGTGGCAGCTACCTTGTCTGCGTTCAATAGCCATCAAGCCTGCAGCCTAGCTTTAGCTGAGGCTGGATACAGAAACACTATGATATCCTACCAGATGTATAAGAAGGGTAGCAATAGCTCCAAAAGTAGGATGTTTCAAGACAGGGACAAATGCATTTCATCCTGCTTGCCAAGTTTTTGCTGCCTGTCAAGCACGCCGGTTCAGATCCTCAGCTGATGTATTAAAGCCCAACTCAAATGACTTTAGTTGGACACGTGCCCACTGAGAGCATGGTTCTTCAACTGCATATCCCAGGCTCACCAGGAATCCAGCTCAAGTGTTGCAAATACACATCTTGCTGCGTGGATGTCTACAGGGCTCTGCAAAAATGGTGTTTTGCAATGCTGGGACACTTCGCAGCGGCTGTCTGGAGGCATGCTGCGTAGCTGTCCTATCTGCTGATAAGATGGGAAGGCAGGGTGTGGATAGTAGTGCACACATAGTAATTGTACCACAGCTATTAGTTGGCAAATGTTGGCAAGCTCCTCCAAACTGCTGCTTCAATGTGCTGTAGCTCTGTGCCTCCCTGCAATAGCATTTTCCTACACCTAAATCAGATACGGTCCATGCTGGTCCAGTAGGTTGCGGGAGCTCTTGAAAGGACACAGACTGGGGTTGGGAGTGATGGAGGGGACCGGGTCAGCACAATTCCAGTCCATGTTACACTTACAAAAGTTTACGTACCTGTTTAAGTGCCCTTGTCTCAGATGTGAGATGTCTCTGCCTAACTGCTGTTTAGTTAGAGCTTGCATCGCTGTGCATTTGCCTGATGCTTATAGACTGGAAATACCAATATTAGACTGAGACCCGTATAATACAGTACAACCTGTTCCACAGAGCAGGTAAGGCATGTTTACTGGGTCTTACAGTGTTGTGAATACACAGGGTAAGTCAATATTAATTTCTTTAAAGGGAAGGGAAATTTGTCATAGATGCTTCACAATTTTTAAACTAGTTATTGAATTTTTCTCTGATTGGTTTTTCCAGTTCTGGTTCTAGTTCTGGTTCCAGTTACCTTGTAACTACTTCCTTAGACAAGACACTCAGAAACCAAAAGTACTAATAATTTCCATGGACGCTTTCTTGACGAGAGGGGGCAAAAAAAGGGGTAGTTCAGATCTTTGCTGCTGCATATTTGGTGCTGTTCATCTTTCTTAACAAGACTATCTATTTGAATATGAATTCATGTTGTAAAATTAATGCATTAAAGGTCTGCATCAATCATATTGAAAAGCTGGCAAAAATGAAATATAACATTCATTTTATCCCAGTTTATAAAGAAAAATGTCTTCCAAGAAGAAGCAGATTATATTTTTATATAAACAAAAGTCCAGACTTAAGTGAATTACCAAGGTATTTGAGAGATTGACTATCAGAAAATTTCAGATACTTAATGAATTCCTTGTAGCATAATCCCCCAAATGCCTTCTGCTACAGTTATCTGAAAATAGTTCATAACTTTTCAACTTACTTGTAGGAAATTTATTATACACCTGTGATTTAATACTAGTTTGAAAAAGAAGCAATGCAGTAAGAAAAAAATTTTAGACAGTAATTTCCCTTATCAAAATTAATTTTCTCTGAAAATTATTTCAAGTCCTTTTATCCGAAGTGAAATCTCAAGCCAAGCTTTCTGAACCTGCCACAAAATGTAATTTAGGTCAGTTTCCCAATTTGGTTTATTAAATGATATTCCTATCATTTTGTCAACCAGCCTATTTAATTTTGTGTTTTCTGGGCAGAGAATAAGTTACTGGATGAAGACTGCAAATCTGTGTAGAATGAGGTTTTTGAAACATTATAGCAGTATGTGATGTTTGCATATGGACGTAGAACATAGGACATGAGAAGTTGTGGATTTTTTACTTGTGTGTTTTGAATAGAACTTTGAGTTTATTTTTGCCCATGCACTTAGTGCATCTTCTGGCATCTGACATACCTGACAGGCTGATACCATTTGGGAGTTACGTAGGTGCTTGGAGTTCCTGGGAGTCACATAGATGCTCTTGGCTCTATTATGCAGTTCATCTTAAGGACAGTGTGATTATTTGAAGTTTACCTAAAGCTGGAACGGAAATAAAAAGATTAATGTTCTAGATTTACTGTTTATAAAGCCTTGTATAAAGAAGACTCTTGCTTTTTTCCAGGTTAGTTTCATCCTTGGCATGCCCCACAGATACAAACCTAGAGCCCCAGAGGGTGATGTTGCCAGCTCCTTTCAGCGTCTGAACCAGCCACCTGATGGTTTGGGTGCTTCCTTAAGCAGAAGAGGGGAGGAAATTAAAATCCAGAGTTCCACCTTGAATCCAGGTGTTGTAGTGCTGAAGGATTCGCCTTTGACATAATTTTTGCTTTCCAGTGATCACTACACTCAGCACGGTGCTTTTTCTGAATGCTACTCTGAGGTTTCTAAATCTTGCCCAGGGCTGTGGACAGAGAGCAAGTATTTCATTCAAGGCTCTGGATTCTGCTTTGGGAGGACAGATTCCTCTTTTACTGGTTTCACAAAACTCAGCCTCACACTGTCTAAGAAACTTTGTCAAACTAGCTCTTTGGTTACTTACGCCCAAAAGTAAGATGGTGTTCAGAGGGTTTTTTACTCATTTGAATTGTGACACAAAAACTTGCACAGCTTAAAAGGCACTGAACCCCTTTATTTTTTCCAGGAACTTAATGAGATAAATGCATTGCAAAGCTCAAATATTTAACTCTCCAGTTCCCCATGCCATTCGATTGTCTCTAGCTGCGACAGTAGATGGACAGTAGAAACTGGGTTTAGTATGTAGTAGCCTTTTGTGGGAAGCGTGCTCTTGAACAGCAGCATCCAAGTGTTACTTAAGAGCATGAAGAGAAACTCCGCCTTTTTGTACCAGATGTAAATGCTTTGCTCTGCAGAAAAATTCTTCTGAAGGATGCAAATCACACAGTTGGTCTTTGATTTCTCCAAAGAGAATTCCGCAGCAACAAACAGTTGCCAGCCAGTCTGATGTGCTGGTTTCGTCGTCAGTACTTTTCTGTGGCTTTCTAAAAGTCATGCGTAGGACTTCTCACCAACCCTTGTGCTGGAAGAGACTGGAGAGACTGGAAAAGAATTTCAGGTTACACACAAGATATTTAATATTGTCTGACTTTAAGAATTGCATACCAAAATGATCCACAATTCAGCAGCTTCCATTCACCTGACAACTGTGGAGAAACTGCAGTAATTGAACAAGGCAGCCGTGTTTACTCCACACTAAAAATGAAACTTCCTTTATTGTAAGAAAATCTGTGATGAAGCTTGAATGGATATTTTGATTGCAACTATCTTTCTTGAGTCTCACAGCTTTCTGAAACTTTTATTGCCATCCTGGGAGCCATTACATTTAAAACTTTAGGAAAATTGGTTCAGAAATTTTTTTGAAAGTACACTGACAAATATATTTTTTGAACATCAAAATTAAAAAGAACGAGAGTTTTCTCATGGTTTCTTCAGGAGTGTTTGATAACAGTTACTCTGGCTTACTGAGTTCTTGCATCAGTCTCCATCCTTTTAGGAAAGGCTTTGTTGGTCACATTACTGAATGTTTTGAGCAAAGATGGGACTCCTGCCATAGATGTGTAGATGTGTGATTTATGTGTCTCTGTTTTCAGGAAGCTGTAAGCAAGTCAAAACTCCGAGTTAAAATGAAAACATGTAATTTTTATTATAAATTAAATTCCTGATTCAGTGTGCAATAACGCATTGATTCTGCCTTCAGGTGCCGGTATCAGCAGAATTAGGACATAAACCTCACAAATGTGTCTGTGAAGAAGGCAAACCGACTTGCTTTCTACTTGAAATTAATTTAGATTTTAAACTTCAATGCTGCTTTAAGGTTTTTCTTTTTTCCCTCTGGAAATAGCTATAGGCCCCTATGTGAAAGAAAGGGAAAGATTTGCTGCAGTTATAGGTATTTTGCACCACCTGTCGTTAGCAAACAGACTAGCAGTCTGTAAACACTCTTCCTTCAAACTGTAGAAGGCAAGAGATACCGCCTAAAATTTTTTTAAAACCATAAGTTTATCTGTAATTTGCTTTATTTTATGCTAATAAGAGTGCCTGTCATTAATTACCATTTTAATCACTATAGGTATTTCTAGTAATTGCATGTTTTCAATGCTGTCATATTCTCTTAGAGGAAAGACACTAATTCATAAATATTCAGTCTTCTGAATTCATTTCCATCATAAAAGCATCAGTGCTTAAGTTATCTACAGTGAGAGTAATATAATTACAGATGCTACTCATAAAACATACATGCCAGAAATATTTATTGTTAGCAGTGTGCTTATGCCTTTATAGGCAAACTTTGGATCTGGGAGGAAACACTGACTATAGGAAAGCTGCAAACTAAAAAAAAAACCGATGCAGAAGATGGAGAAGGTTAAAATAGTAGGCTTCAGCTTCCACTAGAAATATACACAAATTGGGTAAAACATCCTAAATCTGTAGAAATGCCATCCCTTTGAGGATTTCATCTGACAAACTGTGGCCTCATGATCCGAAGATGCTTGCAAAAGTCGTACACACTCTACATACTAAAACCTGCCTCAAGGGGCTCTCAGCAGAATCTAACCTGTTTCGTTTTAGAAGGATCAAGTGCGTCATAGATATACTAGATATTTCCTACCAGTTTCACAAACTACCCAAGGCTGCTTGAGAGCCTTAAAAAGGTCTTTCTGTCCAACAAATTACACCAGCATCCTTCGATATACAACAGTTGTGATTTGATACTCAAGCAGTTACGCAATTTTTATTCCAAGAAAAATCACATGCATGCAGGCCTTGGATCAGGTTAAAGCTTAGCAGCATCAGAGGAAAGTACTGGATGTCAGGAAGGGCTGAATTGCAACAGGGACACAAACGAGCTCCCTGTGGCAAATTTGTGGTCTACTACCACAAATAGGACTCCATTGCCTGGTTCAGTTCTGCACTAGTAATCAGAGGCAGCAGTAACAGGTAACGTGCGTGAACAATTCCCCATAAGAAATGGTCGTCCGTGTAGAAAAGTGTCTTCCCAAGAAGCAGGGGGGCTTTGCCCAAGGCACTCTTGCCCGGAGCAGAGGTCTCTGTCCCTTCCCCACAACCCCTGTTACTTGTGGAGGTCCTCTCGGACCGCTGAGCCACCCAAGCTGGCGCCAAGAAAAACGTGCAGTCTTGCAATGACTGTACCCAGCAGAGGGGTGAGGCTTGCCATCTTCCTGTGTCTCTGAGCATGGATCCAAACACATAGGAAGGCTTTGATTTTCAGTGCCATCCCCTTTTACTTGCCGTTAGCGCGTACAATTGTGCGTACGTGCACGCACACACCTGCATCTGCAGAGTCAAGCCAAGGTAAAGGGCCAGCAGCGCTAAAGGAAAGCAGTGCATGCTCAAAAGCTGTAGGAACGTTTCCTCCGAGGTTTTAATTATAATACCAAGTGCGTTTGTAACAGTGATAAAAAGGGACTTCATCTTGAAGAACAGAGTTCACAGCTCAAGCTTTTAAACTCACAAGGGAATGACTCTGCTCTGAGCCGAAGGAGCTAATTATTAAACATTCATACTGCCGCCTTCTCACAAACAGAATATCTGATGGCTCAGATCGCTGGTTAACGCGCAGTGGCCAGGCAAACGGTTTCCACACGTCTGTGTGTTTCTTCAAAACTCGAGTCTTGAAACAAAGCTCCTGTGAATTCTCCAGCAAGTCAGGAGGCAGTGTGAGATTTGGGAGATGAAACAGACAGCTTTGGCGTGAGGTCCAGTTGGATGGGATCTAGCAGGAAAGGGTGGACACTCAGGTAGAAGAGAGATGGGAGGGAAGGAGTCAGATACAGCCAGTGTACTACAAGCCCGTTCATTCCCTAAAACTAATCTAAATCTGATGTTTCACCCGCTTCTGACCAAGTGAATTGGGTGCTGGCTTACAAATAGAAAGTTATTAATAGTGCAAAGACTTTAATGGTGCTAGAATAATTGAGATGAACACGAATACTTAAAATCTTCACAGTTTTGCCTTTTTTTGGTTACTATAAAACTACCTTTTATGCATAACTAAAACAAATACGGTTTTCATACTCAACCTTCTCCAGTCATGAGGGTTTTTTTTTCCTCTTTAAATGATTGGTTTGGATTAACATACACATTCACTGAATAAATACTTTGTATCTGTTTTAAATGTGGCAGAATAGAAAAATTCTGAAGATAGAAAAACCATGATGGATAAATATTTGCTGACAGTTTGGTTTTTGTTGTTATTTTGTGAAGGAATAGTACAGACTCCAGTGAAAAATCAAAGGGGGTAAGCAAGTTGATAATTTTTAAACCTTATATGTTTTTGTGAGGTTACTCTCCGCTATGCAAGCATGGAAGTTTGGATGCGGCTGCTCAGAGCTTGCAAAAGGATGTGTAGGATTGATATAGTACCTGTGCTTGACTCTATACACTGATACTATCAATGAAGGAAATTGAAAGACATCTCTGAATGAACAAATAGGTGGTGGGTTTAAATTCAGGAGGGGAGTTATGCAGACAAGAGATGGAGATAGGAGCTGAAAATGAAAAGGGAAGTAAGATTTGCGAAGCCAGGTCATAAGACGTCTCCTCTTTCCTGTCCGCTTTATAAATTTCTGAAATGTATTACAAATTTATTAGACAAGTGCACATTTCGACCTAGTTGGTCATCCTCCTACGGAGCCGGAACATGTTGCTTATCATGTCTTATGTCAGACTCCTGGCTACAGCTGTATGAAAATTACTTATTCCTTCAGAAAAAATGCAGGTATCTATTTTGTCAGAATCAATAAATATATAAATAAATAGTTTGCTGCAGTTCAGTATAAAGTATAGTTTAAATTAATCTTTAAAAAGTAAAATGCTCTCTATTATTGTAGGTAACAGCTTGTCTGAACTGTCCAGAATGACTAATGAATGAGATAACAGAAATGCCTATCACTCCTTCATTGTGCGCAGCATAAAAGGTTTTTTTTTTCCTGAAGCCCCACAATAGCACCATATTTGATCTGAATATTAATATTTCACTCTGAAATTATTAATTTAAATATAGATTTTCTTCATTTGATATTGTAAGAGACTTCACAGAGAAAAATGATGGAGTATGAAACATAATGAGCAGCATCAGCCTAATAAATTATGTAGTAAGACATCAGAAAAAGTAAATACATTTATTTTCATTTCATTTTTATGCCACATTTACCCATGTGAGACTGAAAATAGCTGTATTACATGCTGGTCTTATTTATCTGTAGGTTATGGAATTATAGATAAGCTACCTCATAGTTAAGCCTCTTGTTCTGGATGCAACAGAACAATTCTGCCCACGTATCTGCTATATTTTATTTATATTTGTGCGCCAAACATCCACAACAAGTAATATGGAGATTTAGAAGTTTAATGAAGGCTGTAGGACAGCATGAAACACTAATGGAAGATAGACTGGTAAAAAGGATGCTGAGAAGCTGATATCCATGAGTTTTAACAGTGCTTTTGACAACCTGGAGGTGAGTTCCTTAAGAGGTAGTGTAGAGTAGTTACTTCCACATAGTAGCTTGTACTTTGTTTTTCTGGCCTCATAGGGGATGTATTAATCATGTTTCAGATGTGCTCATTTTTCATGGTATTTTCTGCTTTCAAATCTGTATCACGAGAACGTTTTTCCGCCCCTTTTTACATGTAGCACTTCAGATTTTCTTAAGAAAGCTACAAAAAATCCAATTAGATAAGTTTTGTGATTTGGTTTACAAAGAAACAATCTGTTGTACTTTCAGACTATTGTTATAAAGGAACACTTCAGATCAACTCAAAAGCTAACATTCTTAAGAGTACCTTGGATAATTATCCAGAAGTCATCAGGAGTCTGGAAATGTTAGCAGAAAAAAAAATAAACAAACCTGTTCAGTTTTTCCTCCTGCCTCCCTGGAGATAATTGATACGTGATGATTTATTCAAAATTTTAAATTTTCCTAAGGATGCATGTTGACAAGGTATGTTGAGATCTGTCAGATGTTTCATTTGTGAGTGCAAAACATACTGTTTATAGGATGGCTGAAAACTAGAAGATTAGTGTAAGAAAACCTGAGAGTAAAGTGCTTCTTTTAAAGTGGTGATTCGCATGCTAATTCTTTTTCATTTAAAAATTGATTCTGCACCTAAGATAGATGACAGCAGTCATTTCTCAATCCTACTAGCCTTCTTAACCTTATTGTTGAATTTGAAGGATAACAGTAAGTGCCTATCAGACCAAAATTGATTAGTCAGTACAAGTCCAGATATAACGTGGGCTGCACATGAAAAAGCCGTCTTTGGTCATTACTATACATGGAAGTTCATATTGTATTTGTGTAAAGACATTATACCCATATTTTTCATTCTGTTGTATAGGTCTAAGTACTTAATCCTAAATCTGGATATATGCAGGACTAACATTCTGCTGTCAAGGATTCCTCTTGAGGATGGAGAGCTTGTGATCATTTTACATGAGGTGCTGCTTCAGTAATATTTCTAGGTTCAAAAAATCCCAGCTATTTTGGGTGTCATTGACTACCTTAATTGATTACATGTAAAAATAAGGTCCAAAACCAAGGTGCATTAATTACGTGCGGCAATGTGAGGTCCAGTTATGTTTTATTATGTGTAGAAATACAAGGTCTGCTCATGTTTTTATGGAAGTTGGCAGTAAATTATATTTCATATTAGCTAGAGCAGACCAAACCAAAGAGAATTCAAACTTGCTCTTGTCCTCTCATGGGCACTGGCAAAGGGGCTCCTGCTTGCTGTCACCTCAATTTCTACCCCCTGCCCCTTAGGGAAAAAGCAGCAATGGGTAGCCAGCAGAGTCTTGTCTTTTTTTTTCCACTAGGAAATACCATAACCAAATACTTCAGGCAGTTTTAAGCACCTTTCCAGTCCAGCATCTTAAAAAAGTCTCTGTGTTGAGAGACAAATGCTGGTAGATACAGTCACGTGGAAATGCCATGCCCAAAAATCCCTAGAGTGGAGGGGTACGCAAACGAGGCCTCTCTCTCTCTCCAGTGTAATTGAATTCTTCCTTTTCTTTGACAGTGAATATAATTTTTTTATTGTTGGAGATTCCTGGCTTTATGAGTTAGTGTACAATTATAATTCATGCATATGTATTTACAAAAAAGAATGACTGACTGGTTTCTTGGGATTTTTACCAACTTTGGGGTCTGAGCGTCAATGAATTAAAAAGCAAACAAAAACACAGTTAATAATAATTTCCATAAAACTGCTCAAAAACAGTAAGCCATGTATTAACGTGCTGAAAAATGATTTAGGACAGACCATAAATGCCTCTATTTTAACTCTTTTGCAAAAAGAACTTTGCAAAATGAACAAGTTTATCTAAGTTGATGGATAATATTTCATAAAATCAGCAATTCTCCTTGCCAGAGGATACAAGCCAAATCTTTTTAACTGAAATATTGTGCAATAATAAAACTGTAGAAAGAAATTAGTGCTATGTTAGTGTACGTGGGCTAAAGTTAAAATAGAGGAAATGTTTAGGGGCATGATAGGAATAAAAATCCAGAATGAAAAAGCAGCCAGAGACCTTTTGCATGATGTAGTTACAGCAGCACCAGACAAACTGAAATGTTCTAAGGATTAAGGGCCCTAATCCTTCTGGAGTCAATAACAACACTTTCTCTGACTCCAAGTAAGGTAACTCTGTTTATGTCAGGCTATGTTTGGCCCTGCCTGGGTGCACCGGCGAAGGAGAGTGGCAGAGACCCGCAGGCAGGGCAACGTGCGAGGGGAGGCACAACCCAACTTTTGAAGTCACTACTACTAGAAGGGGAGATGCAAGACCCTCGGTGGAAAAAAAAAAATCGCATTAGCAATCCAGACCATCAGTGTTTGGTCAAGGGGTGAATAACTGCTTAGCTATTATGAGCAAAGAGGTCAGTGTTTTTCAGCTTAAAACAAATGAAGCTGCAATTTTTTGGAAGGCTTGTAGAATGGTTAACGTTTTGTTTGCTGTTACAGAAAAACAGATTTTCAGATATTGAATATTATAGAATTAATTTTATGTGATTTAAAAAATCTTTTCAACTCTAGGTCACATCTGAAATGGGTAATTCAGCTGAAGTACATACCACACATTCAAATGGTAGTAACTATCAAGCTCGGATTCGTATTTCATAGTAATCTTCTTAAAAATGTAGCCCAACTGAAGATAAGTAAGGAGGAGATAAGGGCAGAATCTGGCTCCTTCTACTCCTGATACTAGCCAAACTGTTCTGCAGTTTTGTTGATATTTTAGGTCACTCAGGTTTGATATAAAGTCATATTTTGGCCTTAATTTATAGTTTTCTTTCATTTTGTTGACATTCTGAATATTTAAGGCCTATTATGTTCTGTGTAACAAGGTGTTTCATTCTAAGAACTAACTGATCAGCGTAACAAAGGTACAAATCATTTTCTTTTAAAGTTTTGGGGGTTTTGCTGACATGTAAAAGGCCAAATGTTGCTGTGACGTGTTAAGCTGTACAACTGAAACTTGTTCAGACCCAAGGGGGAGGATAATCTACTGAGGCATCTGTGAGGTTGGCTGTTTTGATAGAAGGGTTTTAATAGGATATTTATATAGTCATTGTGACCCTACAGGACTTCAACAAAATTTTTGGCAGGCATCCTCGTTTGGGAAATGAGAAAAGAAATGTGAAATAATTGGTATTTGTACATAATAATGCATCTTAAGTTTCACCATGTATACGTCCATGAAAATGTAAATCAGATAATTTCATTTATGAACTACATGTTTTACGACTCATCTTTTGGTACTTTCCATCTGTTGGCTGTCTTACTCTGAAGAAACCAAGACTGGAAGAAATAGCAAATCCATAACAAGTTTCTAACTCTGAAGAAACTAAGAATGGAAGAAATAGCAAATCCATAACAAGTTTCTATTTTCTAAAACTACATTTATTTGAATGATAAGGAATATTGACTTTTTTCTGAGTGAAAGCTTTGACTTTTCGTAAAAACTGTTATGTGATTGGCCAAGGCAAAAGTGAGAAGTCTTAATTAAGACTTACCTAAATTCAATCTAATACAAAAGGCAAGGGTTTAAAATAACACTACTCACCTACCAAAAATCACCGTCTGTCACAAGTCTTTTTAGAATTCAGAATTTTCTTTAAAGTATTTCTTCTTTGTCTGTAAGGTTTCCCAAGAATGAAACTTGAAAAATAAAATGGCCTCATCTTTTTTTGTTTTCCTTTTTTTTTATTTCCTCCTTTTCCTTTTAGGGATACTCAGTCATTAATGTTGCGTTCCAGTTTTCATCCACTTAATAATAAAAGTACTTTAATTACTCCAGCAATTTCTTGCTCCAATATGTTTCACTGTTTTCCTGGATACATTGAATCCTGAACTATATCTTAGAGATCAAATGCCTATCTTTAGTTTTTATTATGGTGTTTTATATTACACATTGATAGCAACTAGACTAGATTGCTTTACTCGTCCTTACATTTATTTCTCTTAGTAAACTTGCCAGCCAGTCAGTTTATCACTGCAGTGAGCAAATATTTCCCCTTTTCCTTGTTTCTTTCTGAAAATTCTTATTTTCTGTCTCTTCCTTGGTCATAATTACAATGCTATGATTTTTATCAGGCGGTATCGTGGTTTAAGCCCAGCCAGTAACAAAGCACCACACAGCTGCTAGCTCACTCCTTGTCCCCCCACTTTGGCCCCAGTGGGATGATGAGGACAAAATATAAAGAAACGCTCGTGGGTTGAGACAAGGACAGGGAGGGATCACTCACCACTCATGGTCATGGGCAAAAGACAGAATCAATTTTTGGGAAAAAAAATTAAATCAATTTAATTTACTACCAACCAAATCAAAACAAAGATAATGAGAAGTAAACCCAAATCGTAAAACACCTTCCCCCTCACCCCTCCCTCCTTCCCAGTTCAACTCCACTCCTGTTTTTTCCTCCCTCCTCCCCCCCAGCAGTGCAGGGGGACGGGGAATGGGGGGTGGGGTCAGTCCCTCACACCTTGTCTCTGCCGCTCCTTCCTCCCCAGGGGCAGGGCTCCTCACTCTGCCCCGGCTCCCGCCTG
>JAVKLA010000007.1:16314438-16331346 GCA_034782735.1 Sagittarius serpentarius | reverse complement strand
CAGTCCCTCACACCTTGTCTCTGCCGCTCCTTCCTCCCCAGGGGCAGGGCTCCTCACTCTGCCCCGGCTCCCGCCTGGGGTCCCTCCCACGGGCTGCAGTCCTCCATGAACTTCTTCAGCATGAGTCCTTACCATGGGCTGCAGTCCTTCAGGCACAGACTGCTCCTGCATGGGTCCTTCCCCACGGAGTCACGGTCATCTTGGGGGCACCCACCTGCTCCGGTGTGGGGTCCTCCTGGGCTGCAGGGGGGCATCTGCTCCCCCGCTCCCCTCCATGGGCTGCAGGGGGACAGCCTGCCCTCTCACCGGGGGGCTGCAGGGCCATCCCCTCCTCCGGCCCACCTCCTCCCCCGCCTTCCTCACTGACCTTGGTGTCTGTGTAGGTGTTTCTCTCACATTCCAATCTCCCCCAACCCCACTGCAGGTTTCCCCTCTTAAACACATGATCCCAGAGGCGGTACCGCCATCGCTGATGGGCTCGGCCTTGGCCAGAGGCAGGTCCAACTTGGAGCTGGGGAAGCTTCTAGCAGCTTCTCACAGGAGCCAGCCCTGCAGCCCCTCCCCCGCTACCAAAACCCTGACACACAAACTCAAACCAGGCGGTTTCATTCCACGATGGAACTCGATCCTGTCAGTGTTTGCATTCTTCTGGAAAAAGTCTCTTTTGTTGAGTCTCACATTGCGTGCTTGAGAAAGTTAATGCTGGAGATACACAGAGTGACTGTTGTCTTGTTTACGGAGACTGACCCTGAAACGTTTTTTGGGAAAACCTTTCTAAATGAAACTTGGTCCAGATTTAATAATGTCTAGCTGACTTCCTGCATTACAGTATTTTAGAAGCAGTCTCCAGTATTTCTATGCCCTATTTACATTACAGCAGAGTTAGTTTTCCCACTCAACATTTAACCATGAAATTAAGAGTTTAAAAATACTCTTGTTGGTAGGATGGAGGACCACACAATGAAAATAATGCCTCTATGAAAACAATTTACCCTTACATAAAGAAAATGTAAATAGATGAACAAAAATTAAACTCCCAACTGGAATGATCTAGAAGAACTTGCTTTAGTATGAGTTTTGTAAGATTATTCCTTTCACCTTCCAAGCCATTTGGATTTTTGAAAGTACTTGTTGTTGGTATAACACTAAGTTTTAAAAATCAAAATTACTTGTGTGCCAGAGCCACGAGCTTGCCAGTGATTTCTGAATCAAGTCCAAGAGTTAATCCTAACTTTAATATTTCTAATTAATTAATCTTGGCTATAACAATTGTAACCTGCAAAGGATGAGATTGCTGTGGAGTTCATCTGCATGCAAATAAACCCATTTTTACATCAGAAGTATCTTGAAACTGCTGTCTAAAAGTTACTAATGCTTTAAATTGTGTCTAAATAGAAATCGTTCTAAAAGAACCATTTAATTCTCTAAGTAAACTTAACCCCCAAACCATGCTTAAGAGGGAGAAATACCACAGAACACTTACCATTTTACAAAAGCCCATTTTAAGCCATTTTTGGACAGTAAGCTTAAGAGAACTTTGAGTCAAAACAGAGTGTGTACTGGGTACAAAATGCAATGGAGCCCTGCTAACTCTGAAAACTTCTGCTTACCTTTCTGTGCTACAGCAGCAAAGCCAAGCTGGTGATGAACTGACGAGGTTGATCCACAGAAAGACAGGTTGCTTTTCTGTACGCAGTAAGTGCAAAACAACCAAACAGAGGGAGCACTCATCAGTGCCTCCTTTCACAGCTTCAGAAACTTGCATACTCCCTAACTTCTATTTGGTTTCTGTAGGTACATCGCAAGGACGCCCGGGAGAATGTCAGACAGTCCTGCAGATCGTGGAAAAGACTTTTTACCAGACTCATGCAAGCTGTAGTCTTTGGACAGGTAAGAGTCTGGGGTACAGCAGTAAGTGAGGGATAGAAGGACATAATTTTACTGAGTGACTCTCCCCATGCAATGCAGTTTGACTGAACTCACCTAAGTTCAACTGAGCAGATCAAAAATATATTTCAGATTTTTATAGCGTGAATGCTACTATGGCAATAAGTAACATCAACTTTAAATTAACATTTTGCTATAAATTTCCGAATAATTTTTTCAGTCAAAGTTTTGAAATGCATAATTTCCCTTTCCAGAGTAAGTTTATGTATTTTTATTTTAATTGGAAGCCAAACCAAACTTTAAAATGTCAAAGGCTGTCAATGATGGAGTTTGCAGGGTTTCACCACACATACACAGGACTAGGAGAGAGATGCAGGCATGCTTTACAGCACTGAGAAAATAAAAATAAAAATGTTTGTCAAAGGCATGAGTGGTTACTCTAAAACTAAGTGTTAAAATGACTTGTTTATTTAAAAAACAAATAAAATGGAACCAATCCTTGTGAATTACATCTGAACACTGGAAGAATCATTGTATTATAAAGATATTCTAAACACAATTTACAGTGCAATGCAATCAATTGAATCTGTTTATTGACTTCAGCGGATATTGGATAGAGCTTTTTCTCAATGAAGCAGCAGAAATTTGTCATGACTGGTAAGAGCCAAAATAGCAAATCATTATAATAAAACTGTTTAAAAGGGGAAAAAAAAAGTCATTGCTGATTTATTCAGATTCTTTATGAGCAACTGAAATTTTCTTCAGTGACTATCTGATAAATGTATAAACCCATTAAGCTAATAAAAATCCTACATAATAAATGCAGAATAATAATTACAACCAGATGCATTAAATTAATTAAATCCCCTCTGAATCAATTTCTGTTATAATGACGCTAGTCATGTGATTAGGGTCTCTTAAAACAATATTTTATCAAACTATCTGCAGTTGAGCCAGGCAAGTGTTTCATCTTTAATTTTATTCTGAAAAGTTAGGACAAAGAGGAATTCTTCACATGGCTGGTTTGTTTTCTGTGCTTTGAGTCAGATCTTCTTCCGTACATTTTTCACCACCGCACTTTCCCAAGTACCTTCTGTCCTGGAGTGCCTGAATACGGAGGCAGTGGAGATGTGAGATATACTGGATAATGCTGTGTCATGTCACTGTGGGCTTTCTGCATGACAGAAGATCTTTAAAATCTTTTAAAGGGCATGCTGGCCCAAAAGAAGTTAATGGCAAATCCCCTCTGGATTCCAACAGGGCCAAAAAACAACTTAGCAATTTTTTCTGCCAGGTAGGAGTCTTTCACATCACCCATGACGGATGGCAAAGGAACTCAGTTTTGGCTGAGAGTCTGGCCCCGTGTTTGTATTAATGCAGTAACAATTTGATCTATTTTTAGGAAATAAATAGTTTTATTAATTAATATCTTCTTTCACCTTTTGCAATGAAGCAATTGTAGGAGAGGTAACTAGACAGGTGTACAGGAGAGTAATCCTTTAGAAGCATAATATTGGTAAACATTCTTCGTCTGGGATTTTTTGGTTCAATACCGTTCATTCAGAATTTTACTTCTTAGGTCATGAAAAGCCTTGATTTTGCTTTTGTGATTGTTGAGGAATGTTTGTTTCTCTCATGAATACGTGCCAATGTACATTGTACAGTGTAGCCATGCCCATGCATAAATGAATATGTCAGGGTGTGGAATAAAAGGATCTTCTTTTAGCCAGGTTAAAGAAGGCAAAGTATGTAATTCAGAAGATCAACTTCTTATAGAAGCATATAACCTAAGCTAATGTTTCATGATCAGTTTACATCCTCAGGCACATATGCAAGGTAGTACACTATGCATGATTTGAAGCATGGCAATACCGACCATTTGCTGCAGTAAATACCTCCTTTTTTTCTAGTTTAGAGGAACACAGGAATGCAGGATGGTCTGAATCATCTAGGCCCATCCACTGCAAGTCCTTCCCATTTTCTTTCCTTCTTATCTTGTGTGTCACCACATACTTTTGTAAAAAGTCTTATTTTGCTTATGGACCAATTGCTAAAGTTGCTTATGGACCAATCTATGCTCCTAGCATGTACAGACCAACAGAAGTGCCTCCTCGCCTCCCCTCTGAAAGTCTCCTTACTCTTAGAGATGGCCTCCCTCCGTGTGGCTTTTGTGCGGCCAGCTCCGTATAGTCTCTGTTGTGGTGGTAATCAGTGACAGTGTATTTCACGAAGCTGTCACCTAATCGTGGTATTTGATCAATACTTGTTCTGGAACCCACTTTATTCCTGCATCTGCTGGGAGGTGTTCAGTAACATCAAAGTTGAGTTTTCAGTCTCACGTTAAATGTATCGAGCCCTTTCCAAGGAGGGAATCTTCAGTGATTCTTAAAGCTGTAAGATCAAGGCAAATTTCTAAGCAAGGTTTTTTTAAAAATCATACATGGGTGTATCCATATGCACTTAGAATATGTTGGCTGGAAGAATTGCACTCAATGGTCTTTTTGTAGATTCCCTGAAGAAAGGGAGTTTAATTTAGCAAAAGCTCTCGAAATGCTTAACTGAGCCCTGCTTGCCAAGCCATTTTATCCACTCAAGTAGAGCAATTGAGCACAAATAGGAATTCCAAGGCTCTTAAAGAGAAAGGACAGTGGAGGCAGTAAAAGATCATATGCGGAGAGCTGACATGGTATTCTTTAATATACACAGGAGCGATGCATGACTATTTTGAGAGACCTTTCTGTAAATCTCTGTTTGTTTGTCGTGAAGGAAAAAGAAATGCCAAATAATGTCCACAGCAGGTAGGAGCAAATCTGATAACGAGAAATGCTGATATAAAAATTGCATGGCTTTTGTTGAATTTCTACTGCACATGATATTAAAAGTAATTTACTCACATTTTTCATTATATAATGATAATGATTTTATCTGTAGACCATAATTAATACATGATGGGAAGATTCCTGTGGTTAAAATGCATTATAAGCTCTCAGAGATGGAAACAAACACAGCATGAGTTTCACTTTTTGGGTTTTTTTTCATTGTTTTTTCTAAGTCCAAGCAGAGATTCTGCTTTTTAGCTACATTTTCTCAGTGTTTCACAATTACCATAGCTGGTAACACTGCAGTGAGATGAAGCATTTTTCATAAACACAAAGCATACGACTTTGATGAGAGTAAACTTTGCATTTATAGAGTCAGAGACCTTTTAAACAAGCTACTGTAAACAGAGGAATATGCATAAAGAAGCAGAAGGATACTTTATTTTTATCACTTTGTAAAAGCATAATTAGAATACAATGCCATTCTTCTTGTACTAACAGACACCCTGTATTAAACAAGTGTTATCTTTCACTGTCACTTCATGAAGCAGGTGCATGCATACTTTAAAAGTACTGGCTCCTAAGGTAATTTTTATTTGCTACTAGCGTTTAACTTACTTGACATATTTGATCATGTGGTTATTTGATAGTAACATTTTAATTTAGTATCATTTGCTTATCATTTGGTAGAAGTACCTTGGCTGGCTATCTCTTCATAACTGAGGCAGGCAGGTTACCTTTTGCTGCTCTTCATTTCTTAGTGCTGCACATGGATTTCTGTCAGTATGTTTGCTTCTCACTTTACCGACTGTCAGGAATAATCAGCTCACTGTCTCACATTTATTCAGGTGCAAATAGAAGCTGCACTTTGCCATACGAATACCAAGGGATGAATCTACAGAGTCTTAGACCTTTTAAGTAAAGTAGTATAAACAGAGCAAGATGCATACAGATGCAAAAGCAAATCATGTGCCCAATCAAAAGCTAAATGAGTTCTGGTTCACTAATTCACAGTTTTGGTAGACATTCCTGTTAAGTATTCAGAAGAAAATCCCATAGACACAATTGGTTTTGTTATCAAGTGAGTGAAAAGTATACAAATACATAAAGCAATTATTAAACTTTTAGTAACACATATATGGTATTGTAAAATTTTTCTAAACAGATATCAAAAACTAGTCCTCACCTTCACATGCTGTTTTAAAAAATGGAGGTACACTACATGAGTACTGAACTGTTTGTAAATTTCTTTATCATTGCTTAACACAGAAGGCAAACTGCTATTTGCTAATGTAAATACTAAATTCAGGATACTTACTGGTCCTGAGATGTTTTTCATTCTGAGAATGTTGCAGAGCCTGAGAGAAGTAGCATCCCTGTTTTACTGACGAGGGAATGAGAAAGAGAGGTTAAGACTTCAGTCCTGGCACCTCTGTGAGGTACTGTGGTCAGGCCAGAAAGTTTCTTGATTGAGCATCAAAGACCTAATTTTAGAGGAACTACGTAGGATCTCGAGTAACTCATCTCACTTATCTACCTTTTCAAGGTCATTCTTATATTGTTAACCTAAAAATACAGTGGAGCCCTGTTGCTGTTATGAGTTTTATTAGTGTCAGTAACAAAGAAAAATGCAACACCAGTATTGGTAAGGCTGAACGGCCATAAGTTATACTAATCTACTAAGAATTAACCAATGCAATTGTAAAATCAAAATTACAATTTAAATTAAGTCAGTATTTTAATGAATGAATGATTCTATTGAACTCTCTTCTTCTAGGACATCTTCCTATCTGTTAGGACTCCATGGTCATAGGCCTTCTTGTGTTGGACACTTCTGTTCAAGAAATTGGACTATCTTTCTTTTGGTTCGGAGGAGAAGAATCACTCTGCTGCCCTGGTTTTGAAGTTCTCTTGAGTGATGGAAAAGGTACCTACATGTGGATAGTTAACAGAATGGCTTGGGTATGCGTACGCAGTCTAAGTCTAAACAAATTCAGTAAAACATTGTGACGGTTTTGTTAGTAAACAAAAATGTTTCAGCTGGTTTGATACTAAACAATTTTTTAGGAGTCTCATATAGCTCTGTGGTACTTGAAAAAAAAGCAGAAATGTAACTAGCCAATGACTCTACTTAACTATATAGAACTTAAAATGTGTCACAAAATTCTGCATCCACCTTCTTCTCCCACTCTCCTTCTTTTCCTATAGCTTATCACTCTTTTGCCTAATACTGCTGAGCCCCGCTGCCAAGAAGGCCTTTCCTACCAGTTTCCTTTGACCTCTCGTGCTTTTGCTGACAGAAGTTTTAAGGTGTTTTAGATGCAGCCTCCAGGGCAGGAAGGGTGAAGAGAAGGTAACCAGTGCTGGAATTGTTCACATTTCTGACTGAAATTTTGTGGTTCGTAATGAATACATACGGAAAACTTCCTTAACTTTTCTTTATTTCTAAGAGCACTCTCCTGAAGATTGTACAGATATAAAGAAATTACTCTTGCTTAACATCTTAACATTCTTTTACAAGTTTGATTCCATCATTTAGAAAATTAAAATTGATTCCCTCCGCACCCCCGCTCCCTCTGCTCTCTCTGTGTGAAGACTAAAAGTGCGGTTGTTTTGACACGGTTTGAGACTATTCATTATCCTCATCATCAGAGTACAGCAAGATGTGGATTTTAAGAGGTATAAAAGTGCTTTGAGTATTGAATGCCATTCTTAAAGGCATCACCTCTATGACTTTCGATCAAAATCATGATAATTGAAGCATCAGCCAAAATTGACCACTCTCTAGACATATCTTCCTCCTCTCTGGGTAATGAAACTTCTTGCCATATTCTAGACTTAACACAATATACCAGTAGAAAATACCAGTACATTGGGATCAGTATCGCTAGCATTTTCCCTGGACGTTCCAGCATGTCAGAGCTGTTGGACAAGACCAGGTTTGTTCCCTCAACAGTCAGCTTTTTGTTGCTTAGCTGGTATTTAAATATCTACGTGCTGTATTCAAATACCATAAAATGATTTCTTAGTTCACTTGACTTTTTTGTAATAATGTGAATCAGGCTCACATATATTTCAGAACAGTTGTGGGCGAAATTAAAATCTGCCATATGAAATAAACTCACTGCAGCACCAGAAAAGTGTTTTCCTTTTTTTTTTTTTTAAAGCTCTATATACTTACACATACCACTAAGAAGTGTTTTCTCTCTTGACTTGCCAATGATACAAAAAAATCCATATCTGAGTCTGGAACCTATGAAGAGATTATCTTCCCAGGCCAGTTTGCCCGAGAATCCCTCTGACGCCTTTCAAAGCATTGGTTATGGCAGCTGGAGAGACAGCACTGTAAGGCTGCGCAGCAGATAAGGAAAGATTAGGAGCTCAGATAAATTGGCCTGGGGATTTCGAGATCTCTGTTGTCCCCAGTGCCATTACCCACCCGTGCATAAGACTAATAAAAGAGATTATTATCTTACATTGTTTGTAATGTTATTAATTTTGCAATTACTAACTTCTGACTAATATGTTAAAGTTACCATATTAACTCTTTAACAGTGATTTCATTTTTCCTCATAAAAGATCTGAGAGAATAAAAAATAGTACTATGAATATTGGCTTTTGTACTGGCTACTTAAAATCTCAAGGTAGGTGTTTAAAAAGACTTTGCTAACCAATATCGAATATTTTGAGCATTCCTGTATCACATGAGATGCTTTTGGAGCATAACGACTGATAAGAAACAGATTGTTACATTCACTATTAGCATTGGAATTATAGTGGGAAACACGCAGGAAAGAGAAAACATTTCAATGACTCTTTTGAAGTTGCAGAAGTACAGCTTCAGAACAAAATCCAAATAATTTATTACTTTTTTTTTTTTTAATTTTATCCTAAGAATCTCTATTGTGCTTTTACCGAAGTAATTTTCAACAGAATAAATTAGCATTTCTCAGTTTGACCATGATCTTATTCAAAGTTATCCTAGCCTGAGAGTTGCTTAATTTTACAAGAGTAAAGTAAGATAGGGCGTGTGTGTGTGTGTGTAACCTACAGAGTGAACTACGTAAATTCTGAAGTTCTGAGCATCTTTAGTTTTGGTGAAAATGAGGACAACATTTTAGTAAAAATACTGGTCTGATTTTATAGTAAAGCAGGTAAATACAGTTTCTGTTTGGTCTTCTGTCTTTTCAGACTTCCATTTTGAAGTCCTGAAAATGTGATTGTTTATTGGAAGTAATCTCTAAGCAAATATAACATTGCAGGGTCTGCTAGAAAAGGGGTATTGTAAATGTGAGAAAGTTCAGCCCTTGAATAACCTCGCGAAACTGTGAAGAGACAGATTGGGAACAATGAACTGGCTCCGTGGATCACTACTAATTATCACTTGTTTCACAGCTAGGTGCATTAAATAATAGGTTTGGGGAAGATAAAGGGTTTTGTAGCTAGTTTAAGATAAAAATGAAGAAAGGATTGACCCATTCAAGAAAGAGAACACACTGAGAATGTGGCCATCATTAAATTGGCTGTGATTTAGGTAAGTTTGGAGGATTATCAACATGAAAACAGATCTCAAAATATATAGGGTACCTACTCATTTACGTAGGTATTCAAGCCTGTCTTATTTTTAGTTTTTATTATCCTTTGAATTGTTTGTACAGCTGGCAGGATGGAAACTTTTACCTGAACCAACCAAACCTTCTTGTCTGCCCCTCACAGGGTAAAAAGAAGATTTTGTCAAGGTCCAACAGTCCATTAAATTCAGCAGACCTCTTGCAGGTGGAGCCTGTGTGGGACTCCATTACTCACACTTGCCCCACAACAGGATAATTGGGACCTCATTAACGCTCCTTAGGAGAAGGACTTCCAGCCTGGAACCGCTCCAAAACCCAGGATACCTAATTAATAACAGTCAGCGATTCCTGTCTTGTATGAGTGCTGTGAGTCAGGTTCTGAGACTGAAGTAAAGCGTCCAACTATTCCCTTTCCCAGCCTGGACTCATAGAGACATTTGTGGAACAGGTCACATAAGCATAATAAATTTTGGCCCTAAATGAAAATGTGATACACTTAAAGTCCCTTCTAATGACTTGCATGTAAAGACGGTTAATTACATAAATTCAGATTTATGCTGTTATCCAATTCTCATTAAAAATCCATAGTAATAACACGATTTAGTAATGCTTTAACTCTGAAGCCTTTATTTAAGCAGAATGAGAACAAATAACAGGTAGTCATTTCCTCATGACATCCTTGTTTTGCGGAAACAGATTAGCTCAGTAATAAAGTTCGGAAGATCACGGATTTTAGGGTGTGGGGTTGCCTACGCCTTCTGCTCTGCGAAGGGAGGCCTCCCAAGCAGTTTCGCTTTCTACCGGCCGGCAGAGCCGACCATATACGCGGAGAATTTGCTGGCCGGGTGCGGGCAGTCGGACATGGCATCGGACGGGCGTGCCGCTGGCCCGCAGGCTTCTCAGCCGGCGGCGGGCCCTGCAGCAGCGGCGCATGGAAAAGCGGGCGCGCGGGGCTGTCCTCCTACCCCGCGTCCCTCCCATAGGAAGCACGGGGTGGGGGTGTCGTGTTTGGCTGTTTGTTTGTTTCTCCTGTGCCACCAAGGAAACAAAACCGTATTGCTCCCATTTGAATTTTTCTTTACCTGGTCGTCTTCTGCTTAGCAAACAAAACTGAGCTGGCGTTTTGGTGCGGTGCTATACTGTAAAGGCTTTGCCTTTCTCAGCCTGTTCGTGAGCTTCTCTTCTCCCACTCTCTGTCACATGCAGCATTAAAAAATGTAGTTAAAATTCAAACAAAAAACATCTTACATTTCCACTACAAATCTGTACTAACTTTCAGGTACTATACACCAGAGCCAGCATTTGGAACGTACATTTCAAGTAATCTGGGTGATTTTTAAATAAAATTCCAGTTATTTATTCTATGTAGTCATTTACATCATATTTTCAAACAATGTTCCTCTAATTCTTTTGCTCCTCATCTGAGTCACCCTACATGTTAATAGTTAATATAGTAATTGTTAATACAAATATGTTTTACAATCACTAAAGCATACAGATTTCCGTCTGATTCACATATGCACACCCAGAAATATTTGGTAGTCACCCCCTATATTCAAGTCACAGCCAGGACAATGAAATGCAGAGAACAATGTGGTAATGCCTGAGGAAACCTGAAGCTGAATATATTAATCACAGGCTCTAATCAAAATATAAAAGTTTTGCATCGTAGTCTTGCAACCGTATTTTCTTGTTCCTGTCACAGAATCAGCATTACAAAAACATAGTAAGAAAAATGATAAAATAATATGTATGTGTCCATATATTTGACTGTCTATGCATATGAGAAAGTGTTTTTCTCATAATTTCTTCAGTGTTTTTACCATTATTTTTTGTGCGATCTGATGACTCAAAACACAGGTCTTCATTACCAGCTTTGAAAAGGGAGGCCAACTTGCATTCATAAAGAAACTTGGTGGCACTTGTATCTGATTTTGCAAATGGGGAGAGCGTACAAGAATTTAAATGGTGGTAGAGTGAAAGGGAAAGTGAATGCAATGCTTGCAAAGTCAAGACTGGCTATGTTAACATGTTAGCATTTGTAAAAACCTGTTGCATTTGCATGAGAAAACAGCGTACAAAGAAAAATATGATAAGTACTGTGCATTTTTCTCCCTCCAGTCCCCAAGGAGATATTGTCTTTCTTCCATTAACTGCTCCATCTGGGCCGTGAGTCGCCCCAGAGACCGACATCGGTTCAAGATGACAATGTCTGAAGTGGGTGAACAATTTCCTAGGATGTCCCTGGGAAAAAAAAAAAGTTTATTGTTAAAAGTTTAAACGATGCTGAAGCCCTGAACAAAACTGAAATCTTAGTCCTTGGATAATTCACTTTACACTCTTGCAACTGCAGCCCAATCTGCTAAAGACGACTACTGATAACTTTTCCCTACATTTAAATGTTCATAATGTAGGCTATTTGGGACAAAGCTTTCTTCATATTTTCATGTACAGTCTTGGATATTGATTAGAGTAACAGCCTGGAGGGACAATTATTATGTAAATAATAAACAATATTCAAAGGAAACATTGCCACAACTGCTTTATATGGAAAGCACTCATTTCGTGATGATTGGCAGCACGGTGGTAGTATAAAATAAATTATGATGAGTGGTTTAACAAGAAAAATCGAAGTTAATAACATGCATAGTAACAGAGAGTGTAATTTAGGAGAGCTGATGTGTTTCAGAGGGTCACACACAGCTGCATTTTATTTATTAATGCTAGACTTATTGCTACATACAGTGCTAATTAATAATCTCTTGAAGTAATAGGATTAAAACTTGACAAAAATCAGACCAAGTGAGGTTTAAGCCATATTAGTGGTGGCATTTCCTCCTCAGATTTATGACTAATGAGGCAGAAGGGAGCATGGCTTTGTAATTGTTTGTATGTATATGTAATTATATCTGCACTCTTGGAGAGAATGAGAAGGAGATATTCTACAGCAGGTCATTCCAAAAAAGGGGAAAAAGTGGAAAAAGAAAGTGGGGCAGTGGATATTAGCAGTGCCTGTTGACCTTGTCATTTAGCGTTATAACTGACTTCACTGGGAGTGAGAGAAACTGTCATTAAACTATGATCCATGAAATCTCTTAGGCATCTATATAACTTTAACGAGAGATACCTTAAACACTTTAGGCACATATGTCCAATTTAAACATCTGTTTAGCTCAATCCAGTTGCCTGCAATCTGCTTCACCAAAATTTGAAACTATAGTGAAAAAAAGTAAAATACAACAAAACATGCTTTTTTTTTTAAATGAAGTAAAGAATAGAAACAACGTATATGTTTGAAAGTATTGTGTTTGAGGAGATTAAAAGAAAACTGAAAGTTAATTGTTTATCAGTGTTAAATTATTTTCAAGTTGCTGAAAGTGAAAATAAAAAATGGAGGAAAAAATGACACGGGAATTTTGTTAAAATGGTACTTGAAATAAATTAGCACCTTTCTTCTTAGAAAGAAGAAAAAGAGGAAGAGAAAATTTTCCAACTACGTCCATCTACGTATTATTGTATAGGAAACCTTTGCTTTCAACTACTCTGTTTTTAACTACCTTGTGAAATGTTTCAAGCTTTTTTTTTTCTCTAACACCAACTTTTAACAGAAACTGTACAAACAAAACTGAAAAACAGTCAAGCTGATGGCACTAGATGTAGTGAATGTCTTTCTGGTAATTCTGTATTTCTGTCTGATTTCGAGGTGAATCTGACTGAAGCTGTCAGATTCCTTGCATTCATTGCTACAAGGTGATGGCCAGTGCTGTGTCATGATGGTGAGGCAGAGAAGCAGCACCACAAAAACGGGTCTGGAATGAGAAACTGGCCAGTGGCGGTTCTGAGAGAAAATCACAAACCTTCTGCATCCACAAAATTACATCCGTAAGTTTTTGTGTTTTCTTTTTAAACCAACTGGATTTGGGAATTTTTTTTAGTTTGTCTGAGTATTTGGGTGAGGGGAGGGGTTATTTTTGCTTGGCAAGGAAGTATTTCAGGTTCCTTTCTCCATTTTTTTGTAGTGAATCAGAGATGTATTAGCTGTCAAAATCTAGCATTTTTACACAAAGCCTCTTCTCAGGCACAGCTTCTTCTAATGCATCAAGAAGGCCTTACTAAGAATTGTTTCCCTGAGCTCTTCTCTGTCTGGTCTAATGTCCTTCTTTCAACATCAAGATTCCCATTATCAATTAGGTTTGAGCTTTCAACTCCATTATTTATTGTTTCTTTACAGTCCCTTAGAGCTTTTGCAAAATATATTTTCAATATAGAAATTAAACCTTTTATTTAGGAGAGAAGGAAATTATTTAGACAAAGATTAAATGAAGAAAAATTAATTCAGGCATGTGGTGGTCAATAGGAGACCATGCAGATAAGATTAAAGTTAAGAAGGACAAATTTGAGCATTAGCCCCCAAATCTGAAATGTTTACATTTAGGGCAAAATTGCACCAAATATACTTTTAAATAGCTACAGTAGAATTAGAATGGGGGAAAAAAGGGGAAAAAAAGAACATACATGATTGGATACTTTTGGAGAAAAAAAAATTAAAATCTTTTCCTTACTCACCAGACAAAATTCTGGCCAAAGTCCTGCAATTACCTTTGTGATGTGTCTGATTTTGATTGCTGCCTTTTACAGAACGAACTGAGTTAGACAGATGCAGCTGATATTTACGACAGAGAGTTACTGTAAAAAAAAGTGCTCAGAGTCAATGCATGAGAGAAACCTTGGAATCGGAAAACTTATGTCTGGTTGTTCTAGATGCAGAAATGACTAAAGATGATTTCCAGCAGAAGCACTGAGAAAGTTTATATGGTGTAGTGGGTGAGGAATATGTTCAAAACAAGATGGAAATTACATATGCTTAGCCAATGAATATCAAAATCATTATTCAAACGACGATTGCTAGGAAAGCCATGATCATATTTGGAGAATAAAGCACTAGGACATCTTGAATGTGCCTTTCTACAACTACCCATAGTAGTCTGCTTTTCGCTGGCATTTATTTTGACATTTTATCCTGAATATTTCATTAAAAAAGCATTCATCTTCTTTATAGCAATATAAAAATGTACCACAAGTTCCTGTGGGGATTTTGTCACCATTTTCCTCCTAATTTTTGTGACATGTTATCTTTCCAATATAAGATTATTTTTAAAGGCATGATTTAGCATATAGCTTCTATGAAGCCAAAAGTTCCTGAATCTCCCTGTGGACTCAGAGGCACATAGGACAAACGAGCGGAGCCCTCTGTAATGTAATGAAATGAAATTTGTGTAAAGATATTGTCATAGTTATAAACAAATGATGATGACTTTTATTTATATTCTATGTAGTACTTCTGGTAAAAGTGTTTGAAAAGTTGAAGATCTAGAGACATGTCAGTCTTCCTTTTGTTTAATATTTACAAATTGTTCCTCTGTTAGATAAGGCAGACACTCTTCTATTTTTTCCTAGTTGAAAAAGTAGAAGTAATCCACCTTCACTAAAATATTAGAGAGAAACATCGCTTGTTAAGTCTTAATTTATGTGAATATTTTGCATAGCTTTAGGAGATATGACTAGGATTCATCAAAAGAAACTAGCAGAGAACATGTTCAATACAAGGACTTAATTCTTCACATAATGAGCAATTAGAGCTGTAGAAGCTTTTGCTCAGAATGCTGTGAGAGTTAAGAGCCAACATAGGTTTGAAACCCACCTGACAATTCCATGAAGGGAAAAACCCACTTGAGGGTCATTAAAAACAATCGAGGTACTTTCAAGTGTCTCAGGGAAGTCCCCTGAACTGTAGCTTTTCAGGGAATAGGAGAATATTTGGTGGCTGTATTGCCCTTGTCTTGTCCTCATATTCTTCCCTAGGTAGCCATGAGTAACCACTGCCAATGACAAGACACCAACTAGATTAACTGTTGATCACACAAAGTGCTTTTCCCCTTACTATCTTAGGAATGGTAAATTCTTAGCTCATAATAGAATTGAAATAGTATATCTGCTAAAATTAACAAAAAAGAATGTTCTGCGGTTGTAAATAAGCTAAAAGTTGTGTTCATGCTTTAGGGGAAAGCAGTCATTTGTTAATGAACAAGTAAATATCCCAAAGTTGAACAGTATTCTCTAGAATCACTTCTAGAATGAGTTTAGCCTACTAGGTTCTTTTATTTTCTATGTATGTAGCACTTAAAATTCAGCATGCACTCTATGTTGCTCAGTTAGATTGATAATATAAATCACTGGTTTCTTTTTTTCAATTTCCCTCCTGGATTGATGCCCCCAAGAACACCAACAGCAAATAGACATGGGAATTTAAAATTTCATTTCTCAGAAATGGAACTTTTGAAATTCACTTGCTATGAAAATTAATGTTAATTAATATTTTTGATAATGCAAAAGAGCTTATTTAAGAATTAGTTTTTTCCATTCAGCAATTAATGCAGCAATTAATGAAAGTAGAAAGTTCCTACAAGGATACTGGAAGCCATGAGACACTTATTCTACTAAATTAATCTGACCTGTTAAATTGAAGAATGTTAGAAATCCATTTTAATCCAGTGCTAACACTGTGGGAACAGTTCTGATGACTATTTGATAATATGCCATGGGGTTATCATTACTTTGTAAGTCTTGCAAAGTGTAAGATACGTTTTCTTTCATTTTTGTAAGGAGAAAACTCACAGGAAAAGTCCTTAATTACAGATTACATGATTTTCGTTATTCAAGGTAAAGGCATGCTTTGATCTTCTGTTCTGGAGAGGATGTGACTTATGATCCCCCCCAAAAAATGCTGAAATCTTTTTTTTTTCCTCTTTCTGCTCCTGTGAATATGAAGTCTATAGATGGTTTTATCCCTACATGTGAATCCAGACTTAGTTGTTCAATGTTATCGAGACAATCAGGAGAAGGAAACAGCCAGAGGAGTAAATACAAAGTCAAAGTCTGAAAGCTTTTAACTTTAATATAAGCATGAGCACAAACCCATGTCTTATTGGGGTAGCTCTATCACAGGGTCCCAAAGAACTCTAGGTTTCTTGGTGATGTGTGGTCTACTTATTTGTTTCATTTGATGACAGAAAAATCTTTAATTTTCTCTGCTCCAGTGCTCAGCTTGTCTTCCACTTCAAGAGGAGAATTTTTTTTTTTTTTTAATACATAATCCACATGTGCCTGGCAATACTTCTGGGCAGATAAGCCCAAGAAAACCCAAGAAAGAGGAGGCAGGGACCCACCACAACAGACATATCCATCTGGAGACGCTTTTGGGGCAGTGGCAAGTTGCGGCACCCCCCCCCCCGCCCCGCCATCCCCCCCACCGTCCCACTCCCCAGAGGAAGGCTGATACTGTTGACCTTGGGGCCAGGAGGGCACCTGGGGGTGAGCGTGACACCAGGCAAAAGTGTTATGCTCTGAGCAGATTTCCTTATATAATGATTTCATTTAGATTATTGTCCTGGTTTCGGCTGGGATAGAGTTAATTGTCTGCCTAGCAGCTGGTACAGCGCTGTGTTTTGGGTTAGTATGAGAAGGTGGTTGGTAACACCCTGATGTTTTCAGTTGTGCTGAGTCGTGTTTAGACTCAGTCAAGGACTTTTCAGTTTCTCCTGCCCAGCCAGCAAGAAGGCTGGAGGGGCACA
>JAVKLA010000007.1:16284831-16314338 GCA_034782735.1 Sagittarius serpentarius | reverse complement strand
TGGAGGGGCACAGGGAAGCTGGGAGGGGAGACAGCCGGGACAGCTGACCCAAACTGGCCAGAGGGGTATTCCATACCCTGGGACGTCATGGCCAGCTTGGTGCGGGGGGAGGAGCGCAGCTTGGGTGTCGGTCGGCGAGTGGTGAGCAATTGCATTGTGCATTGCTTGTTTTGTGTATTCCAGTCCTTTTATTGTCACTTTCTTGTTGTTATTAGTGTCATTGTTAATTTCTTCCTTTCTGTTCTATTCAACTGTTCTTATCTCAACCCACGAACTTTATTTTTCCGATTCTCTCCCCCATCCCTCTGGGTGGGGCGGAGGCGAGTGAGCGGCTGAGTGGTGCTGAGTTGCTGGCTGGGGTTAAACCACGACAATTATTAATGAGGCTTTTCTTTCCAATTAGGACTATTAGCTGCTTTAAACACAAACTGGACAAGCAATGAGTTCTTGGCTCCATACATTTGGTGTGTCCCCTTTTGCACGTGACAGGATATCGAACGTTAGAAGTCCAACACTAGGTACCCAATATTGATCCTTATTCACAGATGGGAAAACAGTAAAATTGTGTCCAAAGTCATACCAAGAGTTTGTACTAAATTTAGAATTAGAGATTGCTACTTCACTCTACCTCATTTCTTTAGAGGTTGTATTTAAATATAGTCCTAAAATGCAGGATGATGTAAAAATAATACTTTTAAATAATAAAAGGGAACCTATTTTCCTTGATCCCTTTGTTTTTTTTAAGAAAAAGATTAAAGCAATCAATATTTTTACTGGAAGGGCAGAATGACAGAAATTATAAAGCAGAAATCAAATTTAACAGTGGTGGTTCTTCATCACAGCATTCAATGCTGTTAAGCATAAAGATACGTGAGAGGCCTGAATGGGAAAACAAGATTAATAATTACAAAGGTTCAAAATACCCCCTCACAATTGGAAAAAACGTATGATCAGCTGCTTATATCAGGAACTTTTCATTCCACACCGATGTGACCAGTACTAAGCAAAGCATTAAATATGAGGTTCACAGTATAGAGAACTTCTATTCTGAGTGCATACTCAAAATACTGTTTTTCTTGTTTAGTGCAAGCAGACCAGCACAAACCAAGATGTTTCCACACACAGAGGAGAAGAGGAACCGAACAGAAATTACATCCAGTTTCACAGCATAAAAGCCTCTCACACTCCGGAGAAGCACGGAAGAGGAATCTAGTTCTGTCACTCAAATCACAGGGCTGAAAACCAGGGCTGTCCCCCACACCGACCTTCACTGGGATATCGATGTACGTAGCAGATGGCCACTATCAGCATGTGCTGTACAGTTCTGACACTTCACAATAAACGCAGGTGCCAAATGCCAACCCTCTGTGCTAGTTCTAGGCAGATTTGGCCTCTGGGAGTGATCCTGATTTTCTCCAGTCGGAAGAGTCAGCGCCAGTAGTTTCAGCTGAGTTATCACCAGAGACTTGGTGTGAAACCAACCTTCTTCTTTGTTCATTAGGGGAATTTCAGCTGAGCATTAAAATGTCATCATTCTCAAAAAGTGAACTGAGCTCTTTACTCTTTGCAACTTCAGAGCTCTTAAACACAATTGTCCAAAATGTTTAGTTGCATTTTACCTGAAATCAGCTATTACTATTTTCCACAAATGTTCTAGCAGAACTGGTGATAATTTGATAGAGTAATTCAATACTTAAACTTTGCCGTACATTTAGTATGATCACAAGCTGCTTCTTCAACCCACGTTGACCAATTTTTTTCACAATGTGCAAGATAATCATGTCAGAATTAAGAGGGAAATTATCATCAGTGATACTCTCAGCACTATGAAAGAGGGTTTCCTTTACAAGAAGGAAATACAGCTTTTCGGTTTTGTACCTCTCTATTTTATCATAGTGGTCTTTTTTTCCACTGATTTTGATTTTTGATCCTTATCTTGAAAACTTGTAAATGATAAGAATTTTGGTTACATGAATTACTCCCTCTAGAACTTCTGAAGCACAAAAAGTTAGTGATAGTTCTGAATGCCTTTTGAAATATGGTAAGATCCAAAATTAACTGTAATTTCAGTACGCTTAATCACACATGTAATTACTATCAGGAAAAGTAAAAGTCGGTAACTATTTTGATAGATGTCTTGATAACAGTTTTCATTAAAATATTATGAAAAATCCTGTTCTTGTCTTCGAAACATAAGCTTTCAAACAGTTATGTTTCCCAGTACTCTTGATCCCAAATTTTATTTAAAATACATTCAAATATTTTAGCCAACTCTAATCCCAGTCCAATGATGTGCACTGCTTACATAGAATCATAGAATCATAGAACGGCTTGGGCTGGAAGGGACCATCAAAGGTCATCAAGTCCAACCCCCCTCATGCATAAATGTTTGCAGAATTAGGACCTTATTATGAATTATGCATGTAAAATATATTTGCTTTCTATTTTTTCTTTTTTTTCCCCCAGAAATATATGTATCTATAGTTTGAATGTATAAAGAAAAGGAATAGTAACAGTTTGACACAGCCCCTGAAATAAATGAGTTGTTCACGTTATTTAAATTACAGATGAACAGGTTCATTCCATGGGTTCCTGCCATTTCTCCTGCTTCCCAGGAACATCTATTCACAAACCTGTTCTCTCACTAATTAAAAGGCAATGAAGTCTGAACGCCCTGATTGTGTGCTGATTACTGAGCCCTTACTCCATGGCTCTAGTTCCTGGATGGCCTTCAAATACCTGTTCTGCCCAGCGTTATGAAGTGAAGCTTTGTTGTCTTTTGTCATACGCAAACGGATAGATTTAGCAATTCTAAAGGAATTTAAAAGAAAATTTCTCCAAATAGATTTCTAAAAGTGTTACTTAGTCTTTAAATCATGTTTGAAGAATCATCTGGGACACAATTTTCGAGGAAGATATATAAAGATTATGATATGGCAAGTGACTTGTTAGTAATTAATAATTAGTATTTCTTATTGAAATAAGCTTACCAAGAAAACTTGTGTCCTGCCCCTCTTGTAGCTCTCTCCTTGTTCTCCACTATGCATGCTTTACTGTCACTTAATCTTGCCTCTGATGACCTTCCTGTACGTGTGCCGCTAGGAGCAGTATTTACAGCTCAGCTCTACTGAAGTGCAAGAAGTAATTTGCATGATTCTGGTCCTTTCTTTTATGGTCTGTAGCACTGTGGGCAAAATCAGGCCACAGCTACTGAAGTCGTTGACCAGTGTTATCATGGTAATAGTAATAATAATGGTAGTCCTCCAAGATCTCAGAATGAAAACCAAGTTTCAAGGTTTTGTGGTGGCTGAATTAACAGTATTTGTTTATCTTAGAAAAGCAGAATGCAAAGGAGCTGTAGCTGGCTAACAATTCAGCCCTATCTCACACTGCATTTTCTCTATAACCCAGTACATTTACCCTGTTTTTCTATCCTTTGCATTTCAAGAAATGTCAGAAGCTTGCCTGCTAATGAAAGTACAGTGCTGCTTGCTTCAGATGTGTAATTCTCAAATAAATCGCTCAGCCAGGGAGTACAGAGGTTTCACTTGGATTCAGCATTGCACAGCTGTGACCTGTGGATGGGTGTCAGGGATACAGTGATGCAAGTGGACCCAAACCTGGCCAGAAGTGGGGGATGCTCCGCACATCACTGTCACCTTGGATATGTGCTCCAGGCAAAGCCTTAACTGTCCTGTTTCCTCTCCAGTCCAGCTGTTTTCTGGTGAGTAAGTTGATGTGCATAGAGCTGGCCTCCTCCATAAAACACTCCGAGATGTCATGCCTTATGCAGTATTCATCTCTGGCCCAAAAGGACAAAACATTTCAGGTTCCAGCCTCCTGAAAGACAGGAAAGGAAAGGAAAGAAAAACTTTGGCTCACTTTGTGAACAGGTTAACAAGAACTAAGGTATTTGTAATTCATTTTCTGTTTCACTCCTACTAAATACAAGGCTCACTTTGGGTTTCTGGCCAATGCATTCAGGAGTCCCTTGGCCATCACAGTCTAAGGAAACTTGCTGTCAGACTCCACAATTTGCCAAACCTGGGCAAAAGCAAACCTACTGTATAATGTGCGCCCTTGACAGAAGTAAGCCAGAGTTTTCTTCTCCTTTGGTTTTAGCTAAACTTTTTTTGGTCTGCCAGTGATGTTTATAGAAATTATGAAATAGACAAAAAATAATCAGCAGCCTCACAGATGATTAATAGTGATAGTCTAAAAAAAAATTAAAAATAAATAATCCAGCTCGCCTCTCCTTTCACTTCTAGTACTTTCCCATTAGTATTTCAGGAAACTTCAATTTATGACTATAAAGGATTGGAGAATTCTTGCAGATGTCAGCATAATTCATTTTTATAGTTTGCTGTGCTCTTGTGGTCACTATGTTGACTCTCTCCATCATAAGTAGATACTTGATTCTTGCCTTTATTCCCATCACGTGTTCCCACTCTTTCTTTTCTTTCTGTACTAATACACAGCCCCGGTTTACTCAGTCATTCCTCATTCTAGGTAGTAGCTTGCCAGGACTTAGTCAGGGCTGGAGTTATAGCATATGATAGCTTCAGGAGTCTAGAGCTGAATATCTGGATTTTACCCTGGCTATTCCAGCAATTAAAACTCATCTTTTTAGCATCTGCAGTTCTTCTGTCTGTGACTTAATTAGAAATTCATTTCACATATAATTTCACATCTTTTAAATATGTTCTCTGCCTGTAAATTACAGGTTTAAAATATTTCAGGTTTTGTTTCCTTCTTTCCCCAAATGTCCTTTTGAGCTGAAAAGACTTTTGTCCAGAAATCTGGTCCAAGAAGAGAAGGGCCAATTGCACTAACAGGTAAATCTATGCAATGTTGTCTTTTCAAGGAATGTTCTGTGGAATCTGAAACGGGTGCACTACTGAATCCCTCTCACCTTCTCTAGCATCCGTACCGCCCATTGTTGTGGGTCACAGAGACCACAAGTCAGGGTTTGAGGAGAATAATAGGAAGTAGCAGATGAAAGGAATTTGATTTCTGCTCTCATGTGAAGGAGGAAAATCTCTACTTGGAGGAAGTTGTCTGTAAATGGATACGGACAATATAATCTGGGTTGGCATGGCTTCACCTCTTATTAAATTATATGATATTTAACTGTATATTGGAACAGGTCTTACTCCTTCTCTACTAAAACAATAAATGTGTCTACAATCTACGAAATGTCCTAGAAGAAGAATTAATAATTTTTTTCCAACAACAAAATAGTAATGTCCAGTGGGATATGTTCTTCTCAAGCGTGTTAAAAGTCTTTGCCAGATGCTTTATTCCTTTAACATTTGCAAAGTTTTTGTTTCTGTTCTCATGAGTTCTGCTGTTTTGTTTAATGCTGGAAAGGGTAAATGTTGGTGCAAACTCATTTGCATCAAAAATACCAAGCTGATCGCAAAGTAATCTAAGAACAAATACCCAAGACTCCAGAACACATATTTAGGCATATTCTGGTTTAGTGCATATTAAATGATAACCCAAACCATATTCTTGTATCTAAGAACATATCCTAGTAGTTAAGGGGTTACCTAATTTTGTTAAGAAGTTTGGGAATTTTTTATTTTTCAATTCATTGTTGACTGAGTTGGAAGGTAATTTACTTCTAACTCTCTAAGTATGGTTTTACTTAATTGAAAGTAACGTGAACATGAAGCAAGACCTTTACCATGACATGGTAAGAAAGTCTGAATCAAGCAGCTTTCCTAGATGAAATGAAATGTTATGGCTGGTTCAGTAAAAGTAGTAAGCTTACAAAAGAAATGATACTCAAATATAAAAAAGTATAACTAGTTTAGGGACAAGGAGAGCAAAGAGATATAAAATGTAGAGCAATCTGATAGAGTTATCTAGAGATGGCAGGCTCCTGTGAGCCTACCACACGAAGTAGGAGAGAGAGGCAGCAGATAGCTCTGTGACCAGTCTTGGTCCCGTCTGCACGATGTGCCTGTTCTGACAGAGCATAAAGTTACTTGCTCAAGAGTAAGATGAAAACGGGTCGCTTCTGTCTCCAGAATAACCGTCTTCTCCTGAGGGGAGGTATTCCACTGTAAGGACACAAATGTGTACCTTGAGAGCTCCTCTTGTTTATTTTTCTTGCCAAACACCTCAACCACAGAACCATTCTTTCTTCCTCTTGCTTGCTTGTTACGTTCACAGGCGAGGGTTGTATGGAGAGTTTCAGTGAGGATTCAAGCTGCGTGGGGCTCAGAAGGACTTTCGTGTTCTCCGTGTTTGGGGAATCCAGACGGTTTGAGCTCCTCAAGCAAAAGAGAGAAAGTTTGCTCCAGAGTAACTTTAAAGGAAGCAGAATGGCATATAGTTAAAATGGCAGACCATTATATTTACACGTGTAGGACCAGATTTTTGAAGGCATTTTTGCAACTGGAATTCAAACAAAATGCCAAGGCAGAGTAAGAGTCAGGTGCTTCTTACCACTCTTTTCGATGGGGGTTAAGTGCTTTTCAAAACTAAATTTCATTAAGTGCTTGTTTGCATCACCTTAAAATAAAAAGGAAAAAAAAAAAGGAAAACCAGAATAAGACTTCACGTCAAATCCAAAAAGTTGTCTCTTTGCAGTCATTCCTGTTGACACCCTCTTAACAAAGCTGGGCTGGAAGTGATCCAGTCCAGCTTGCTGGGGCTGATTACCAAGAATAAGCACCAGCTGTCCCCACTCTTTTAATGCCTCCTCACTTGTAGCTGGGCTCTCCTTGCTCTGCCTGGCTTGGGCCTCAGGGAGTGCCCCCTCAGCTGCCCCAGGGACCCACCTACCACCCTGCCAGGGGCCCTGGTGACTCTCCCTCTCCTTGTCTTTGCATTGCCACGATGTCTGCTGAGCCCCAGTCCACCTCCATGACTTGAAAACTCTGCGTAGCGAGGGTCTCTTGACATAACGTGAGGCTTGCTCCTGGTGAAGGCAGAGGTAATCCTTGTTACTGAGCTTTCTGGGAGAGGATGGAGGCTACTTCAGTCCGTCAGGGTAAGCTGCTCTTCATCACAATCGTAGGGTATGTGTAAGTGAGTGGATATGGTATTTTCTTATTTAACATCTTAGAAGTTTTTTTATGAAGCTAATATTTTATTCTAACTTGATACTCTAAATTCGCGTAAAGAATATTCTTCTGCACCTTATTCCTTGGTTCAAATTCTTCTCTGTTAAATCAGTGTAACAGACTTACGAGGACTTTACTCCTTTTTTTTAATCATTTTATTTGTAAAACCACCCTGTTTAATTATTTATATTTCAAGTTAATAGAATCATTTTAGGGATTTTGGCCCCTTTGTTTACTTTATGCAGGGACTGGGAATATAAAACAGTTAAAATAATCAGTGAATTATGTGTGTAGCGATATAATAGTCCTTGTTTATTTGTCCCATATTTTATAATATTCAAAGCTGGTTTTTAGTCTTATTTTTCCAAAGATAGTAATGGAAATTGAGCACAAAAATGTGATAAGCTTTTCTGAGGTGATGGGCACGGCACCTTGTCAATAAGCTTAAGCACAGGTAAAACCAGAGGTTACTAGTTTGGGATACTCTACATATGGATTTAGGGAACTCGTTTCCCATTTTAGACAGCTGTCAGCATCTTGGCCAAAAGTTATATTTCAGCAAATTAGTTAAAATAATTTCCTTCAAATGCTTCAGTTCATTTATTAAAACAAATGTGTTGCGTCTCTGGTATTTGTGTATGCTTAAAAATGCTGTATCATTGTAAGCCCTTATGTTATTACCAGGCTTACTAAATGGCATAGCCAGTATTGGTGACGAAACGAAATTGTGGTGAAACAAGGTCAGTAGTCTTCTTTTGAAAGGTGTGGCACGGGATCAGAGTTCACCTATTAAATCCTTTGCTCTGAATGATCAATTGACGCACAGGATTTCAGCATCATGCTTTGTCCTCAGAAAGTAATGGACAGCCTTGACCTAGGAATATTTCACTGAACCTTTCATTTTCATGGCTCACTACTGAAACTTATAATGGAGATATCTTTCTTCTTTGTTACTAAGGCTTTGCTGGCAGAAACATGTCTTATTTTGCTTCTGTTTTTAAAGACTGAGAAATCAGTCTTTAATATGCTTCTAAATTCAAATTTAAATTACTACTTTGTTCCATGGATGTCCATTACAACCTTTGGGGCAACAATATGTTCATGTTCTGCTGCTTGAACCTCTGCTGCTGAAATCTCTTCTACTGAGCATCCACTATTACAATGGACTTCTGCAAGAATCTGTTGATTGACTCGGTTTGCTGGATTGAAGCCTTGGAAGTATATCTTTGTGTGTCGTGGACAAGTCCAGTTAACTGTAGAGGCTTACAGTCTTATGTTTGGACTTACCTCGGTAGTCATGATTGCACATGTTATTCTTTAGTTCCGTTTCCTAAAAGAATTGTGTGTGTGGAGCAGCTGTGCATCTCATTCTAGAAGGTACTGAATTTTACTAGTGAATAGAGTTTACATATGCCTAGAAAGCTGAGAAGATAATAATGATATTTCAGTGTTAGAAGAACGTTTCCCTCTTCTGTAATTGCAAGGCTATTAGATGTAGATTTATTATACCATTTAAGTATGAATCTTGTATCGGCAAAGTGATACAGAAAAGTGGAAAGCTAGGTCGATTCAGGAGCGTACTAGAGCACAATTGTGATTCACACCAGTAAAATGACCCTTTCAGTGCCTAATTCAGACAGGACCAAAAGCAAATCTGTGCTAACTGCTCACCTGGCACAGATTTAACTCCCCACTCCATACTTGCTAAGCAAAGGCCAGTATATTAGCATGAGCTGGCATATAGGCACGTGTAGTGCTGCTAACTTTCAGATGAAAAGAGTAGCCCTTTGAAAGTTGACCTTATAGTGCACCTTTAAGCAGAAGTAACTTTTTCTCTTACCTGCTGCGTGTTCTTAAGAAACACAATTGCTTTGAATTAATTAACAATGAATGACAGAATGGCTGAGGTTGGAAAGGACATCTGGAGGGCATTTTGTCCCCCCCTGCTCAAGTAGGGCCACCCGGTGTGGGTTTCCCAAGGCCCTGAATACCTCCAAGGATGGAGACTCCACAGCCTCCCTGGGCAACCTGTGCCAGCCCGCAGTTGTCCTCACAGACAAAAAAAAAAAAATGTTTCCTTATGTTCAGAGGAAGCCTCCTGCGTTTCAGTTTGTGCCCATTGCCTCTGGTCCTGCCACTGGGCACCTCTGAAAAGAGCCTGGCTCTGACTTTGGTACACCCTCCCTTCAGGTATACGTACACATTGATGAGATGCCTCCCTTTCCAGGGAGCACATTTAAAGCAGCTTTGGGTAAAGGTGTGGTGGTGTTCAGATAATCATTCCTGCACAAGAAGAATTAAAAAAAAAATCAAAACAAACAAACAAACCCCAAAACCCCACCACCAAACCAAAACATTTTTTAATTAAAAAGCCCTTCAATTAAAGTTTAAGAATATGTTTCATTTATTAGCTTCTCAGGAACCGTTTTTTTACCTTTTCACCCTGCAAAAACACCAGGGTACTATTACCCTTCCCAAGTAGCGTGACTCTTAAATCCACAAAGGACTTTAAAGATTGATTACTTTTATAGCTAATATTTTTTGTATGGGTATTCACATGATGCGATTTCTTTCTGTCGAGTTTATCACAAAACAAATTTTGCTAACCTGATTACTCGTAGGAAATGAATAAAACAGTTTAGATATTCCACTGAAGTGGATGCATTGCTTTTATTTAAATGAGTATTTATAAATACATTTTTATAATATTTACCATCTTGCAATTCTTAGAACTCAGAAATGAACTTTTTAATCTGCAGTAGCTATTATATGAGTCTGAATGATTGAAATACTGTGATGATTTTACAGCCACAATATTAGAAAACATAACCAATCATTCCTCAGAGTGAAACTTGATTTTCTGGAATGTTAGATATTTGTCTGGACCCTAGTTGGAATTTACAGACTATAATTTTTCTCCAAAATAATTTGTTTGTGCTCAGTATAAACAGCTTATTAGGAGCCTCTCTCAGCATCCGTGATGAGTTAAACCTAAAACCAGGCAATATTGTGCCAGGCTGATAACCTGCGTGCTTGTGTTCACGTTGCTAGATGTGTTTGAGTGCAGTGATATCTCCTTGTGGGCAAGGCTGTGGTAGACCTTCCCTGCACAGAATTTATAGAGGAGATAAATCTATGCCTTGAGTTTTCTTCTCTAGAGTTTGCACTGTTTGTATGCTTGTATGTAAATGGTGTATATGGGTGTTCAGTGTGATCCTGGGTGGATGTCAAATACTTGATTCCAAGGGTAGAAATAACACTGTGCATCCACATCAAATTGCCGCCTTAATTTTGAGTGTCTGGAGTCTTTTTAATTAAGCTAAACCCTATGACATGCCCCTTGCTTAAAACTAAGAAAAAACAGTTCTTAAAGCTTGATTCTTCCTCTGAATTTCATCACGTTTTTTTCCTCAAAGACATGACTACTGTCTTGGTGTCGGTATTTTGTCTGGCAAGGGTTCACCTCTTGTAGGGGAGCATAGATCACCTAGTTCGACTGTTCAGAGGGGGCACCTGGCACCACTCCCAATGTGCAAGGTGAGGAAAGAGGCCCGAGAAAATACATTCACGAAGGCGAGGAAGATGGATTTTGTACTGCCTGAGCTGCTGACTCAGCCCCCTAAGGATGCTTAAAACGTGGGTGTAGCACTTGCTGGAATTCAAGGCACAGTGCTTAAAAGGCTCTGGCAGGTCCTTTACCCTTTAAAGAGCAGTCACTACGTTGGATGGACATGAAAAAGATCATACCAGCTGAAAGTGCTCCTGATCAACATTTTTTAAACCTGAAGTTGCTTACTCGGCCAGCTAATAAAATACCAGTAACATTCTGAAATAATGAAATATTTTATTAGCCAAGGCTCAGCAGAATTGCCTCAGTGCTATTAAAAATATTTATAAAATGAATTTGAAGGGCATCGTGGCTCATTAATGTCATCGCTCCTGACATATTATCAGGACACCATACTACAATCTAACGTTACTTAGCAAAAACTATCAGCTAATGCCAGGACTAGAGAACTTACTTCCTTTTAGCAGGCTTTGTGCAGTTATTTAGGTGAGTTGACTTCAGAGAATAAGAAAAGGACAGCTTACTCTAGAAATGTATAATTCTTTTTATTTTCTGTATGTACTAACGTGTTTTAAATAAGAAGAGAAAGAAAAGATCTGTTAAATGTGGCAAGGAGGAGCATATAAAAACATTAATTCTATTGGTCTGATGACCAAGGACATTTTAAAAGTGTTAAATGGAAATTTATGCGTATTTATTGAGCTTTACTTCCCAAAAATTTCATGGTATTATGCTCACCATAGTAGAACATATTATTCACCTTGCAGATTTTCTACATTATTTCCTTGTGTGGTATCTGATTATACTTCAGGAAAATAATACAGAGGGAAAAATAGCGTTCTATGGGAAAGCATATGTTAGACCAGAAAACAGGGGGTGTTTTCCTCCTTTTTGCTTGTTTTGTTTTCCCCTCTTTGTCTTGCAGTTTTCTGGCACATCCTCAGAATCTGCACCTCTGGCTGCACAGGCATGTCCCGTTTCAGAATACTTAGTCAGCACAAAATTAGTCACTTCTTGTTATTACTGTGCTGGGGCAGCTTTCTGCCGAACACGGGCACCAAAACAACCTGGCACAGGGCAGGGGACGTGCCAGATCCGGGGGAAAATGCTCACAGCAGCCAGGAGGAGGTTTTGGTGCTGCGGCTGGGTTGGCTTTGGCAGAGCTGCGCCCTCGGTCCGTGACCTGGGGGAGTCTCTGAACACCTCTCTGGAGACCCCTTAACCAGGGCTGAAACGTCGCAGAGATTATGCTGGAGATACTATATCTTCTGGAATGATTTTGGGCTTCGTTTTGCTGCTGCTATTAACGTAGAGGATTTTTTCCCAGGAGGGGAATATTTCACTTCGGCAGGATTATCAGTTTGAAGGAGCGTTGCTTCACACAAGTGGTCCTGTTTAAATAAACTGTGTTTGACAGCGAAGGCTACGGTGCGCTCCTGTGCTTCCCGAGACTGCACAAGGATAGATCTGTCTCGGCTATTTCCAGTTCTTCCTGTCAGATTAATTTCAAGGAGTCAGGAGCATTAACAACTCCTTCCCTTGAAGAGCGCTGGCAAGGATTTCTGTCTCTCCCCCTCTTCCATGCCTTTAATCATACCCTAGGCCCTGGAAGAAGCTTCTAGACCGTTAATGCTGTGCTCATATAACAAACTGATAGTATCCCTGAGTTACCTATGCAACAGAGAGGAGGGGACAAGGCGCGTGGGATAACGGAGCCTTCAGCTGTGGTGACATCTCCTGTACTATGTGGAGGAAAGGGACGTTTTTCACCAAAGGTAGGGACTTCATGGAGGTATGGAGGGGAGGGCAAAGAAAGGAGGAAGCAGAGCTCGGAGTCACAGGTTGCAAGAGGTTGCTGAGTGGGGCATCAAGCTTTTAAACATAGGAATTAATCCGTTTCTAAGACTTAATGCCAACCCCCCAAAAAAATGTCGACTGCATATCAGTGTGCTTGCCTCTTCTGGAGATCAGAACTCTGCCAGAAACTCATCCAAAGAATACATAATTTTTCCCATTATTTTGGACTCTCCTATTATGTGCAGACTTGCATGTAGACTGACCAAGAAGGTTGGTCATAAGCTGTGTATTCATGGGAACATTTGTCATGCTGTTAAATAGTAACCTGTACTGTGAAAGAGGCTTTATTTGAATTAGGTCCATACGTGTTAACTAAAACTGGATGTTCTTTCTGTATATATTTAAAAATCTACTATATATCAAATGTTTTATAAATTACCAAGTATTTTGAAAGAACTCTCTTGTTTTGTGCAAAGTTATTTTGCTGACTCCCTCCTATCCAAGGTGTTCCTATGCTGATAGCATCTTGTTCTCTTAAGTGGATTTCTTGTAAAAAGATTATGTCAGCTTTTTCTGTTTCAACAATTTTTTGTGGTTATAACTTCAAGCCATTTATGTTCCCCATTACGAATTCAATTATTTGATTTGCCATCATTCACCTCTGTAATATTTGACCATTTGATATACTGTACAATGTCATTGCCAAGATTTAACATAACTATAAAAAGACTAGCATATTCTAAAGCTATTTTGCTTGGAGACGTTGGTTTTCAAAGAAGTTAATATATCAATATAACCCTAAGAAACCTACTAAAACACTTTGTGTATTTTGACACTATCTTTAGCCCTGTTTCTCATTAACAGGCTCTGTTGGTTTCTTATATTGCCAATGAATTACTTATCAATAAAAATAACAGAATTAAAATATTTACGATAAAAAGGAAAGAAGGAAGGTTGAAGTAATAGTGATAGTTGACACAGTGGTGGATAAACTGGTATCATAAGAAAGACTGGCAGGGTGAGAATTTTTCTTTCCTTTCATGGTATGCAGATGAGGCTAAACTGGTACAAAAAAATAAAATTGGATGTTGGGTTTTTTTTTTTTTTTTTGGCCTTGAAAAATTCTGTTACTGACCAGTCATCATATCCAAACTTTCCTGGCTGATGGAATCTGACAAGATCGCAGCCTATGGGGATATGGCTGAAGGCCAGTAATTTTTTTTTTATTCTTGTCAGGCATACTCAAAAGGGTAAGGCCATCTGCTTTCCAGCAATTAGATACTCCCCTTTCAATTGTAATATACTGCGAGTCAGATAATTTATTCATCCCAGGGTAAACGTATACACTTGCAGTATGGTGGAAATGAAGAGAACTAAGCCTGGCAGAGGAATAAATAGCTCCGTTGTCCCTTGTCCAGTCCACGCAGGTCCCCGGCAGCTCACCCGTGCTGTACTCCCGAATGAGCGCCCCTTCACACCTCCCTTCTGCTTTGGCATATAAAAGAAAGCTATCGTTGCCCAGGTACTGGAGGATCTCTGAAGGTCATGGTTATTTGGTTTAAATGTTTTCAGTAGTCCGTGAAGACCTAGGTAGATGGTGGGATTCAGGGTGGTGTGACCGGTAACGGCGAAAGGAATACAAAGCAGAGACGGCGCAACCAGTTTGCGAGAAAGTAGAGTATCGAGGAAACTAAATTAGACAAACAGAAAAGTGGACCAATAAAGTGAATAAAGGAGACTTTTGTAGTTAACAGCGGTGCCCAGCAAATAAGATTTGTTGCTAGCAAAAAGCCACAGCCTTTGCATGAAAAAAAGGCAGGCTCTCGACACAGTAAGTGACCGTGTCCTCGCCTGCAGGCGCTGGCTCCAGCAGCGCTGTGGGTGGGTGGGTGCTCAGGGGCTGCAAAGATGCTTGTACGGGTTGCAGACCTCCCCTGGGCACTGGGAAGAGGGAAGACAGAGCTAAGTCCACACGCACCTGCGAGTGAGGAGGCAGGGACCCACCACAACCCTGCATCCATCTGGAGAAGCCCTCAGGGGGGTGGTGGTTTGCTGCAACCCTCCCACCCACACCCTCCTGGTGGAAGGCTGGTGGCGTCAACCTTGGGGCCAGGAGGGCACCTGGAGGGTGAGCGTGACACCAGGAGAAAGTGGTGGCTATTAGTAAGTTTTCTCGTATAATGATTTAAGTTGTTATGACTGAGGCTTTTCTTTACCAATTAGGATGTGCGGTGTTGATAGTATTGTAACTGGACTAACAATTACTGCTTGATGTATTTTGATTAGGCTGCTGAAGCATGAATTGGGCAAACAGCAAATTCTTGGCTCCATGTTTATGGTATTTGCTTTTTTCCCCTAATAAGGTTTTGAGTGCAACCAGTGGAAGAACTGCCTCCTTTGCTGGAAGTTAATTCTATGTGAGAATGAAAGCTTTGACTGACTTTGAACAACTTAGTGTAGGAAGAGCCAGATTTAAAGATCTCATGCTACCAACAGACGAAAGAAAAAAGTCTTGTGAATATTAATGAAGTCCCCAGAAGAAAGCTCTCTGTCCTCTTAGCTCTATTTCTATATAAATGGTAATTATACAATTGTTAAAGTGTGAGAGGTCAATTAAAAATTTCTCTGGAGAAAACCTCTGGTTCCAAGTTCTTTCTTCAAGATTTGGACAAATCTGATCGGAAGTCTCTGGCTGACAATATACTTTGTAATAGTAAAATAAAAGAAAATGTCATAGTTGATCTACTTCGAATGTTGGAGAGACTGAGAATAGTTTATCCCACTTAAATTAAAAATGTGAGAATTTTGTCTTGTATTTGACAGTTTGTCCCAATTACAGTGTGTAACTTTCATGAACACACATTGATCAAATTTCACTTGTTGGAACTGGTTTTAGAAAATATGTATCCCATATATATATACACAACTACTCCTAGAAATCGGTCTTAAGCTATCATTCACATGAATATGGTAGGAGATATTGAAGAAGTGAGTCAGAAACTAAAAATATCACAGGGCATTGATCAGAATTAAGAAGATCAGTTCCAACAGAGCAGGTCCTAGAAATCAGAGTGCTCCTGGGAGAAATTAGAAATACTTGGTCATCACAGAAGTCAATATGCTAGACCCTGTGCTTGTGCAGATTAGCACTGAAATCAATAAAGCTCTTGCAGTTTGTCACAGCTTTTGGTGGTGTTAAATTAGGGTAATATTTATGACTACTTTCTAGTGTTCTGTCTCTCAGAAATGCGTAGATGGTCAGAAAGGGTCTGTGTGCTGTGGAAATGCATCACGAAACATAGGGCGTGAAGTGGAGGAGACTAACAGTGAAGATGACACGGTTGTAGCTGTACATACTTGATCTGGAAGTACTTCAGTAGCATATCGTCCCATTAACAGACTGAACCTTTAAGAGAGGAGACAGTGTACGGAGCCTTATTGCAGCATTTTCCATCTGCTAAGAAGTTAGATGTTGGCATTAATTCCATAGGCTCATGATTTAGCACTCTCTCACACCTGATGTTTTGTACGTGCCCCCTGGCAACCATCAATTGCGGTGGAGACTGGAATTTGTCTTGCTTTAGGTGAAACAAAGTGATATTTACTGAAATATTAAACAGGAGAACAGATTGCAAAACCCCAGGCTAGACATCATGAGGAGCTTCAGAGACATCTTCAGGGCAATTTTTTTCTACTTCACTTCATAAGTAGGATAAGGTAAACACCTACCCTTTATGAACAAACATTGTTTTATATAAACCCATAGGCAGAAGATATTTACTTACTTACAAAAGAATGTTAAAACCCGATAGAAATTTGATGTATATTACCTCTAACTTAATGGAAATGTGAGGATTCATTTTCATTTTATAGAATGAGCTTGCTTCCCACAAATTCTTTGAAAATACACTCTTTGCTTTAAAAACTTTGGTCTAGCTGAATTGAGGTTACAACCCTAAAATGTTTCCTAACACTAATCTCGCGTATTACCAGGGTGATAATAACTTTCTTCAGCTGAGAGTGGTGTAAAGTGAACAGTGAATAGGATTGCTGATCTTTCATTTTTGTTCTTTCAGTCACCTTTTCTGAACATATATGCCAAATCTTTAGCTTAGGAAGAACAAAGATTCTTTAACTCAAAGCAGTATTTCCCAAAGACAAAAAATGGGGAGAAAAACAGGTTGTTCGTTTGTGGGTTTGGTTTTTGCTTGTTTGTTTGGGGTTTTTTTTTGTTTGTTGGTTTGTTTTCTTTTTTCCCGTCTGTATATGCTAATCTTAAATTATTTTATCAAGAAGGGGGGGAAACTCACAAGACTAAGGGGTGCCTCAGAGAAGGGCGCTCATCGTGAGTGATATTCACAACCTTGTCTGTGCGCCCACGCTTCCTGGGGACGAGAGGGAAACTGCAGAGCCTGCGAAGGAAACGTGTAACTGCGGCACATTGACTGGAGGACGCCTAAGCCGAATTTCCAGAAGAGGTACTTGCTTCTCTCTGAGTTACACTTTGGGCCTGAAACAGGCATCACTGGAAGAGTTAGATTTTCATGCTGAAGTTCTGTGCGTGCCAATGCACTGAATCACTCTGTCTCAGTGTTCCTTTCCTTTTAATATGGTACAGGCAGTTTGGATAATTCCCAGCAAGAGTCTCGGTCTCTGAGAGTCAGGAACATAATCTGACTATTTTTCATTATTATTATCTTTAAATTCTATTTCTGAAGTATTGTTTCTATGGTACAATGGAGATCCAAGGCCTCTCTGGAAAGGGACCTCCAAGCCTGGCTCCTGGGGAAATCTTACTGCAGAGTTGTAACAGCAGCTGTAGCTGGGGCTGAGACTTGTGGCACTACTCGTTCCCACTCTCTTTCTAGGCGGCTGCAGTTTCTCTGGCGCTGGTCTGGTTTAGAGGCCACCTCTGGAAGCTGTGCACCGGGTGCTGTGTGTGCAGGTGAAACCACATCTTCAGTTTCGCACCGCAAGCCCCGCAACTGATTCATTTTTATACTATTCAAGTACGATTTTTGCGTGTCAGCGGTTTTGTACATCTTTATCTTACCCTTTTTTACTTGGCTGAGCAGGAATTGTTTTTACAGTCCCGAATCACCTGAAACAGGAGATGGTCTCAGACGGACGTACCAACTCTGTGCTGCCGCCCACCTTTGGGGCAGTTTCTGATCTGATCCAAATGTTCAGCCTTTCTCTGCGGTAGCCACTGTGTGAAGCATGAAAGTCAGATGCTGTGAACAGAAAAAAAGTTCAGATCCAGGCACAAACAGGTAGGATCTCAGCTTTTCATCTTGGGTCGGCTGGGAACCAGACCACAGTACTGGATCCTTAATCCCCTGAGGTACTTCAGTTCCCTCTGACCTCAATAGGAACCGAAAAAGCTCAGAACAACGCAACATTGACCTTGCAATGAACAATGCACCCCCAACACTGCAGTAAGCCTTTACATCAGTATTTCCCTCACATGGCTTCAGTCATTTGCAAAGTGACTTGATTATTCCAGAAGATAAAATGTCTAAATGAGATTTAGCACTTCTAGTTGGAAAGAATTACATTGTGATCTACCTAATATTTTAGATTTAGGTTCATATTTTCAGGATAAGACTCATGCCAAGTATATTTACAATTCTTCATCTATAGCTGTCAATCCAGAAATCAGCCAACAGCGAGATATACAGTACCACAAAAGACAAATACAAGGGACCAGAAACTTTCTTCTCATACTGTTATCTACCTTGTCAGCTACAGTAGTATTTTGATATATGCATGTAGTATTTCAATAGATATGTATATATCTTGAAATATATGTATATTTCCTTCTCCCTCTTCAAGTCCTCATACAAAATGCTCATTTTAAATGCTATACATTTTTCTGTGTGAATTTGTGTTTTGCAAATAGCATAAGCTATTAAATGAAGCCTAAATTCAAGTAGGCGTTGGCCAGGCTGTTGTTTGTTTATTTATTATTTATTTTAATGTATGACTATTTCTATGCCTATTTCGAGGAAAAAAAAATCATAACCTTGATCAATTTTTTATTCATTTATCTTAAATACGATGGTTCAGAACATTTGCCAAGGCTTGAGTTTAAAACCACTCAGTTTTTGGTATTTTTTATGGTACTTTCTGTGTATTTGGGAAAGAATACAGGAGAGCCAGAGACCCACCCCATTCACATACAAGCCACTGGTCACGCCAGTGAAACTGCGCGCTTCGATTAACGTACAGAAGGATTCATGTTTGCGTAAACGTGAAAGTTTGGGTATTTCCCCAAAGAACAGAGGGAAATCCTAGCTATTGACTGCTTAACTTGAAACGTCAGCTGTCAGTAGCTAAACAGAGCTAAACAGAAAGTGCCTCAGATTCTGCATAAACAGCTGTCATTTCAGTTGACTCCCTCCATTTGTTTGCATTTTACAGAGTTCAATCATCAAAATATTTTTTTTTCCTCAATGTCTCTTTCATGTTTGGAAAAAAACCATAAGCCTATTCTGCATAATCCAAAGCTGGCTTTCAAAAAATTATGTGGATACTATCATGCAGCTACATGGCTGTGTGCTTGTACCTTTATAATCTTATATAACTTCAGTGGTTATTGTCACCCATAAATGACAATTTTGTTAATTTTCTACAGTGAATGTCATAAACCAAATTTTAAAATGATACCTTATTCAAAAAACAATTACAAGTAGAAGTAGTTGATTAATAAACATAAATAGGTTCAGAAGTTAATTTAAAAAGTCTAAGCTACAGCATTTGTACCATGCTTGCCAAAAATAACAACTAAGTGTGCGAGATGTCAAGATGCAGCAGCACACTTTGATTTACTTAATTGTTTCACGTAATTAACTTCATTTTGTTCTCAACCTTGTATTTGCTTTATGGCTTCTACTTCAAATTAAAAAATTTTTGTGCTAAGGTTCCATCTTTTTCACCTCTACCAGTCACTTCAGTAGAAGATTTTTACCCCTTCCTACAACCACACTAATGCCTTCCTGCTGTCGTGATTGCACCAGTGGTGTCAGTACAGCAACGTACTCAGTTAAGTTATTCTAAATGACAAATTCAAATTCCTTTCACTCAGTTCTGTATTTTGTCACCAATGTTTGTGTCTATACTGAAGTGAAAAGCAGTTTTCAGTGTGCTCTGGTTTTTGCCATCTCCTGTTTTCCAGGTGGCCTCATGGAATAGTTTAGAAGCTGGGTGCTACATAATGAGGCTGAGATTATTAGAATCCATTTAAAAATACTGTTAATTTCTCGTGATCTGGTTTAGCTTTTTAAATGATGATACAGTAATCGATGAGTGAAGAAGCTAAGGCTTAAAAAGTGTGTTACGTATCAGTCATTCGGTGACAATATTTATTCACCTGTGATCGGTACAACGCTGTTGACACAGAAGTATCTTGTCTGCAGTCATATACACAAACATGAAAAAATCCTCTATGTGGTGAGTCAATCTGGAAAAAAAGAAACATTCCCAGACAAACAGTGAGTATTCTTGAAATCTCTGTAAGCAATTTATAAAACCATTTACCTTGCTCAGTTGTTGGAAGTGGAGTTTAGTTCATTATCCGATCTGAGGCAATAGCTTCAAAGGCAGTAAAGCCTCTCTGGAAGTATAAAGGACACATTCAGCCTTGATGCAATGTAAAAGAGTATTATGGACTCCTTGGGTAGTAAGAGCTATGGGTGAGGACTGTGTGTGTCGTCTTCTTCCGTCTTTCTTTGGTACGTTGTTTACAGTGGAGTCCAAGAGGTAACCGTGATTTCTGTTCTCATTGTTTCTGTAATCTGGGTTATTCAGGGATGTTTCTTTGTGTTGTTCTTAAGAGCGGCGTGTGCTTGTTTCCAGTAATTCCTGTCATGGTTTCTTTAAACCTTTTCGGGGGTGGAGTGGTTTAAAAGGACTATTGGGCTTCAGGGCAGGTGGAGGATTTCAGGCTGCCATTCAGGGCCTGGAGGGTACAGGAGGGAATAACGAGGTACTGTTGAGATATTGGATAACCAAGACACCGCCGCTGGAGGCTACTGAAGTCATAACCAGCCTTCTGGGAGTATAAAGGACTTTTCCAGCGTTTGAGGCAGCTGGGATTAGGAAAAGATGCCAAAGTTGGCGGCAGAGTTCTTGAGCTTTTTATGCATTAACGTGACTCCTTATGTTTCTTATCTTACTGAGGGAAAGGGTGTGGCCTACCTCTATCTGTATTGCAGTATTCAGTTTATGTTGTTTCCGTGACCCCAGATGAACAGCTCACTGCAAAGGTGCTCTAAGGCCACTGGTGCATCTGGGAAGAAGGAGACCTCTCACCTGTTCACCTTCTCCACTGGCTATGTATTGAGGACTAGCTCTTCTAGAGGCTCCAGGAGCTTGGGAAACTTTACTTTTGCATCACAAAGGGATGTTGACAGTAGAGACATTTTCTCTCTCCCAACAAGAGAGGTAAGCTGGGATTTTGGTTACCGTGAGAATTAATTATTAGAATCTATGAACTGTCCCAAAAGTTTAACTAACAGGCAGCATGCTCCAAACAAAAATTCTTGTAAACTATTGAGGAAGTGAAAGATGTGATGAGTATTTTATATTTTCATATGATGAGTATTTCATATTTTTGTTATGATTAATATTTTACATTTTCATTGTCATTATTACTGAGAAACGCTGTGTGGTTCCTGCACTATATCCCTCTATAATCAGGAGTTCCTGGAGGGCGCCTCTTATGTGTGACAAAGCAGAGATCCTTCTGTTCGTTCATAGCACATTCCCTTGTCAGCAGGGTTGTTGTTAACAACATTGCCATGAAAGAGAGAATAACACCACCAAGAAGTTTGTAAGACCTCTGGAAAAAATTGTGGAATTTGTTTGTTTAGGACCTCCATAATTGTTCTTGCATTTTGCTCCAGATTCAGGATCATGAAGCCCCATGTCTGAGAAAATAATCAGTATCTTATCTAAATTAAAATCTAAATTAAATCTATGTGCCTTGTGATTCGACCTTTTCTTTTCTGTGTCTGTTTTATTGTTGGGCTGAATTCACTCTTGTTTCAAAGAAGGTGCAGAAACGCTAAAATCTCCAAAAGAATCAGTCAGAACAAAGCTACCCCATTCAAAGGAAGAATGAGAAGAAATAGTAAGAGCAGGCTGGGAACATTAGCCTGCTCTCATCATTTTCCTTCCTTTTTACTAGAGACCTGACACGATGAGAATGCTGGATACTACTACTGTTGTAGGTTTTTAACTGAGCAAGTAAAACAGGTAGATGCTGCCTATGTTTGCCAAGCTATTTAATTTAAATGTTTCTATATAATTGTAGTGATCACCTGGGAAAGTAAACATGACATTCCTTTTTATCTGGCATCTGCCATTCAAACTGGATAAGTAAAGTAAAGTCTGAACATAAAGTATTTCTGAAAAAAACAAAAAAGGGTGGTAAACACCATCTGTCTTCCAAACTATAGACGTAATCTAACAAATGAAATGTGAAAGAAAAACGTTGGCAGTATTTCCTGTATCAAAAGTAAAGATGCTGGGAGTATTGACTGGACACTGACTCGGTCTGCAGACCAGTCAGACCATTCCCGTCCCATGCAACTCAGAAACCTCCTGCTGGTCTAGGACCCATACCCTGAGAGCTCGCGTCCCATGGGGCAGGCATGGAGGAGCCCTTCAGGCAGCCACTCCCCTCTCAGGGTGCATATTGCTGCTTTGGGAATTCAAAGTTCAGCGTTATCTGCTTTTCTCTGTCTATCCTTGCATAAAGGACCTTGTGTATCTCCTTGGAAAAGTATTATGAAAAATCCACGCTGTTCTAGTGCCTAGCAGGGAACGTATTTGTATTCAGTTTACAGTCAGGAGTAGGTTATGGTAAAGATTATTTAACACTACCATAAGCAGAATGCTATAGTATGTTTAATTAAAAACAAAGTGCACCAACTTCAGCTGGTCCAAAGGCAGAAAGTATTTTAATATTCTGTATGTCACTATGTAATGCAAAAATATACTGGTGCTGCTAACTTTGTTTTGATCTAATGTTCTTCCTATTGGAAACAAATGTTCAGGAGCTCTGGAAAGTTTGAAGCTTGGTGGTTTGGTTTTGTTCTTTTTTTTCTGGACTGGATGGGAAAAATCTAGTAATTGTTCTTTGGAGTGCAGCGTAAAACCTATAGTCAGCAATTGAGCATTGGCTCATAACTTTTTAAGAGCCTTTTTCATGCTGTGTTGACGTATAAATACAATTCGTATTTTTGAGTTTATAGTGAGCCTGTAGGGAGAAAAAAAGCGCCTTTCAAAATACATTGCAGTATTTAAAATAGGACATGAAGTAGGTGTCATAGTTTCAGGGAAAACAAATGCAATAGGCCATGTTCTTCAGATGCAGTGCTGTGCTGGGTCTGACTGGAATGAAGTTAGCTTTGTTCATAGCAGCGCATACGGTGCTGTGTCTTGGATTTGTGTAAAACAGCTCTGATAACACGCCAATGTTTTGCCTACTGCTGAACAGTGCTTGCAGAGCACCGAGGATTTCTTTTTGTCTCGCTCTGTTCCCTCCAGCGTGTAGGGTGGGTTGGGCAAGAAATGGGGATGGGACACTGCTGGGGCAGCTGTCCTGAAATGGCCCAAAGGCTATTCTGCACCAGATCACATCGTGCTCAGCAATACAGCTGGGAGGTGGTGGCGGTGCTCAGGAACTGGCTGCTTACGTCTGCTTGCGTGAGGTGGTAACTGATTGCCTTTGCATCACTTTTTTCCATTTCTTTCGCTTACTAAACTGTCTTTTATCTTGACCTATGAGTTTTCTTGGGTTTTGCTCTTCCTGTTCTCTCCGCTGTCCCACTGGGGTGGTGGGCTGGGGAGAAGTCAGCGGTGGTATGGGTGCTTAGCTGCTGGCCAGCACCGGCCCACCACAACGGCCGAAACTCTCTAGTGTGCTCTGCAAAGGCAGGTAGAAATGTGGTTGTGAGGGATGTATGTGACACTTACCTCGAATATTTTTAGAGAGAAAGTCAGGAAATATTTGAATAAGTATGAATTACCGCCTTTTAAAACAAATGTGAAGGAACACTGCTGCAAGACCTAGCTGGCTGCCGAAGAGGAGTTAGCTGTCTATGAACCATGCATGGAGACAGAAGAATTTCAAAAGTTTACAAGTCACTGAGACAAACTTACTGCTAGTTCAGCTACATGCCTCTGTGCTGAATATAGGTAAAAATACATCAGCTGTGTATCTTACTACTTCTTGCTGTTTGATATTGAAAGAAAGATGGTTTTCTATAGGATTACTACTATATTCTTCTTTTCCCAGAAATAATAATGGTGCATAGACCCTTAAGAAGAATTATGATGGAAGAAACTAATTGGAATCTTCCAGGATCTTGTTACCCGCACTCGAATGTTAAATACACGTCTTAAGATCAACAGGTGGAGTCACTGGTAAGTTTATTTAATTTGCTGTTTGCATAGAACTGCATTGCAATTATAGTCCTGATTTGCATGCAGTTTCAATGAAAAATATTGATTTGGCTATTAGGTGTTTTAACTTCAAGAAAAACGTAACCAACCCCCAAAAAAAGAAAACCACAACCAAAACCCGATAAAGCAGTTTCAAAGACAAAATACGTCAGAGTCTAGAAGTTTAATAGTAAGAAATGAAAAGAAGCAGTTTCTATACGATTCAACCATTCAAAAAATCCAGTGAAAATTTAGCTAGAAAAGGCACTTGATGTATGTACTGAACAGCCAATTAAGTATCGTTAGTGGGTATTCTTTCCTTTTTATGTTGTGTTATAAAACATCTAAGGAATAGTGGGAATGCAATGACCTTAAACACATAGAGACTGATTATGTGCTTTATCTCTTCTCCTATCAGTCACTGAGTATTGCCCATTGCTGGAGTAGCTGCATTCACTAATTGCTTAACTGTTGCTTTGTGCACTCAGATCAGCATCATTTGGCTCAAAGAGCAGATAGGGAAAGATTTCAAAGAGATCTTCTGAGAGGCAAAGCAGGAAATCATATATATTAAACTTTGTCTTGAACTGACTTTGGAAAACAGAGTTTCCCCTTTCTCTGAATTTCAGCAATTATTGTTTCAGTGATAGGCAGGACTTGCGGAAGCAATGACGCCTCAGACATAGACTCATCTTTCAAGTGTTACAAAATCTAGATTTTGAAACAATTATTTTTCAAAGAAATATCTATACTGTCCTAAAAGCTCTCCCTAGACTTTAAGTATTGGTTATCATCCCATCCCTGGCATTTTTGTCATTGCAAGAGAGAGCTGCTCAAAGAACTACATATTGCGAATGAAGAAAATGCTCAAGTTAACATCCTGTGATTTTGTCTGACTTGACTAGCCAAGCCTATTCTGTGCCTGAAATAAGTTTGCAGTTATTCAAATTCAATTTCACTTTCACTTTCTAAAAAGATAAAACCTTACAGCCTGTAAGAATGAACTGTAGTGCATTTGGCAAACTGTACAGCTGCAAGAGCAAGCGCCCGGTTGCCTCTTTGTGGCATAGTCAGAACTACACACTGTGGCTAAGAATTGCATCCTATTTTCTTCCTGTATGCCAATGAAAGAGTTATTTGGGAGGCCACCTTCTTACACAAACACAATACCTCACAACAACTGCAAATTCTAACCTGCTGTAATACTAATGTGAATGACAGTAAAGGCTAAGGCAGAAGTGTTTACTGAATGAATGCATAGTTTATTTTAGCCTTGCTCAGCGGAGTTCCTCATATAGCACATACATGCTCACATATGAGTGAGAGATGCAACCTCACTAATAGCCTTATAAAAACCAGCCTGCTGCTCTCCCAGGCTTTCCTCAGGTAACACTTTCTCCCTCTGTAGTATGACTGCTGTCTGAAAGACTATCCTGCTTGTGAACAGGTCTTTGTTTTCAGGGACGGGACTTTACTATTCTTTTTATAGCCATAGTATCTGGTCTTAATTTCCCTTTTCATTCACATTTTCTAAAAGAACATCCTTATGAAAATTCTTTTGATGCTTGGTTTGTTTACTGTGGTCAAAAGTAATTTCGGTACAACCGAAACAACCTATAATTTACTGAATATTTGCACTTCTAATGTTACTGGCGTGTTAGCGTTAGAGCTGGTTAATAATATAGGTGAAATAATAGGAATGTGCAGTGTAGCTGCTAACTCTGGATGACAAATCCAGAAACTTCAAGACAGGTTCCCCAAAATCCTACTTTCTATGTCAATGACTATGAGGTGTGCGAGATATGGACAGCATGACATACACAATGAAAACTGGCTAAAAAGTGTTACTGTATGTTCCTTGGCAAATTTAAGATACCAGTGTTTCACTTTTTACATTCTGCAGAAATGCTTGTCTGCTACAGGTCTCTCTTAGGTAACAAATTAAAACCTTATGAGCTGCCAAGCTGGAACAACTTATGTTTTGGCTGATTAGCGTACGATACCTAGCCCTATTTTTAGATTGATCTACAGTTTCAAAGCCACCTTTGAGCTGTTCCTTTAAGTGCATCACATAATGGGTGCTTTTTTTGCTAGGATGTGAGCAGTCTGCTCTTCTTCAATTCTACTGTCCTTTTCTGTTTGTTCCTTCTGTACCACTATGTCAGCCAGTAACAGCATTTTTCGTGTTTGTTTCCTAAAATATATGGTGTCCTCTTTATTTTGTGAACAGTAGATGTAAAGACTTTTACTGTCTCTTTTCCCAGCAAGATTTCTAGTGGAATTATCAGGAATATTTTATAACTAAAAAACCCCTTCAGTTATTTCTGTGTCTCTGAGCCATGCCTAGTGCAAAATCCCTTGATGAGATTTTAGCATGCTCTTTGAGCTCCTTCGAGTTATACCAGTGGAATCGGCCAAGTGCCCTCCAGCCACAACCACTTCTATTATGCACAATGACACCAGCCAAGAAACATGTGGAGGGTCACCTAAATAAGAATTAAATATTCTTACATCATCTTGAGAGAAAATGTTTCAAAGTATTCCCTCTGGAACAATGCAGATCCATACTGCTATTCTTGCAGCTTTGTAGCTAAATATAAACAAGCCATAGATGTGTCTGTATTTGTTCATTTCTCCAAAATGTATGTAATAATATATGTACAGCACACCAATCTTGAGTCAACTTCAGAGGCATGTTTTTATGTCTATCCTTTATGGGATATATATTAGACATTTTGGTGTATGCCATACTTTGTAGTGATGGTCAGTGAACATCTCTGAGGCATGGGCAATTTGGCACAAGAAACACGTTCAGTAACCCATTATGCACGGCAATCATTGCATGGCAAAATCGGGAATCCACTGATTTATAGACAGAAGTACATTGGTTTGGAGACATAAATCTTAAAGTTTCAGTCAGTGTCCCACCAGAGCTTACTCAAGACTGCCAAAAGTTTGCTTTAAAAACTACAAAGTGTCATCAACAGCCTGGAAATTCAGATTTTAAAGTGCTGCCTTGAACAAGTTGATTACCCCAGGAACATCATCACCTACTCTCTGTCCTTGCGTGCCCTCTTTAATGACTCTGTTGATTTCCTCATGATCAAGAAGAAAACAATTGTTTGCCTCTGCTTCTTCAAAAGGTAGGAGAGACACGGTAATGGCAGACAGGTTACCACCTACAGAGGTCAGCGAGTTGGAGCTGAGACTACCGAAGAGCAGAATTCACTTGCAAAGCAGAAAGAGATCCTGTACGTGCTGGGCAGCATGGCATGCTCTGTCTTCTTGAGGGCAAAGTAAGTTTTCTCGAGCTCTTAAAGTGAGCTGCCCTGGTGGCGAGATCATTTTTCTCACATCTTCTGCTCGCGTTGGTGAGAAGTTACTCTTACGAGCTGAAGCTAGTCAGACCAGGTGAAAGAATTCATTACAAGCTGGCTCTGAGCATGCATATGCTTTTAATACACTGTAAATCAAATTTTCATTATTTCAAATTGTGTTCAGAGATGATATATTCAGTGAAAAATAAAGGAAATATAAACTTGTCCACTAACCAATGTGGTGTAATGTAATGTATGCTGCACAACATCTGAACGGCACCACATATATCACAACACAATGCCTACGTAGGATGCTCAGCTGCATTTTGCAATGTTGCCTCTTTGAAGTGTCCTGCTCTTTCCTCAACAGCTGTATCACACTTGAGAAGAGCTAATGATAAAAAGATTTCCTGGCAAGCGGCTTCTTCTGTTAAATGGGGAATGTGATGTGTTTGGCGTGTATAATTTAGCTAATTTGTACAAGAAACACATTGCTTAATCAGCTGTAGATTTGGTTATTGCATGATAAAGATGGCAATCCATTAATCAATTTATAGACATAAATACATTATTGTTCAAGAAAAAACCAAGGATTTAAACACCCTTGAATCAGTAAATATAATTAAAACAATGGTGTGTTGCAGTCATTTATTTGATTGTCCTACAGCTGTCTGATGCATGGTGGGATTACTGAAGCATGGAGCCAAACAGCCAACACTACATTTATTTTTGCTTATTGAAATAATGAAAGGGTATTAATGATAAAGTACAAAAGTGTGTAATAGAAAGTAATGTACTGTGAAATAAAATTATGTTTGGAAATCAAGAAGAATACAATAAAAGTTAAAGCCTTAAATATATTTGGAAACAACTTTGTATTGTTTTAATAGAAGAATGGCTGTGATATACAGGCTATGAAAAATTATAGGAATGTGTTATTGGCATACGAGGAAGATAAATTCAAATTACTTTATGAAAAAGCAAATATTGTCCTTAGGTTTTTCTCGCAGTCCCAGAACTGGAAAAAAGGCATGGAAATGACCACATGCTATATACTTACTGACTCAGGTTTGCATTTTCATTTAATCAGTTTCTGTATTCTATATTTTAGGAAGCCCATGACAGTGATTGTTAAACTCTAGTCACGGGACACACGTAGAAGTATCTGTAATGGATATGATTCCAGTATGAGAATATTCATGGACTACCATTTTTAAAAAGTCCTAGAATGAATGCACATACCATGTGCTTCTAAATTACTCATGAACACTTATCACAAGTGAACAAATTATTTCTCCTTCAAATAAAAGAAATAAGGCATTTCTTGAATCTTACTTGCTTAAAACTAAGAGAAATGTCACAATACTAAATTATGGGCTGATAAGACAACTGGTGTTTGCTTAATGACAGTACAATAAAAAGATCCTTTCTTTTTACCATTTCATGTTTCAGCAAAATGATAAATTAAAACTACACTACTGAATATGCTATGTGTTCTAATAAACTATTGTCAAGTTTGTAATTATTAGCAGAGCCTATTTATGTTCCTTTTTGTAGTACAGATTGCCTACCTGGGCTAGCGAGACCCTAAAACAGGTGCTTAGAACCACTTTCTCTTTCTGAATCTCAAAATACTGAGCACTTGAGCACTTGTGTTGCTAAAAACTGAATATTTATCTCTTTTGAAAATCAAACAAACACCTGGTAGTAAGCCCAAAGTACTGTTCATTACTTTTCAGAAATTCACAGTAATAGTATTTGCTCTTAAAGATATATGGAACATTAAATAAAGGTCCATACTTTTAAAAATGTACTTCACTAGTATTGTCATGGTTTAACCCCAGCCAGCAGCCAAGCACCACGCAGCCACTCACTCGCTTCACCCCCACCCAGTGGGGTGGGGGAGAGAATTGGAAAAAAAAAAAAAGGTAAAACTTGTGGGTTGAGATAAGAACAGTTTGATAGAACCAAAAAGAAGAAACTAATAATGATAATAATAAAATGACTGGAATACACAAAACAAGTGATGCACAATGCAATTGCTCGCCGCTCGCCCACTGATGCTCAGTTAGTTCCTGAGAGGCGACCCACCCCCCCACAGGCCAACTCCCGCAGTTTATATACTGGGCATGAAGTCCTGTGGTGTGGAATACCCCTCTGGCCAGTTGGGGTCAGCTGTCCTGGCTGTGTCCTTTCCTCCTGTGCCCCTCCAGCCTTCTTCCTGGCTGGGCAGGAGAAGCTGAAAAGTCCTTGACTGAGTCTAAACAGGACTGAGCAACAACTGAAAACATCAGGGTG